>CM068367.1:319204161-319706661 GCA_034769895.1 Magicicada septendecula | reverse complement strand
AGTGAACAGTAAATGAGTGAAATAATTAATTAAACATATAAAGCCAATAATTCTTAATAACGAGACGAGAAATGCAATTTTCGACCTTACTGACCAAAGTGAATTATAACATTATCTAACACATTTAATCGAAGTGAATCACAAAACACTGAACCAGGACCACTCCACTAACACCAGAAGGAATAACTGCGGAGACGAGGAAACATTGAAAAGGCAACATTTATTGGAAGAAAATTTCGCCGAGCCGACTACATTTTAACAGATGCAGTCCTGAAGCCGCCATCTTGACTCCCACAATTCAAAGCGAGCTTTGCCAATCTAATCGTCCAGACGTCAATGGTTCGAATTTTACTTTTTTAAACATTATATATTAAATAATAACTTTGTAATTTTTAATTCTTAAGCTATTTACTTGTAAGTATTATACTTTCCTGACCTTACCCTTCTCTGACTATATAATATAACCGTTCAAAGAACCTGATAATTAATATAAAATACAGATGTGAAAAATAATCGACAGCCCTGAGAAACGAGTCGATACTACTGTTGAATAATCGATTAACACTCGATACATAATAAAAATTTGTGAATAAATCTGGAATTTCTGCAAATTGGTTTCTGTTTATTTATAAAATTAATAAATAGAATTAAAATAAAATAAATTTGAGATCATGGACTATCCGAAAGGCGGCCTTTACCAAAGTGGAAGGAGAATACACAATTAAGAAGAAGAACCGTCAATCGATTAGTGCTGGAGATAATACAATTAACGCAGAAATTAATTCTAAAACTCAAAATGATACAGTACACAGAAACAGAAAGAAAAGATTTGAATTTTTACACCAAACAATTACGAAATTTATTTACTAAATACGAACAACACAAACAAACGCAAACAAAATTTTTTTTATTTTTGTTAACAAACCTAAATTTTTTTATTTTGTAAACGAATTATATATTTTGTTACAATAGTAATACAGTTTGAGTCTGAGAAATTTTGTTATCACAGACTATAATAGTGAGTCAAAGTGTAGACCTACTTACTGGTACTACAGAAAAGTTTGTCACCTTGGCTCATTGATGTCAAGGATGAACAGAGCTCTAAATATTGTACGTATTGACGTTATTTTAATAACGCCCTTCTTGTCAGCTTTCGCAAAAAAAAAAAAAAATAAATAAATAATAGGAAAACTGACTTCCTGCTATTAGAACACTAAGCAATGGTGGGTGTCTCTATAAATCGTAAAATAAGGGTTTATTCTTTATTATTTTTTATTTCTTATTGTTTTATCTTCTTCACACAGAAGAAGAGGCTAGCTATCTTTTTTTTAGCTAGAATCGCAGACGAGATGGAATTAGGAATTAAAAGGCGTTTAAAACATAACCAGCGTTGGGAAACCTGAAAAGCAGTAAAAGACAGTTTATTTTTAATTTTTAAATGGGTTAGATACCTGATAATCATTCATGCAACTTACTTGGTCGCTATGCACGATGCGTTTCGGGATGAAGGTCCCAACTTCAGGTGCTCACTCGGGTCGAGCTCGTCAATTCATAAAAACACACACATAAAACATAAAAAACACTGAATTTAAACACTCATACTGCGCGAGAGGGGACGATGCGCATCGTCGAGAAAGTAAACATGCACTGGCCGTATAAAGTCCAAAGCAGAGATAAGTTGGTCGTACTCTTCATGTCTGTGCCAGTTTTTGTATCACAGTATCGAAGAGCGCGTTGGATTTGAACGACAACATATCGTTCAACAGGCACTCTTTCTGTGACTTGGCCGCTTTATATATCTCATACTCTTCTAATGCAATCATATATCGGCCCTTCTTACAAAAGTGTATGGGTTTAAGATTAACAGAGAAGTTAGTGTAACTGTGACCACAATCAATCAGGTGTTGCGCGTAAGTCGATTTACTGTTTATCACATTCTTCATGGGCAGGTGTTCCTTAAAACTCTCTTCAAAGTCTCCCCGTCTGGCCGATGTAAAACATGTCGCAATCATCACACACAATTTTGTAAACGCCAGAGCGTGTCTCTACGCTTCTGTGTATCTTGGGGCGCAGTGCATTTTCAATGTTATTTTTTGTCCTAAAGGTAACTGCGATATTGTATTTCTTAAATTGGTTTTTTATAATGTTAGGCAACAAAGGTGTGTACTCTACCGATATATATCTGTCAGTATTATGCATCGCGCTGTTCGGAATTTGAGTTTTGTTTTTGCGCCTGGAGATAAGTTATCTATTATACTAGCGTTATAACCGTTGGATATGGCGATGTGTTTTAAAGTGTTTACTTCGTCAATGAAGCAATCTTGCTCTAAGGTTACAGTAAGAAGTCTATGGACAAATGTATTGTATGTCGCCATTTTCTGGGACCACGGGTGATACGAATGAGCGTGTATTGTGGTGTCAGTGGTAGTGGGCTTTCCGTAAATTTTAAATTTGAAAGAGTCCTGAGATTTAATTATGGTCAGGTCAAGAAAGTTCAGTTGGTTATTCTCCTCTGTTTCAAGTGTAAATTGTATGTGTTTGTTAACACTGTTCAAGTAGTTTTTCAGAAGCTCAATTTGTCTTAATGTACCATCAAAGACGATAAAAGTGTCATCGACATACCTGTAATAGGAAACGATGTTTTTACGGTATTCATTATTACTAGAAAATAAATATTCACTTTCGAAAAAATTAAGATAAAGGTCAGAAAGTATCCCGCTTAGAGGAGAACCCATGCTCAGGCCTTCCTTTTGGTTGTAGTATGTACCGTTGAAAGTGAAATAATTTTGGCGCAATATTTCTTTAAGCAACATAATTAGATCATTTACGGCCTGTGGGCTTAATGTGGCGTTGGCCATTAAGTTTGTTTTTAATATTTCAACAGTCTCATTAACGGGTACATTTGTATACAGACTTACTATATCGAATGAGGCTATCTTGTATTGTGGTTTCAACTTAACGTCTTTAATTTTACTTACGAAGTCAGAACTATTTATAACGCTATGATTATTATGAAGTGTTGTATTACACAAACATGTATATATGAACAAAGTATAGGACTTGATAACCAACAATAACATTAATATATTGACTGACGACCCCACTAAGAGTTACGTTAAAGACCTGAACGCTGTTGTTAATAAATGTACCAATCTTTTTGATGAGCGCACACGCCGTTATTTGAAGCCGATACACGCACAAGCCCCGCTGCTTACGGGCTTTCCAAAAATCCATAAAAATGACATTCCTATTAGGCCACTGGTTAACTTTACAACGGCGCCATGCTACAGAGCCACAAAAATACTACAGAAAATTATTAAAAATAATACAACACTTCATAATAATCATAGCGTTATAAATAGTTCTGACTTCGTAAGTAAAATTAAAGACGTTAAGTTGAAACCACAATACAAGATAGCCTCATTCGATATAGTAAGTCTGTATACAAATGTACCCGTTAATGAGACTGTTGAAATATTAAAAACAAACTTAATGGCCAACGCCACATTAAGCCCACAGGCCGTAAATGATCTAATTATGTTGCTTAAAGAAATATTGCGCCAAAATTATTTCACTTTCAACGGTACATACTACAACCAAAAGGAAGGCCTGAGCATGGGTTCTCCTCTAAGCGGGATACTTTCTGACCTTTATCTTAATTTTTTCGAAAGTGAATATTTATTTTCTAGTAATAATGAATACCGTAAAAACATCGTTTCCTATTACAGGTATGTCGATGACACTTTTATCGTCTTTGTTGGCACATTAAGACAAATTGAGCTTCTGAAAAACTACTTGAACAGTGTTAACAAACACATACAATTTACACTTGAAACAGAGGAGAATAACCAACTGAACTTTCTTGACCTGACCATAATTAAATCTCAGGACTCTTTCAAATTTAAAATTTACGGAAAGCCCACTACCACTGACACCACAATACACGCTCATTCGTATCACCCGTGGTCCCAGAAAATGGCGACATACAATACATTTGTCCATAGACTTCTTACTGTAACCTTAGAGCAAGATTGCTTCATTGACGAAGTAAACACTTTAAAACACATCGCCATATCCAACGGTTATAACGCTAGTATAATAGATAACTTATCTCCAGGCGCAAAAACAAAACTCAAATTCCAAACAGCGCGGTGCATAATACTGACAGATATATATCGGTAGAGTACACACCTTTGTTGCCTAACATTATAAAAAACCAATTTAAGAAATACAATATCGCAGTTACCTTTAGGACAAAAAATAACATTGAAAATGCATTGCGCTCCAAGATACACAGAAGCGTAGAGACACGCTCTGGCGTTTACAAAATTGTGTGTGATGATTGCGACATGTTTTACATCGGCCAGACGGGGAGACGTTTTGAAGAGAGGTTTAAGGAACACCTGTCCATGAAGAATGTGATAAACAGTAAATCGACTTACGCGCAACACCTGATTGATTGTGATCACAGTTACACTAACTTCTCTGTTAATCTTAAACCCATACACTTTTGTAAGAAGGGCCGATATATGAATGCATTAGAAGAGTATGAGATATATAAAGCGGCCAAGTCACAGAAAGAGTGCCTGTTGAACGATATGGTGTCGTTTAAATCCAACGCGCTCTTCGATACTGTGATACAAAAACTGGCACAGACATGAAGAGTACGACCAACTTATCTCTGCTTTGGACTTTATACGGCCAGTGCATGTTTACTTTTTCGACGATGCGCATCGTCCCCTCTCGCGCAGTATGAGTGTTTAAATTCAGTGTTTTTTATGTTTTATGTGTGTGTTTTTATGAATTGACGAGCTCGACCCGAGTGAGCACCTGAAGACGGGACCTTGATCCCGAAACGCGTCGTGCATAGCGACCAAGTAAGTTGCATGAAGGATTATCAGGTATCTAACCCATTTAAAATCAACCATTGCAACTTGGTGACCATACACACAATGAAAAAAGACAGTTTACTATAGCGCAGTAATAAACACACATCCTGAAACGGCCTAATCTCTCCTCTGTTCTGACTTTAGTTTTCTGTTGGCCCTACAGCATCGAGACGTTTCCAGCATCTTGGTCTGCAGGCATCAGCAACTAAAATGAGATTAAGACAAATATGAACCTTATAGATGCTATAAACAACTCAAAGTAAAGTAACTGTGCAAATCAAGAAACACAAATTATGTTAATTGACAGTGGGTATATTTGACTAGCTTTTAGATTATCACGACGCTTAGTAGGGCCTATAGGCGTACGTACACAATATACTGGTTTCTTTTTCTAAAATACAATAATTCAGAAGCGTTCGATCGTTTTGACGTTATCAAATACTACAAGCCCTTATGGGACGTATATAAAAAAAACATTAGTTTTTAATGCTGGTAAACTGAACTGTCCTGTTTAATTTGTTACACTTGGTGTTATTCGAATCTACGCGTCACCTGTCTTCCTTTATCGTATGTGGATACTATCGCACAACAATAAAATTTCGAATTACAAAGTTCCAGTTTTATCACTTGATGCATACATAATTAACCAATTTTAATTTTAATGGCTTTTTCAGCAAACTTTATTAACTACTTCGGTTGTAAAAAATAACGATTCTCTTTATTATAGGCCTAAGTAGGTCTTAGTGGTTTTAAGGTTATGTATTTAAAAAACTTAAATAAAAAATAAATCCCCACACCACATGTCTCAGGTTATTACAATTATAATTGAGAATCGAAATGTAATTATGTAATACGCGTATAATTACATAAGGTATTATATAAATATATAGGCCTATACATCTGATATACATTGTGTGGTGTTTCAAAATACTCAAACATTGAAAACATTCAAAAACATATATATATATATATATACCACACCCACACATAATAATACCAATTATAATACCAAAAGCCAACAGGAAACTATAGCAACAACCAACCGGAACACAAATACTCAACAAGATCCAAAATTAAGCTGGCTGAGGATGGGAAAATAGGATTCCCGAAACTGTTTCAAATAGGAAAATAATATATCTTGAGGTAAAATAATGATAAATATTAAATAAATAATGTAAGTTATACATCAAGTAATTGACTGTAGCAAAAAATGTTTGAATATCTATATTCTGATGATGATAGTTCAAACTATCGAAACAGTGTAATATTCAAAAAATTCTTTATATATCCTTGTAAGAAATAGTTATTTGTTAGTAATAATAAAAAAAAATGTACAAGAATAATGTGGGCAGATATGAATGTATATGAATGTAATAGGCCTATATATATATTAAATCACTTTTTGCTACAGTTCGTTTCTTGATATATATATAAAGTAATTTAAAATTTATGTTTATATTACCTCAAGATGTTATTTTTCCTATTCGGAACATGTTTCGAGAGCTCCCGTGCTCTCATCCTCAGCCTTCGCGATCTTGCGTCTGGTGAAGTATTTGTGTCTTGGCTGGTTGCTATTAAGGTTCCTTGTTGGTCTCTGGTATTTTAAAGTTGTATTATTGTGTGTGATTGTGGTATATGTATTTGTATTTTGTGTGTTTTCGATGTTGAGTGCTTTGAATATTGTGTCATGTTTTGTATTGATTTATGTTTGTTCAGGTGTTTAGTTTGTTTTGTGTTTTATGTTTGTATATTTGTAAATTTTCCCAAATGTTCATTATGGTGCCTTTGTGTGGTACATGTTTTATTAGTGTCACATTGGTTATGTCTGGGAATTCATGTCCTGTGTTTATTGCATGTGTGGCTAAATTGGATTTATATATTTCTGTTTTTTTGTATGCGTTTAGGTGTTCAAAATAACGTTTTTTCAGCTGTTTTTTTGTTTGTCCTATGTAACATTTATTGCAATCTTGGAATTCAATTTTGTATATACCGTTAGTTGTTGTATTATCTTTGTTGTATGGGCTATTTAGTTTTTGTAAATTATTTTTATTCGTTTTGTATGCTATTTTTATATCTGTGTTTTTAAATAGTTTTGTTAGCTTTGTCATTTTATTATTTATGTATGTGAATGTGGCCAATTTGTTGTTGTTGTTATTATTTATGTGTTGTTCATTTTGATTAATTCTTAATTGTTCAGTTTTTATTTTATATTTGATTTTATTTTCTATTTTGTTTACAGAATTTTTGTTGTATCCATTTTCATTACCAATTTGGTATATTATATTTCTTTCTTTGTCAGTTTCTTGTTTGTTTAGGGGAATTTTGTACATTCTGTTAAATAACGAATAGAATGCTGCCATTTTATGTTGTGGTGGGTGGTCAGAATGGTTAGGTATAATGATGTTGGTAGAAGTTGGTTTTCTGTATATTGCGTATTGTATGTGGTTGTTGTTTCTTGTGATGGTTATGTCTAAATAGTTGATTTTGTTATGTTTTTCTTTTTCTTCTGTGAATTGTATTTTAGGATGTATGTTATTGATTTGTTTTAATATGTTATCTGCATTTGTATTTTTGTTACTTGATACATATAGCCCATCATCTACATATCTTATCCAAATGCCATTTGGATCAAAGGATTTTATAATGTTTTGTATTTTGGTGTCTATGTGTTGTAGGAATATGTCTGCTATTATGCTTGATAATGGTGATCCCATTGCTAAACCTTCTAGCTGTTGATAAATTTTGTTATTAAATTCATTATTAAATTAAATACATTATGTAATTTAAATATATATATATATATATATATATATATATATAAAGCATTTGTCAAGAATTTGTTTGAATATATTTTTCAATAGTTTAATAATAGTGTATAAACAAATATCACTTGTATGCAGGCCCGGCTCCAGGCAGGGGTGAACCGTGCCACCGCCCAGGGCGACAGATTCTGGGATGTTAAGTTTTGAAATTGAGGGAAAAAATAAAATTATTCACTTATACCATCACAATATGTACGATCAGTAAGAATTACTTTATGTGTAAAGTCAGCGGCATTTAACGAAGAGTCGAAAACTCGTGAACAAGAGTACGAAAACCTGACTTTTTCGAAGCTCAAACTTATTACAACTTATCTCAGATCGAGTATGTCCGAGACTCGCCTGAGTGGTCTGGCGACTATATCTATAGAACATCAGTTAGCTGAATCATTTGATTACAACGAAGTCATAAAGGAGTTTACCAGTCCAAAAGGAAGCGAGTATTTTTTAACTAAGGTATATGATACATTACTTTTGTTATATATCAACCATAATGAATTTTAGTTAGTATTTTAATTTTAAGTCATCACATAGGCATACATTTTTATTGTCTCACGATTCCTTGTATTGTCTCTACAATTTTTATTGTAGCCATTCGCCGCATCGTAAACGCGAAAACGTTCTAGTTCTTTGATAAACACAACAATGCAAACATTCCTAGTCTTCATTTGAAGGCAATCGCCGTATCTTTAGAGTAGGTCTAGTGTGCGTGAATGTGTTCAGAGTTAAAATAAGGAGGGGGCGGCACTCATAAATACTGCAAAGGGCGACAGAAGCACTGGGGCCGGCCCTGGTTGTATGTGTAGCATCTTATAACTTTAGCTTAGTACTTAGCCTATGTGACAAAGTATGCTGAAGATTGACAAAGTATGGTGAAGTACTTTGTAAAGTAGACACTTAACTTTAATGAAATCTACGCCAGTAAAAGAAAAATGAATTATACAATTATCATAGTGAAATATGTGAAATAATTAAAATATAAAATACTGAAATATTAACAACAGTCAGTATAGAATAGAATGTCACAACCAAACAATAGACTATAAGCCTATATTTGAATACAAGTAGGCCCTACATAGGTAGAGGAATCGTTTGAATAATTTGGTACAACATGAACAACGGAACGTTTTAAGAAAACGTGTGACATAAATAAAATACATAAATCAAAGAACGCGTACAGATGATATAATAAACATCGATATTTATATATTTAAGGTGAAAAACTGGCTTTCAGACTGCGAGATGGAGGCTGTCGAGCTCGTTCACAAATTGCACCGTATTCCATTCATACGGCACACAATAAAGTTCACTGTCTGCGCCAGAATATTAAGTGTACAACTGACGGTGGCTGTCGCTGGTGCTCTGTTTACTGTCACCTACATGGTCTTGTTACGTCACCGCTGGCTACCGCCACTGCCTACATAAATATCTTGACAAAAACAATGTCTGCGCAAGGATTCCATGTACATATATAAATACTGCGGTTACGTACATAGGCATTAACTAAATAAACTAGGCGTGTTTGTCTGCGTCCGTCTGGACTGTCCTCCAACCCTACGTGTTTTACACTTCCGCCATACTGAGGCCACCTCCACAAATGTTGGTCAACGAATATGGTATTATGTAAATGATATGTAAGTTAATTTCAAATCTCAGACACACACACGCGTGCGCGCGCGCACACACACACATCAAACTCCACCAACAACACCACACAGCCGTTCCCACCTCTACCACCACCACCACCACTTCGTAACCACAAAACGACGTCCGTTGAATATAGAAACGCAATGATTAACGTACTATCGAATCTATATTCAACAAAGATACAACGGTCATATATTAAAATAAATATTTTATCGTGTCGTAAATACTTTTTCACGGAAAATAAATTGTTCATGTCTTTGACAAATGAAAAAAATTTCCGATTAATTTCAGTTTATAATCGTATAACACACTTCTTACTTTGCGTATAGCGTTAATGGCTTCCAGACACATAATATTCTTGGCACTGTTAATTCTCCAAACTTACAGTACTTATAGTACAAACTGAAATTACTCACAGTACAGTAATTTAATTCTCTCAAACTGTAGTGTAAGAGTGTTTATACAGCGATATACACTCACGTACACCGTTCTTATTTATTTAATATCTGACTGAAGTTATGACTTCATTTACAGAATTTAACAAATTGATAAACAAAGGCTACCTCGGTGAAAGGCCAAATTCCATGCTCCAGCGTAAACATGGTCTGCAATGAACGGATTCACGAACTGTTGAACTCAGGTAAATATTGTATCAATATGGAAACCTGGAATCTGCATACGGCACGAAAAAGTCGACCATTTAGGTACCTGAATGTTGCGAATAGAAGACCTTAGTTTACGTTTCTGGAAGAGCCAAGTTCACTATAATTAATGTCATCATTACATTCATATATGCACTGTTTTATTTATTATTATTTACATACATATTTACTTTTACTGGTTCACACATGATTCGTATGTGTTGGCTGTTAAAAGATAATAGATGTGACGGTCACTTGTCAGTTGTTCCTTTCTGAGGTTTAGGAGTACAGGATTGTGACGCACTGGCTATCGTTGTCACAGTGACACTATTTCTGAAATGAGAGGGTTGACCAGGGGCGTATTTACGGGAGAGGGACGAACGGGCGGAGGATGCTCTGAGGATTGAAAAAAGTTGACGATCTTAGTTATTCTCTTAATTTTTAGACTCTTTATTATTTTTTCAGCTATGTTTTCAGCTTGTGACTCTTTTTTAAATATACAAACAGGTTTATTACACAGCATTTGCGTACCTATATGTTTCTAATATGAAATATAAGGAAATAAGTTCAGTCAGTAAATATCTTCTAAACAATGTTTCAGTAACTCGTATTTATATCGTATAATTACCAATTACTTAATGAAATTAATTTCAGGATGTTAAAACATGTTTTTCAGCCACTTTAAAGATATTAATGTTGATTTTCTTAACTTATTTATTGTATGAACCTGACTCGACCGGACCCCGGAATCCCCCCCCCCCCGCAAGACCAAATTCTAGATACGCCACTCGGGTTGACGCTTTTCAAATACTGTAATAAAGAAAACGTTAATAAAATTAATGGAGCATTATTATTGGTAAGTACACGTTATAAACAGTTTTGTAGTTAACGCTTTATCCTGCAAATGTTATTTTAGTCATAAAAAATATCGTAATACACTTAGCGAGTGATTTGCATAACATGTAACAAAGATGAAGAGATACAACTAATTTATGGGTCCATGAACAACCTGTACCGCCAAGAAAATAGTAATCTATTAATTCAATTTTTATGTTTCATAATATATAAATTAGATATTAAACACATAAATACGTACGAAATACAATAAAAGATAAAGAACTATTTGTTTTGCTATTGCATTAGTTCTAACATTCTGTCTCCTTTTTTAATTCCATTATGATGAAAAACCACATTCCTATTCAGTGATAAATGTTCCTGAAATCAATAAAATGGTTATTAACAAGGCAGTAGTGGAAACATTTTTAAGAATAATTATTTTGTTATAATATGTATCTACCACAAAAATACTACCTATTACCTATCTACCTACCTACCTACCTATTAAATACCTACCTATCAAATAAATCCACCTATCTACAAAATACCTGTCCCCCTAACTGTTAAATGCCTACTGAATACTTATCAAATACCCACCTATTACCTATTACCTATACGCCTATACCCATACCAATTAAATACATATCTACCTACACCTATCTACCTATTAAATACCTATCCCTACCCCCTAGATACACCTATCTATTAAACATTACTTTTATCATAATTATTCAAATTTGTAGGACATAATTTACGTCGTGTTCATATCTTGCAAAAATTCTAGTTGAGTCTTTATTACAATAGTGCGTTGTATGTTTTTGTTATTATATATTTCTTGTTTTTAAAAACAAATACGTTCTTTTCATATTCACTTAAGCCGTATTCAGTGAAAACGAAAAGTAAAGTATATTTCAGTATTCAGTAGATGTTTGAAAGTTACAGCGTCTACAGCATGTTTAATGTAAAATTAAAAAAAAAGACGAGAAGAAAGCAAGCGGGGCACAGTAGACGGCACCGTAGTTAGTAGATAAATGTCTAAATTAGTTTCACTATAATTGGTTTCGGTTGTACCTACTCCCCGGTTGCCGCTGCAGCCCAGCGGGGTAGTACCGGAGTCACGTTTGCTTCTGCTGCAAACAACTTTAATTAGATCTGGGACTCACCGTGTATTCAATTTTTACGCTAGTTTTCGAATTAACGCACGGATTACTATTATTTTTTTTAATATTATTGTAATATTTTTTAATTAACAGTAAGCTACGTACAGAGCGGCCGCTTTATATCACGGTACTGACGTTTTTAGACGTTGAAACTAGATGTTAATTACGTACAAGTTGCCTGCTGCATACCTGAGAAAGAGGGATAGACGTTCAACTTTGTCCCATTCGTTATTTTAAACGACTGCTTACAAGGCGCTTCGATAGCGAAGTCAACAGTCTACGGTGATTAGTTTTAAGATTACGGCATTTGCAAAAGGTTTTATTGCATAGTGAAAATTTTCAAGAACAGTTCTTTGTTTATGCTAAAATTCATAGATTAGAAGAAAAAACGTATAAAAACCAATTGTATATAGTTAGTTGCGTGATGTTTTGGAATTGAAATACTGATTTTGTCACGAAAATTTGATAAGAAAACAACGCTGAGGTGAGAAATAGGTGAGCCACGGGTAATAGCAACGTGATAACTGAATAAATAATTAACGTTACCCAGTTGTAGAACGCTGGTGTAATTAACTGCATGTCATACGACACAGCTGAAGTAGGCTACAGATAACACGGCAGTACATATTATATAAATTGTTGATAAAGAAAAGGCAAAGTCAAATGGCAGATTTTAAAATTAAATTTCTTCGAGTGGTGACGCTCGAATCGGTGCAAGTTAGTGATGAAACACAATGTGTGTTTGGTTCACCTACATTTTAGTATTACTTGGTCATACTTAACGTATCAAATGTGAGTAAGAATCAGATGGTCATTCGCTGAGGTGTGGAATTAACTGTTGGCATATAGGGAATACATAATTAAAATCTACGATTGTCTTGGATGTATGTGTTTGATCGTAAGTTCACTAGATCAATCATACTAGGGCAGTCACAGAAATATATTCAAATATAGAAGAACACAGTGAGCAGCAAACGTCACAAAACGATCACCTCGAATCTGCTAATTGCCTAGCTACTGAATCTCAGAGTGCCAAATAGGCCTATACCGCAACTGTACGCTACCGTGTAGGACTACGATCTCTGTAGGCCGGTAAGAGTAGGCCTATATGATGGGTTCATTACTCCAAGAAAGCGGAAAATTCATGCTGCATCAAAATAGTGTTGCGCGCACATTCTTGATTCAGTGAAATTACAGGATTTACCGGCTGTAACTAAATAAACCAACCCATACCTGTAATGAATTAGAAAATATAATAAAATTACTGACTAAAACGTAATCCTAAATTTAATACAGAGGATTAGGCCTACTTGCCTGAACGCAAAGGCGACGTAATAAATCATTCTTGAGCAACTGATGAAAAGTGGATGTCTCAAATCTAATCGTTCCCTATTGAAACACATAGATTGTTAAACTGCCACCGTCTTCTAATTTGTCCCATGTAGGCTGTGCAGTGAAACTCGTGTCTAGTTAACAGAAACACGGTACATCAGTTTTTACATAACATAACTTTCATAGTTTGTAAAATAACTAGTAGGCCTACACAATAGTGAACGCATAGAATGTGACAAGTAACACAATATACCAAACATGAATAATTCACTTTTGTAATTCGTCGCAAAATATATTAGTTTAAAAAGACTTTTATTAATACATCTAACCTAGAGATAAATATTTCACTATAGACTACAAGACTATAGACGACTATAGATTATAAGACCTACATGAATTAGAGCAGAAGTTAGTAATCCATTGCCTATTGCGGGCAGGAAAAGTAACCAGTTATTTTCGACTATACCTACATAGTTCATTTCACATGTTACTTTCACTTAAATGTTATCAATTTTTTTTAGCTTTTATTCGTGATTATCAGTAAGGCAATAGTGTAGTAACCATATTACGTGCTCATAGGACATATATTATACGCATAATTGAAATGAAAGATGTAAAACTTCAAATCTTTCCTTAGTTTTTGTTATTATAATTTGTAATAACTTTTATTGCGATAGATCGCTTCATAAATGAATACAGATAATAATCTTTAAAGTAAAAAGACATTCAAAGCTATCAAAAGCTTAGTCTCTACTAAAGTAAAACTTTATCATGAATTGGATAGCATGCTTCGCTCTACGAAATAATTTACAAGTTATAGGAGTTAACCTGAAAATTATTTAAAACGTTCAAGTTTGAAATTGAGGTACTAATTAATTAAATTTTTATTTTATTCACTTTTAATATTTCTATATTCACTTTTGATAATTTTCGTAAACAAAACGTTATTACTTTCATTAAAATTAAAATTACATGGCTTATAATTGTTTTGACAAGTGCTGCTACACAAGTGGAGTGGCCAATATAGCAACTACCAGCAAGCAGACGGCGTCTCTAAGAAATATTGATCCTCTTTAGATTCCGTAAATAATAATAATAAAGTACAAGAATTTTTTACATTTTGATCTGTGTAGTGCATTATACACTTATTTATAAGCAAATAAAATTTTAAATCTAAACAGAAAACAAGTTGTCCATTCTGTCAGTTTTGCTTATGAATGCATAAACCATATGCACTGGTAGTCGGTATCTGCCAACGACAGCTGATCTTAACAGCTCCAGGTACAGCAGAACGGCACATAGGCGTACATATTATCTTGGCAATGTTTCATTAAGCTTTTAGAATTGGAGTCTGATAACAATAGACTCCTTTCACGCTGCCGAAGTGAATCGAGTCAAACTGGATACGCTGCCGATTCGAGTTGTCTGCTATTTAAATTTGAGTTTACTTATCACCATAGTCCTGTTCTTATCAGATAAGTATTTCTTGAATGCAGGGAGTTGACTAATTATTCCAACTTTCCTTCATGAGTCAGAAAGCTCGGAAGAGTGGTTATAACTTCGAATGGAGTTTTATGCCGTCATGAAAATGATGATGATGATGTTTTATAAGAATATTAAAGAATACTTGTTTCCAAAAGCAAAAGAATTAAAACCATCAGATTAGTTATAATTTGGTAATGGTCTCTTTACTCAAAGCAGTCATCTATGTGACCTAATAAGTAGGCCTAAGTGATCCAGATTTAAATACTTCTTAGGACGAACTGATAATGCCTTGTAGCTGTAACTTATAAATAACTACCCGGCGTTATATTCTTATTAGTAACGTGTTTATGTATCCTGAGGTTCTGACTATTAATCATTAGCAATTTTTTTCGTCGTCCGCTAGTAAGCCTTTGATGCATCAAACGATTAACAATTAAACTCGTAGAGGAGTATTGAAATATTCACGTTTAACGGGGAGGGGGCAAAGGAGAAAACAGTAGTCTCTACTGTCAACTAGATCAGCGATTGTAAACTCAGGAGGCGCCCCCTCTTGGGGGGCGTAAGATGATTTTAAAGGGGGCGTCATAAGGTCGTCAAAAAACAAGGTCGATTACAAAATTTAACGTATACAAAGACAACTTATTATTGAATTTTTCCAACTGCGGAGAATGAATTATTTTTAAATTATTCTATATTTAACTTTTAACTTAAATACCTTTTTTAAAACTATTAGAAATTGTTAAAAATGTAGGCCTAATTCGTTTAAGATATGGTATTTAAAACTATTTAAATTTTTAATGTTTAAATGACAAGTCTCTCCAAGAGCTGTAGCGCCAATTAAGAAGAAGAAGAATAAGAAGACTGTAATGTACTAAACACTGGCACATAGCTGGCTAATTGTGTGTGTAAATAAGAAAAAAACAATATGTAATTTTCTAATCCAAATTAAAATTTACACTATTTTTCAGAGATAGATTAAAATGTTCAGTTTATGTCCACAATAGAGATCTAATGTAATCATAGCCTACCGTTCTTTACTTAATAGGCGTACTCCGAGTAAAGTGTTAAGTAGAGGTTTTCCACAAAGGTTTTTAAAAAGACACAAACACTTGGTAAGTTTCATAGTTTATTCTTAACGTCTGACAATTGTTTCAGCCTATTAAGCTATTGTCAGATGTTAAGAATAAACTGTGAAAATTACCTAGTTTTCGTGTGTTTTAAAGTGTTTTTAAAAACCTTTGTAGTAATATGTTTCACCAAGGGCCCAACGACTGTGTACAAGTGTAAATGTTTTCTGTTTGGATCTCTCCGAGTAGGCCTGTACCCTCGATGGATGAGATTGTATTTGGCGTACGAAAGATACACATTTCGTACAGAGATCTTAAGTAGGCCTATCATAGGGATAATGCTCCGGTTGACTGAGTAGAGAGGTTTTTTTTTTTTTTTTTTTTTTTTTAGCAAGAAAGCACTCTTAGGTTTGTCATCGCCATGATCTCATCAATTTCACACTTACAATTGCCTGCGTAAACAAGTGTACAACTTCAAATGCGGTTCGGTTGATCAGTTGTTGAGTATGTCATGCGGTTGATAGCATTAGTTCTATAACAGCTGGGAAATATTTCAGAACGCAATATGTTTATAAAAAGATTCCACAGTACTGCGTAATTTATTCTATTAGAGTACCTAAAGTTTGCACACACAGAAGAACCAAGATCGTTTTAATGTCGGTTTACTCACATTGAAATCAAGTCGGTTTACTCACTCAAACGTAAAATCCCTGACATATTAATTGAAATATTTTGGGAACCTGCAGACAATAGGTACGCATTTTATTTGAGGTAAACATACTATACAGAATTGGAAACAGGTCACTTGAAGGATGTGCATTTTTGATAACTACTAGTGTCAACCTACTTACGGCCCATTACGCATCACATTATCCCCTACAGCTGATGTAAACTAAAACGCAAGGCGTCGGTCAAGTATAAACACATCTTACACAATTGTATGGAAAACTTTACACATTTATAAAACTCCAAAAGGGGGATAAACTTCATCTGCCCGACTACCTCCATCGTTGTTAAGTCTTTCAACAAAGATCTTCAACCATCACTCTCAGCTTCTGAGGACGCTCACAGATTTTTGGGGTCGAAACGTGAAGAAAAAATTTCAACGATAGAAGAAGTCCGGACAGGAGGTATTACCAGATATAGTTACACAGCTGGTGGTAAACGGCTTGTCCACACACTGATAGTATTGTGTTGTGTTTATTTTATTGCTTACGAATTTTTATTTTATTTTATTTACGAATTTTATTTGTTTCACGAATTTTTCACTGGTTAATTTATTTCAGGTGTAATGAAGAGGCGTGTAGAAGAAGATCTGGAAGCGAAGAGGGAATAACCCCATCTTTTAGAAAGTAGGCCTACAGTTAAATCAATGCGCCTTCGATCTAACGCGTGTTACACCACCTCCATGACACCTCATTTTATTAGTTATGACGTAATATTTTATGAGTTACTTCAGCACTTATAATAACACGATCAAAATAATTAGCACTTCCAAATCATATTACTGGATTACTTTTTAATATGACCGAATAAAACGTAAAGACATTTATTATTCCGGCATTCTTATTAAGTAGGCCTAAAGTTAAGTGAGTTAGGAGTGAGTGAATGCGTTGTGCATGAAATATAATATACTATAATCGTGTATATATAATCGTATATACAAAATACGGCATAATTTTACATAAACGTAGAAACAGGTAAACATATTTCATCAGGTAATGGTTATAATTGTAATATATTCACTTTTAATTAAATTTACGTCAGCTTAGTAAATCTGATCAACCGTGACCTCCACGCCTGATTTAGTTGAGTACTGGTAGAAATTAATTCCCTCAATGTTATTGTTGTAAAACATAAACGTATGCGTATGAAAGTTTATTAACCCATTCAGTGTTTACCTCATACAATTACTGGTATAATCTAAATCTAACACAGAATGGTTATGGTCTGACATTTGTTTTGGTACAGAGTGATTGTTTCTCCAAAATTTTTGGTTGCGCTTACTTTATTCATGAATTGGACATTATCTGAAGTGATTGTCAGTTGCATCTTGCGGTTCCTTTCTATTCTTTGTAATTTGTAATTGTTTACTGTATTGCACATACTTTAGTCGTCAAAAAATTATCTATATTAGAAATTCTAAACACATTATCTTTACATTCTGTGTCGTTCACAAAATATTTTGGAGAATGTCTAGTTTACCAAAACATGTTGATTGTTTTTATTGTTTTCTATACAGCGTCGTTAACAGTTGTGTATTACACAAAAATGTTTTATATGCGTACTGTAAGCGTCATTAACTTTTCAGCGATAAGCGTTATCATTTTATGTCATGTTGTGTTCAGAGATAGGTATACAAGGCACATACGCGTTATTATAGTTTAATAAAAAAAAGTTAAAGTTATACGAGGTTATGAAAATTTTTATACAAACGTCAAAGCATATTTTTTAAGATACAAATCACGATTTTAGTAGGTCAACAAAATTTGTTATCAGCACAGAGTAAACAGCCGAAACGAAATTATTTATAAATTATGAGGGTATTTTTCAAGCACAAGATTTATGTTACCTAAGGGTTCAAGTTTTTTAGATCAAATTAGGCGTATTTAAATTTTCAAACGCAGAATACATGTTAAACAATGGAAACGGGAATACCGTATGTAGGCAAACGTGTTGGCATCGTTCGGATTACACCAGATTTACATAATTTATTACATGTTGAAGGTAAGGCGGTCGAATCGCAATAAAAGCTTGGATAATACTTGGTAATCAGCTTAATGTTATGGTAAATCTTAGACGTCAGCAAACAAGCAAGTCCGGCAGTTTTGAGATTAATTTCAAAAAAGAGATAATCTTTTCAATTTTTTTCTGTTTCAATTTAAATTTTTATTGTTTAAGTTTATTCTAGAGACCACGTGTTGTAACGGTCATTGTGTGGTGATTACGTCACCGTAAAGATTTTGGCGGAATTACGAATTTAGCAACTTGTAATTGTATCTACATGGGACACGGGTTTAACGTGATCCTAAAAATGATAGGATCTTGTCTTGATCTACAAATGATAAATCTGTTTTTACGTTTCGCTCGCAAATTGACTGATTTAGTTTGATCTCAAATAGTTTATATTGTATGGGGATTATGTTTTGTTGTGAAGCGAGTAATTAAAATTTTTATTTACAACCAAATATTACGTTGACACCCGTAAATTTTATGCAGATCTACTAGGTAGTTCTGACGCAAATATGAAGAGCTTATTCAAAGCTTCCTTCGTTTATTTAAATATAATTATAATAAATTTTCCACATACTATAATTATGTTTACGCGTGACTCTGCCTGACGCCAATGATTAATTGTTCATTACAATTGGATAAACCTAAACCTAAAATTATGTTCAGCTGTACAGCAAACGTATAAATAACTACAAAACTGTTAATCCGAACCTGTACAAGCTGAAAGTCTCGTATGAATAAGGGGAGCCCATAAATAAATAATAACAATAACAGTAATAATAATCAATTACCGAGGTACTATATTTACGAGTGTAGCAGTGGTATCGAGGTGGTCAGGTTTGTTTGTGCTAGTCTAGAGGGCGCAAGTGAATCATGCGAGTTGACAACAAGATAGGTCTAACTGGAAGCTGGACATTTAGTAATTGGCATGTTGGTTGAACCCGCCAATTGTCCACCAATCAACAAAGCACCCAGCATTAATAATGTCTAGTTAGAGATGTTGCTTGGATAACCAATAATACAGGCTGCCTCATCGTCATTTAGGAATCGTAAATCAAGTGTAAGAATGCCATTGCTCCTTCTCTCCTGCACCCAACTCCTTATTCCGAACCTTATAATTATACAAGTCCACTGATTAAGGAGATCGGTTAATCAGCTTATGGAAATTGATTTGCAGCAGATAAATAGATATAATTATTTCTGAACCACCTCTTTATTTTTCTTTCGTCCTTTTATCATCATAACCCATCCATTGTTTATTTTGTTTTGTACACGGCTCGGAACGCTTACGATCTTTAGGGTTTGATATATTTCGCGAACATTTTCGGATTTACTTAAAACGTGTTTTTGAGTGTGCTTGCGCGCGCTTGTTAAACCACTTGTGAGTGTGTGTTGTGTGGTTCTATTCCTCCCGTGCGAAAGTGTTCGTTAGAATGTGCGTGCAACTGAAACGGTTTTTGCAACAAGAAGCGTTCATTAAATTTTGAAACATTATTTACGAAATCTGAAGGAGAATGACGTGTGCGAAACTTACATTGCCAATGGTGCCTTAAAAATCGAACGCAAGGATAGGTTACTAACATGACAAGAAAAAAATCGAATTAACACACCACACACACATTTATAAATAGATATTCGTAAAACTGTATTAATATTCCTCCTTTGTGCAGAAGAGTTCGGAAATTTTATCGCAAATAAACTCTTACCTGGATGCGCACAGTAAAACTCATATTAGGAACAACTTGTAGGCTATACACGAATCCCTACTTACATAACTGGTTAGACGTATGCCCTACACTACTAGTACGTGGCCTCAGGGGCGGATTAACCATTAGGCTGACTAGGCTGTAGCCTAGGGCGCGGTACTTTGGGGGGCGCAAAATTTTAGCTAAAAAATAATAAAATTTTACAGCTAAATGTAAAATTGGTAATAAATTACAAAATAAAAATTTAAGTTCATTTTGAACACAGGCGCCTGTTTGCGAGAAATTATGGTAAACTGTACATAAATAATAAAAGTACTTTCCAAACTGTTTTCTCCGGTTATGAGTTATAGGCGGCCGGCGCTCATAGAACTATGCCGCTGCCCGATTTTCGTGGAATTGCCGACCACGTTATCTATTCCTTACTATGCCCGTCACTAACTGCAGTGGGGAAAGATCTTTTCAGCTTTGAAGAGGCTGAAGAATTATTTACGCTCAAATTTGCGCCAGGATAAACTGACCAGTGTAGCCCTCTTATTCATTGAAAGTGACTTTCTGCAAGGACTTGATTTCAATGAGGTGATTAAAACGTTTGCTCAATCCAAAGCGAGCAAAAAAAATATCTAGCTTGAACTTTACATGAGTCTTAACAAATCCAGAAGATATTTAACTGATTGTCTTCTTTGTGTAAATGATGTTAAATGTACCCTTAATAAAACTGTTATAATTCTGTAACTACTTAGTTAAATTTTTCCTTATAAAAGCCATGCAAACTACAAATGGTTGAAGGTGTAACTCTAAAACAATTTCTGAAAAATAGCCTCAGTTTTCAATTCTTGAGACTATTTCCAAAAACAGTAAGACATTTGAAATATTCCTAAGAAATATATTGTAGGGTGTTTAAAGCTTCATTCAGCCCCTTGGAAATAAACGTAAGAGTAGCCTATGGTAGGTGAGGGGGCGCTAAAATATAATTAGCCTAGGGCGCCAAGATACCTTAATCCGGCCCTGCGTGGCCTACTTGCACACTCAAAAACGTATTAATTTCGTAAATATGTGTGTGTAAGCTTAGATGGATTTGCTAATACACTCGTTTATGGGTACATGTATGTTATTAAAACTTATTGTTAATCATGCGCATTTTGTAAGTTCGGTTGAGATGAATAACAATGTTTAGTTGATATTTAAAACAGAACGAGGCATTTCAGGCGGGTATAAAGTCAATCGCCACGTTGTATGCTGTTCACAGAATAAATATACATTCTTGATTGAATTTTTCATCGTAATCAACGTCAGGCTTCAAAGCGGAATATTTGTTTTGTTCCGCTACCGTTTATAGCTGAAACCGCCTCTTTCTAAGCCGACCAGTACTTCTTCCATCCGCTGGATTAAATTTCAGTATTATATATTGGCTGTCTTGTTTTCCCCATTTTTGTTACATGTTCTTTTCATTTTCTTCTATATCCTTTTATTTCTGAGTTTAGAGTGAATATATTTAATTCAAGTGTGTTGTGTGATGTCCTCACTCCCTTCCCCGTCTTTCCTTTCCTGCTAAGTACAGTATATCGGAAACCCCATTACGGCGTTTTCTAATTTTTACATTCGGTTCTTCGTTAGTGTCCAGCGCTCACATCCATACAAAAGAGTGGGTGAGTACAGCTCTTGCTTTATGAAGTTTAGGGAGTCTTTTCTTCCTTAGGTTTTCAAATACTCTTATGGTTGTACCAAATGTACATTAGAATCTGTGTAACTTTAGATTAATTTTTTTCGATGAGAATAGAGAAAAACTGCTTTCTCATTAATCGTGTTGACCTGTTTCCCTCTATTTTTTTGGTAACGGAACTTATGACATAAAATTCACTATGACTTAAAATGTTGCAGGTATTGACTGATAATTGATATGCTCTTTGAGATTTTACTGATTTATTTGAGATTTATTGTTATAAAAAACAAGTTGTTAAGTCGGACATAAAACTTCCTGACGGAAAGCGCAGACTACTGTTTGAAGTAGTAAATTTAAAAATTTTGAAAAACTAAGGAAGTTGAATTGCGGAAACGGAACCTGCAAGATAAAAGCAACTATGAATTGTCTGCTCAGACAACGTCAGCTGTTTTCTCTGGAAAACAAGAAAGTTGAAGCGAATGCAGTAAGTTCACGTTTAAATCAATACCCTCCATTAAGCCGTAGAGTAGGTCAGAAGGATACGCTATTAGAGAGCTGTTTATTTTCTCCATTAAACTAATTTTTTCCTCCGTTTGGTAATCACAGATTACTTAGTTGTTTATTAATGCTGAAAATACATTTTCACGGCATGTCAAGTGGGAACTTTATGTACTTTAGTGGAAGGAATTACTAAAGAAAAATTGCATTTTGTTTCTGAAACAAAAATAAGAGTTGTACACGTGAGGTATACGCTATAAGATACACGTGAGGGGCGCTAAAATATAATTAGCCTAGGGCGCCAAGATACCTTAATCCGGCCCTGCGTGGCCTACTTGCACACTCAAAAACGTATTAATTTCGTAAATATGTGTGTGTAAGCTTAGATGGATTTGCTAATACACTCGTTTATGGGTACATGTATGTTATTAAAACTTATTGTTAATCATGCGCATTTTGTAAGTTCGGTTGAGATGAATAACAATGTTTAGTTGATATTTAAAACAGAACGAGGCATTTCAGGCGGGTATAAAGTCAATCGCCACGTTGTATGCTGTTCACAGAATAAATATACATTCTTGATTGAATTTTTCATCGTAATCAACGTCAGGCTTCAAAGCGGAATATTTGTTTTGTTCCGCTACCGTTTATAGCTGAAACCGCCTCTTTCTAAGCCGACCAGTACTTCTTCCATCCGCTGGATTAAATTTCAGTATTATATATTGGCTGTCTTGTTTTCCCCATTTTTGTTACATGTTCTTTTCATTTTCTTCTATATCCTTTTATTTCTGAGTTTAGAGTGAATATATTTAATTCAAGTGTGTTGTGTGATGTCCTCACTCCCTTCCCCGTCTTTCCTTTCCTGCTAAGTACAGTATATCGGAAACCCCATTACGGCGTTTTCTAATTTTTACATTCGGTTCTTCGTTAGTGTCCAGCGCTCACATCCATACAAAAGAGTGGGTGAGTACAGCTCTTGCTTTATGAAGTTTAGGGAGTCTTTTCTTCCTTAGGTTTTCAAATACTCTTATGGTTGTACCAAATGTACATTAGAATCTGTGTAACTTTAGATTAATTTTTTTCGATGAGAATAGAGAAAAACTGCTTTCTCATTAATCGTGTTGACCTGTTTCCCTCTATTTTTTTGGTAACGGAACTTATGACATAAAATTCACTATGACTTAAAATGTTGCAGGTATTGACTGATAATTGATATGCTCTTTGAGATTTTACTGATTTATTTGAGATTTATTGTTATAAAAAACAAGTTGTTAAGTCGGACATAAAACTTCCTGACGGAAAGCGCAGACTACTGTTTGAAGTAGTAAATTTAAAAATTTTGAAAAACTAAGGAAGTTGAATTGCGGAAACGGAACCTGCAAGATAAAAGCAACTATGAATTGTCTGCTCAGACAACGTCAGCTGTTTTCTCTGGAAAACAAGAAAGTTGAAGCGAATGCAGTAAGTTCACGTTTAAATCAATACCCTCCATTAAGCCGTAGAGTAGGTCAGAAGGATACGCTATTAGAGAGCTGTTTATTTTCTCCATTAAACTAATTTTTTCCTCCGTTTGGTAATCACAGATTACTTAGTTGTTTATTAATGCTGAAAATACATTTTCACGGCATGTCAAGTGGGAACTTTATGTACTTTAGTGGAAGGAATTACTAAAGAAAAATTGCATTTTGTTTCTGAAACAAAAATAAGAGTTGTACACGTGAGGTATACGCTATAAGACGAGAGAAACATACATTATGTATTCACGTGAAGATGTAAATTCGTTTATTTATACAAATGTGCGAACTAGACCCCCTACGTCTCTCTAAGCGCGTTAAAATATATATTTGAAAAGCGAATTAAAAATTATATAAAAACGTTTAACTCGTGTTGGTAAAACTTACTGTTGCAGAATGAAAAATACACGAATATTTAGGTTTGTATGTAATAGAAATTTGAGTGTGTACATTACGTGAACGCATATAGCCTACATGTAGGCCTACATTTATATATAGGCCTATGTCTATATAATATGTAGGCCTATAAGGACATGCCTCCCTTTCTCTGCTCAAGTCTGTTTGTCCGTCTCTGTCTGTCTATTTGTCTGTCTGTCTGTCTGTCTCTCTCTCTCTCTCTCTCTATATATATATATATATATATATATATATATATATTGCGACAGTACAAATAAGTGATGTACTGAGCATCGAATATAAAAATTTAAATATACCTAATAAACTGTAAATAATTAATAGCTCAGACAAAAATATGAACAGGTGTTTCGACCTGAATCGACGTGCACACACACACAAATGTAACTTAAAGTGTGTACACCAGTATTTTGCTAGTGTGTGTGAACGCAGGTCTATGCAGGCGAGTTTATCACCCCAAGATGAATAATTGCATAATAACTGGTTTTCCGTAATTATTCATAAACTATAATTAAAGAGTAAAATCCAAAAACACAATAAAATGTAAGAAAATTTACTAAATGCTGTGTACGAAAACCATGTGAAAGTGCCACACCGTACGAGTGTAATAGTGAAATAACTGTGTACAAATCGAAAGGGTTAAGTTGCAATGTCCAAAATTACAGTGAACATGTGTTGTAAAAATAGTTATAAGATAAGTATAAGAGTATACTTACAGGACTCTGCAATTCGCAGAAATATAAGAAATAGCGAAATTGACAAAGAGTGGGGGAACTGAATCCAGAGACAGTTTCTGACATGTCGATTTCGTACCGCTGCAGGTGTCGACCAAGACATGGGTATAAATAGGACACACAAGCTACAGTGGTTCTCTTTCTTAAATCATCCACGGTGCAGCGGGAGCTTCTGCCCGTCCACACAGAATATTTAAATTTTTGTAAATAATTTCATCCTTCCAGTTACATACAGTTATGTAACTCGATTGTCAAACCAACTGTTTTTAAATAATAACAAAATTACATAAGAAGATCCATTGACGTCAGAAACAGCACGAGGAGACGTTCCAGAGAGAGAGTCGACGCTGGACAAGAAGAGCGAGTCGACGCTGGACAAGAGGCGAGTCAACGCTGGACAAGAAGAGCGAGTCGACGCTGGACAAGAGGCGAGTCGACGCTGGACAAGAAGAGCGAGTCGACGCTGGACAAGAGGCGAGTCAACGCTGGACAAGAGGAGCGAGTCGACGCTGGACAAGAGAACGCTGGAGTGCGAGACGAGGACGACTACAGATGGATCAAATGATCGAGTATGATTGACGACAATAAGGTGATAAACAACTTATTTATCTCTTAATCGAACAATGAGCTCAAAGACAATTAAAGACATTCTTGTTTTATTTAAAAGTAAGAGCCAATGTTTATTTTAAAGTAGAATTAAAATCATAGATGTTTTAGAAATACGATTAACGTAACAAGAGCTCAAATTAGTATTGAAATAAAACGAATACAAAGAATTTAAATGAAAACAATTAGTGTTTGATATAAATCAGTACTGAGAAACAAAAGATAAATTCAATAACTATTAATATTTTGAGTACATTACAATATATAAAAAGATATTTAAATATTGATATTTTGAAACACATTAATTGACTGAGTAGTCTGAAAATGAGATTTTTCTTTAATACAATAATTAGTAGAATAGAATATTTAGTCAGTAAGGATGTATATAGCATAAGCCTTACGGCATAATAACAAATAATAACGAATGTTTTAAGTCGAAGTAAGTGCTAAGTGCACAATTTTATTAATATCAAATAAATTTGAAATACCGTTACAAGTTACATAGAGTTCTTATTGCAGATACACCTGAAACCCAATTTAAATGCTATTTTGTTACATAATTTGTCAATCTTGAACGTGAGACCAGTCACGCCTATTTTATGTATATCGTATTGTTGCATATTAATTATCGCTTCCAACGTGGAGCATCACAAATGTAAATTATATTATATTTACAACGTTATATCGTTGCATAATATGGCGTCCCAGATCGTGGAGCTCCGCAAACACAAATAAATTTATATTTGCAACGTTGTATCGTTGTAATATATACATATATATATTGGTCATAGGACTAGTAGTGAAATTATTTTCTACTAACGAATAATTCTGGACTCCTGCCTGCAAAATGTAGTAATTACAAGCCAGTGTAGGACGAACAATTAAAAATAGGAGTAATTCCTGGGAACCCGGGCGTATAGTACAAAAAGAAGCGAACAAAAAGTAGTAGTAGTAGTAGTAGTAGTAGAAGGGGAGTAGTTCTACTTTCATCGTCGTCGTCGTTTCACAAAACAAATATTAATCTTGTTTCTATTGCTTCTATTTTCTTTTTTTTTACATGGCCCAGTTCGGTCTGAATGTGCAGGCGAAGCAACACTACAATACAAAATTAAAAGGTACATGTGTAAATTAAGAACTGTAAAATGTAATTAATTTGCTAAAATAACTTAGTTAATCATTGAGAAGAGAATTTTGTAAGTTTATTTTGCAAGTTGAATAAAAAGAACTATCTTTTTTGAAAGAAGTACTTGAATTTTGATGAAATATACACACACAAAACGTACTTGAAATATTAAGAAATTGTAGCTTCTTGAACTTGTGTCATTTTCTTTTATTTCTGGTTGCCTACATCACTGTTAACAGTAGACCTACGCAAAATAACCCAATTTACAAATTACTTAATGTTACTTGCCGATGTTTCTGACATTTTGAAGTGTGAAAACCAGCCCAAATTCAATTAATACCATACGTCGGTGTTTTGGAGTTGTTTATCAAATTTTTTTTCAAGTTACGTTTAATTTTAACTTGTTCGTTCAATAACTTTAAATAGAACAGACTCCATAGTTAAATTTAGAAATTTTGGTTAAATTTATACAGCATACAGCTGTCAGATGGTAGACGTAAACCTTGGCACAATCGCCTTTTCCCGCCTCAGAGAGGTCCAGATGCCTTACTCAGCTCGAGTTTAAACTTTGATTGTACAGTAAATATCTTACCTCTTGTACATTTTAAATTGCACGAGTACTGTATAATGAAATATAAACTAAAGAAACTAATGATTGTCGGACAAAGACCTACTTTTGCGGTTTCTGAGACTGTCCGTTAGTTGTTCAGAAGCAACGGATACCGCCTTGTTCGTCCTTGCGCTAAATGGATGTCCCAGGACGCACTCACTTGTCTCAGAGTGTATAACTCCCTGTCGTGAAGAAATCTTGTCCCTTTCACCACAGAAAACATGTGGTAAGTATTTTAAATCTGAATTTACATGGTAAGACAGTTATGTGAGAAAGCTGCCAAAGTGGGAAGACAAATACATGCATGTTTCGTGGACATGGAGAAGGCGTTCGATAGTATGCGAAGGAAGGACGTATGGAACATATTGAAGAGGAAGGGAGTAGAACAACAGCTTATTGAGGGCATAAAAAGCCTATATGAAAACACCGTCAATTACGTAAGAGTAAGAAACGAGGCATCAAAAACTTTCGCCAGCAAAACAGGTTTAAGGCAGGGGTGTATTTTAACCCCCCTGGTGTTGGATGATGTTCTCAAAAAATGTAAAGAAAGTATGAGTAAATATAGAATAGGATACTGGAATATGAAGATAATAACAATAACAGAATTATGCTACGCAGACGATTTAAACAGGAGAAACAGAAAAACAGTTACAGAATAACATAAAGGTATTTAATGAAGAACTTAGAAAGAAAAACATGAAGATTAATATACAGAAGACTAAAACTATGGTAATAGGAAATTCACAAGAGAAACACAGTATAGAACTTGATGGAAAATATTTAGAACAAGTAAAAAGTTATAAATATCTGGGAGTAGTTATTAACAGCAAAGGGAATTTAGAGGAAGAAATAAATGCGTAGTAGTAGCGAAAACAGAAAGATTATTCAATAGTATTAAATCAAGTTTCCTAGTGGGTACTAGGATAAAAACAGAAATAGTCAGAAAAATCATATTAACTTACGGAATCGAAACATGGAGAACAAATGAGAGAATAAAAAGCAAGCTAACTAGTATTGAAATGAGGTTTCTTCGAAAAATAGAAGGGAAGACAAAAAAAGATAGAATTCGAAATGAAATAGGAAAAAGTTAGATATTGTTCCTGTAGCAATAACAGTAGAACAAGCACAACTTAGATGGCTGGGACATGTAATGAGGATGGGGGAGAAAAGACTGGTAAAGCAAGTGTCTGAATCCAGAGAAACAGGTAAAAGAAAGAGAGGACGACCGAGAAAGCTCTGGAAGGATAAAGCCCGCACAGCTGCAGAAAGAAGAGGAGTAAAATGGGAGAAAATAAAGGAGCTCGCAGGAAATAGAAAGAAATGGAGGGATATGTAGAAAAAGACGACCTCAGAGGACTCAACTCTAACATAGATTTACACCGAAAGGTAGAAAAGCTAAGGATTAAGTAAGTAAGTAAGAATTTACATGGAAACAACAGATGTTCATTTATGTATCCGATTACTTCAGTGATGCTACATGACATGTAGTATGTTGTTGTATTATATCACAGATAGTCGGATATTGATATGTGAGGTCAGATTACATGAAAATTCGCCCAGATATCGACGTTACTGTTTGAAACGTATAGATTAGTAATAACGAGTGCAAACATTTATTGAAGGACAGTTACGGGAATGAGTTAATAAGGGTAACTTTTTATGTTTACAGAGAATTGCATTTTGATATACTCTGTGTATAAAACTTCCCTTGTATAAAATTTTTTTCAAATATTTTAGTAGGCCTAGGTATTTTACAGGCCTCGGAAAAGACTTTCTTAGGAGGAGTTAAAAGATATTCTTGAACTTGATCAAATAAAGAACGAAGTCATAAGAAAAAAATTACAAGTTTTCATCTTGAAAGACAAATTAAAATATTATAAACAACGGTGGAGAGTCCGAATTAAAAATAAATGAAGAGGAAATGGAATATATTTTGATGACAAGGAGTGAGAGAAGATAGAAAAGAAGAATAAGAATAGGCAACCATAGTTTTAAGGAGGTCCAAGAATTTAAATATCTCGGAAGCACAGTTACAGAAAATAATGAAACAAGCAAAAAAATAAAGCAAGAATACCAGCAGAAAACAGAAGATACTGCGCATTAAAAAATATATTCCAATTCAGGAATGCATCAAGAAATGGCAAAAAGAAAATATACACCACGGTAATCAGTCCTGTAGTAACAGGTGCAAGCAAGTCATGGGTGCTGAAGCTGGAAGATATGAAAAACCTTGGTGTTTTCGAGAGGAAAATTCTTAGAAGAATTTATGGACCAGCGTGGGACGGAGACAAGTGAAAGATAAGAAAGAATCGTGTGCTAGGAGACCTTTATGGAGAATCGGACATAGTTGCGGCGTGAAGGCTCAAAGTTTGAGATAGTTGGGGCATGTGCTGAGAATGAGAAGTGACGGAGGCTCAAAAGGAAGCCGGAGGGAGTAAGGAGGAGAGGACGTCCGAGGAGGAGATGGTATGAAGATGTGAAAGGGGATTTGAGGGAGATACGAGTGGGAGGTTGGAGGAGTAAGGCTCTGGACAGAGAAGAATGGAAGAGAATCATTGAGCAGGTCAGGGTTCTACAAGGACCCTAGTGCCAGAGAGAGGAGAAACAACGGTGGAAAGAACACTTAGAGAGAATGTCAGACTCAAGACTGGACAAACGTGTCTGTTAATATAAAACCTATACGACATAGGTATATATGTGGGTAGACTCAGGATGAGACGGCGGAACAGGCAGCGTCTTTCCTATACCGTAATGTGAAGATGATGATGATGATTTTAGTAACTTTTAAATTACAGTGGAACCTCACTAATTCGTCACCCACTAATTCGTCTCCCTCTGTAATTCGTCATCCACTCAAGCTTTTTCCATTTTTCTTTATTAACAAGCGAGTAACATATACGCTGTAATTATAGCCGGGGTAAACCAGAAACGTGCTGATTGTGGCTGGGGTTCTAATAATAGCCAGGAGAACGGATTGCGGAAGGTATTGGTTACGACAATGGATATTTCGTACTTGTGTATACGGCACTTTTGTGTTGTGTTGTATTTGCGTAATACGTTTCCGAAAACTCAATCGCATTGCTGATGCCTGGCAAAGTATTCCGAAAGACGCTCTAAAATCTACCAGGAATAAGTTACAGCCATCTGAGTTACAACCAGTGTCTACAGAACCTGAAGGTCTTGACCCTACATCGAAATTGTTAGATATCTGCCAATCCCTACTAGCATTTAACAATTTGAATGAAGACGACGTCAAAAATTGGTGTAGACTTACACCACTAAAATGTTTAGTGATGATAAAATTGTTACATATGGATCCACAGAACCTACAGAAGCTAATGTGATCAGCCAATAAAACCTGCAATCTCTCATAAGGCGGACATTCAATCACTGACTACAACAATCAAGTGGTACGAAGGCCAAGATGAAGCAGAACTAACTAAAATAGTTTCACTGCACCAAATACAAAATTTAGCTCTTGAAAAGTACGATCGACAGAAAAAAAAAAAAAAAACAGAAGAAAATTACAGATTTTTTTCACAATCATTAAACAGTTTTTTTTTGATTACAGTGATTAACTTGTTTGAGTCTGGAAATTTCGACCAATAAATTTGTTCGACCATAACATTAGTACTGTACATTGCTAGTGTTGTAATAAAACATTTTGTATTGGTTTCTTACTCCGTCACTAATTCGTCTATTTCACTAATTCGTCGCCCCTTCGGTCCCGTAGATGACGAATTAGTGAGGTCCTACATTACTTCTAAAGTTTATTCTTTCTAGTTAATTTGGAAATTACCTTTAATAAAGCATTGTATTCTTATATTTACTTCGCTTAATGGAGAGAGGAATAACGATCATATATTTTACAATTTTTAATTTACACAGTTTGTAAAATAAAACATCACAACTATGCACGCTTAACCGCTGCAAAATATTATACTTTAAAACATATCCTCAGGGCCAAATTTGAGGCAGACCAAGAGGGACGTTGGTCTCCGAGCCCCACTCCTCAAACGAAAGTGTAAAAAGTAATGCGGGGTACTTCAACCGAACACTGAATACCGGAAGGCGGAGAAAAGCCTATGTAAAGATGATAATGATAAACCGACGGCTATCGTAGGAATATAGCCTACCTATTTTGGTAACTAGCAATTATTACACATTTTATGTTGATTTACCCTGGTCCGATTTCACTTTTAAGTAAGGTCACATAAGAACGGCGATCAAGTAAGAAAATCTATGTAGTATAATGTTACAAGCTCTCTTAGGCAACAGCTGGTGTGTGCGCGACGTGTAACAAACACAGAGGCATAGTGGGTGGCACAAAACTCGTGTAGGCTACATTTAAAATAAAAACAGCCTTATATGAGATATACGAATTCTTTTGAAATGGTTATTTTATCTGTTCGGACACGAAGTATACGAGTACATACTCTTACACGGGATGCAATTCCTGTATTAGATATCCGCAGTATTTTTATTAGTAATGAAATTCTTATTAGGCGGATACTTTTATAAGCCTCAACTAGTAAATAAAAGTTTTATTTTACATTGTAAGTATACGATTACCTCTTGTGAAATCATTTAAAATATAACCACTTGTTATGTAACAGATACTGGAAATTTCCACCGCTTAGCCCAACGAATTGTTCAATCTTTATGAAAATTAAATTATGTAAATAAAAATACTTTTTATGTGAAATTAATTGTAAATATTGTAACATGGTTTGAATTAAACATATTTAGCTATTCTTGAAGCTGAATAACGTTTGTCTGTAGAAGTTCTTATAAACAGATCGGCATGTAGACGAGGAGTATAAAACATTTGTGACTAATAACAGAAATATTCGAAAAGTAGGACAAAGCAGTCCAGTTATGAAACGCTTTGTCCCTGACATAACTCCGGTAAGAGTTGAATTCCAAGAAAACCGAATTGTTCATAATCCTTTAAGTTTCGCATGAATGCAGCCAAACTACGAGCAGACTACCTGCGTCTATTAACGGTTCGTTTTCACCATATTGCGACAATTAGTGACAGACGACGAAACGCTGAGTTTTACAGTTTGCTTCAAGAAACAGGTGGACTCTACTATGACGAGAGCGTTTGTAACAGGTAGACCTACCTACTTCTCGATAGTGTAGAAGCTAAAAGTTAATTTTCTGTGCCTTCTACTAAATTTAGTGTGTCGATGTGTCATACTTTTTTGCTGCCTTACATGGGTCACGATTAGCAATCGAAGGCTGTATATAAACATTTGCAAACTTAAAGACGTTTACATCACCAGCAGTATTCTTATCTCCGGTAACTATACAACATATTCGGTTCTGAATGAAAAGCTTACTTTAAACGGTCTTATTTTAAACATACAACACAATTTGCAGTTACTTAAGTATACAACACAATTTACAATACTGGCTGTTCTGTTACCTTCAAACTTGTGTACTAGGGAGCTGAAAGATCGAAATAGGTCTATATTCTTGTTGTAACATCAATATAGGTGGCCATATTCTGTACGGTTAAGTCATCTTGTTGACTGTTCTGATTACTTCTTGAATTTCATCTGTCCCATAAGCCGTTTCGTCTAACATCACAGGGATACTGTATCCAATTAAGTACCCCAGGCATTGGTATTTCCTTCTAGGAGGTTCTAACGATCTTATTTTCTTGTGGACACTTCAACATTGCTCTTCCTATTCTTCCGTAAAATCCTCTTCATTCTACTTCTGTACTACGTCACAAGTCTTTTCTAGTTCCATGCTTCTTTCCCGTATAGTTCATAATTCAGCCATGTTCTGTACAAAAGGTTTCACGAGCTTTTCTTTTTTTGGGTAAATGAACCTCCAGGGCCGTATTTAAGGGGGGGGGACGAATGGGACCCCCCAGAAGATCGAAAAAGTTGACGAATTTTGTTAATCTCTTAACTTTTAGGCTGTTTTATTATTTTTGCAGCGGTGCATGCTAATTAATGTATTAGTAATTCTTTTTTAATATAAAAACAGGTTCATTAGACAACATTAGCGTATACGTTTGAAATATGAAATGTAGAAAACTCAATTCAGTCAGTAAGTATCTTGTAAACAATGTTTCATTAACGCGTATTTTTATTGTGTTTTTACAGTTTACTTTAATGGGACCGATTTCAGTGACTTTAAAAGTAGTAATGTTGATCAGTCTTATCTTGTTTTTTCATTTGTATGAAGTCGACCAGACCCCGGACCCCCCCCCAAGCCCAAATTCTAGTACACCACTGTGAAACTCTTTTTTTTCTTCACTCTATATTTTCACTGTTATGCTGACTAAAGGCTGAATGTTTCCACGTCTATGGTTTCTTCATCGACTGAACACATCTTCGTCGACTACCCAACAAATTGTCATCGAATTTATACTATACACGAATAATTGAAATGTAAGCGAAGTTGCGAAGACATGGTGGCTGAAAAGCAAGAGGACGCTTTGAAACAGCAGTCGAAATCGCCCTCATACACCAAAGGAAAAACAGTAGGCCTATTACTGTACTTGTATTACAGTGCTGCGTGTTGTCCTACGTGTTCTGCATACACGCACTTCCTACCTGTGTAGAAACGTTGTAGGCCTAGAATCGGTTTTGATAAAGCGCTTACAACCTACCATTTGTTACTAACGAGATGCGCGGAATCATGAACGCGTTAACGGCACACTAGTCAACACGAAACACACTACACATTCCCTGTCATATTATTGTGACTACAAACATCGTAATGCACATCGCTTGACAACTATCTAAAGCTGAATTCTACGAATTTTGATTGCGCTAAATAGGTACGCAGAATCATTGGTCGGCACAACACGCAAAATAACAGACGACGTGCGCTTACTTACGTTTTAGAAATTTAAATTTCTCTTCATAATAATAATAATAAGTAGTATAACGGACACTTGAACTCCGTCTTTCGTTTTCTCGAGAGTGGTAAATATTATCAAGTATGCTTCTGTTTAAGATATTCTGTTCGATACATGGACTAAATTTCATATTATTATCGCGGTATTTTCACTATAATTGTTATAAAATTGGACACTCGTGTGCTTATAGATATAGAGATCATGAGGGTATTTATAAGATAATAAAACACATGCATTACAAATTTCATAATTGAACGAAGTCGTTATGGCACTGTGTCCCATTTTCGAAAAATACGGTTTATTCCTTTGAGCTAATTTGTGCAGAGGAGAGGCGTTGGGTATTTAAATAATAAATTTGACCTTTACTTGGTGCAGGAATGAGACAAGAATATAAATAAGCGAAGAATAAATATATGAGCATATTTATATAGAAGATGTATCTCCAATATATAGACCTGCGTAAAAGATACAAAGCAATGCAGATAAAGTTTAGATTAAATTGTAAATAGTCTATTTCAAAGAAATGGAAATACCTAGAAACCTAAGAAACAGAAGGTTCAGAAGGTACAATAAATCGTTATTTTGCTGCTTAAAAATTTTGTCTATCTTAGCTTGAATTCTTCCACTATTAAATTTAGATATTTAGCTTTCAAAGCGTCTTTTTATGCTTTCTAATTTAAATCTTTTACAGGGATGAAGGTCTACTTTCGTTCATCTGATCTGCGTTTGTATCAAACTGAACAGTTTTTGTTGTTGCTGTATATTATTGATATCTCTCTGATTGTCATTATCATCTTCAGACATTATCTGTTTCTTTTCAATTCCCTTTAAACGTTTTTAGAGTGCCACTGAGCTTTGTTCTCATATTAAAGGCTAACTGCGGACGTTGCTCATAAATTTAGTAATTTTTAATGTCTGTGCCTTCAAAGGTTGCATGCGATTAATAATCTACAGCTCTCACAGCTGCGACGAGTCTACATGTCATTTCTTCCTGATTTGACCCGAGAACGTACAAGTTTATATCACGTATTTGTATTCCCTACACACTCTTACGTATATCTTCGTTACACTTTGGACTGATAAAACTGTCCGTTCCAACATGCAGATACCTAGGATTCCGTACGTAGATTTCAAGTCTTATTCCTTTTTTTGTTTTAGCTTTATGTGTGTACTTCATTAACCGTTTATCGATGTTTAAATAACAAAGTACTAAAGAACCATGAGATAAACACCATTTTTGTTTACATTCCTATCTCGTTACATTTCTGTGAAATTATTTTATGGTCCATAACCCTATTTAATCTAGTTATGTAGCTCTGTATGCTAGTGAGCTAAATGTTACTTCATGGTTTTAATGTCGAACCACCATTTTTTAACTGGCCTAGAGCATGTACAAAAAAATTTCAGTTGATAGTCGTCATCTTTGTCGTTTGATCTTTTATCTTCACTGAATTAGGTCAACGTCCTGTTCGTATTCCTCATTCTACAACTTTCTATATTTAACTCTTGTTCCTATCTTGAGACTTATCTATGTGATAATGTATAAAGTATACGGTCTGTCTGAAGTAAATACAAAAACATTGATACCAGAAGCTAAGACATTCTTTAGTTTAAAGTTGTAAAGCCGTCGTATATATTTAGTCCTATTTAAATTTAGTGGACGTGTATATGATTGTGATTATGACTTTTCACTTAGGCCTATTTCCATTGAAATTCTTTAAAGCTTTCCGAAAAGCAAACTTCGTCGTTAATAACGGTAGATGCAATAGTGTAACTAAGATACCTTGCAAAATCATAGAATAGGCTCCTCTCTTTGCACGTCCAAAAGATACCGAAAACATCTAGAAAAACTTTTTTAACAGGCCCATCTATAATTTAAAAAATTTTCTGTGTTTGTGCGTCATATCTCAACAGTTAACCTTTCCATACGAAAAATTATAAATTGTTTTAAACAAATTAATGAACATAAAAAATTAGCCACTCATTTCCTTAAACAAACTTGCTTAACACTTGTAAGCACGCTATTTGCTCTACAATGTAAATACATATATTAGTTTTTTGTAAATGTCGGAACCCTACTGCAAGAAATCTCTTTTAAATAATATGAACACTGAAAATGCTCTTTATCAGACTTTAGAATGTTAGATCTTAAATCGGGCCCATTTTAATCTGGCACCTTCGATTCCGAGGTTACTGCGAAGGCCTAAGTACTTAACTTCTACTTCTTTAGTTAGCGATCCGCAGATTGGTTTGTAACCGTTCTCCACACCGATCTTCTCTGTGCTTTCTGTTTCATCTCCTCATAGAATTACAACTTACTACGAACTTATATAAAACGTTTAATCAAAATTGATTTTTCTCAGCTCTACGTGTTCAGTGCTTACGCTCTAATCAGCCCTTGTGAACGGTTTTCATTGTGTAAGAAAAGAATTACTTAGACGTAAAAAAAAACGATATATTTTGTATGCAATTGTAGCTACATTTCGGTGTCATTAACGTCTTAATTCCTCTATCTGTGATCCGCTTTTAAACTCGTTTCCACTTCGCAGATTATTTCAGCCAAAATGTTAAGGCAGTGTCATACCACCCGGCCGCAGTGTGACAAATCGCTTGTTTACTTACTATACGAAATAGGGTTCGAATTTTGTTTTAACATTTTGTCTGACAAATGACAACACAAAAACAAAATCCAGTGATAGTGTTTCGTGTCTACATGGAAGCGTTACTGACAACTAACAGATTTACCACACGCCGATATAATCGATCGGTCGAACCCGTGCCGATAAAACCTAACGTATTACTTTTTGTGCGGTATCACGTAAATGCCTAATTGTTATCTTACTTTTCCCGCCATCTTGGTCAGCTCTCTTACCTCATTGGTTTGTTTTAAAGATAGAGTGAGGGTAATTGGTCCCCACCACACGTAATAATTTCCTGCTAAGTATAATTACACCGCTTTAGGGCGGTTTCGAAAGTTACTTAATGTGAATTATTTAAAAAACCGGAAAGAGTGAAAAACACGCGTCTGGGTGTGATTCCGTCATGCAAACGATGTTATCAGCGGGGAACAATGTAGAATTTTGGAAACAAGTGACGTGATGTTGGTGTGGGACAGACATTATTTTACAGCGGGCCTTGCATTGTTTGTGTAATAAAGTTTGTCCTACTTCCGCCATTCCAATGTGTCACACTCGGTTTCTTCATTTTTTTCATCGTCTCTTGGCCTTTTCATTTTAAATTATTCTGTAAGATATCGCATACTGATTGATTTACGAGTGTAAGTGGCCGTGTGTGTGTGTGTGTGGACGCGCGCGCGTTTGTGTGATAGGAGACAAGATGATTGTATTGAATACACTTGTGTACATTCAGATACTTCAGTATACTTCATACTGCCTCTATTGATTAGGAAGAAAGTTAAAAAAGGGAAAATAGTCATGAATTTAGACTAGGCCTACGAGTAGTCCGAGATAACGGCCTACAAAGTCATCACTAAGCGATTCGACCAAGCGACGTGACGCTGTTTATTGGTGGTGATGGACAAACGTTACACGTTAGTGGATAACCCCGAGACACATCGTAAGGAAATAAGAATGTATTTATGTCTGATAATGTAGGTTCTAAAGAATTCTGAACAATCTATAATATGATGGGGACTACGTTAGTTTAGAAAGAATCTGAATGCAGCGTAAACTGCGAGATAAATAAGAATCGGTGTTTCAATAACCAAGTATTTTATTATGTTTTAAATAAGGAAACATACTTTATACCTAACTATAAAAACATCTCAATGACAAAAAGTACTGACTACAGTTTACTAGGATCAGTTAGAAGTAATAAAGTAAGCACAGAAACTACACAAGAGATAGGCAAAAGTAGACAGTAAAATAAATTTGACAGAAATATAAATATAGTAATCTCTTTTCTAGTGTTTTCTTAAATCCGAAATTCCAGCTCCACATAAATGAAGGCGGGAGTCAACGAGTAGACTTAAAATATAACCGTAGAACTTGACCACATTAACCTGCGCTCTAAGGAACGTTCTAAGGAACGCTGTGAGAACAAAAATATAGGTCTATGATATGATACGTTCACACAACACATTAATGAATGGTATAAGTGAGTTAGTTTTTCTGGTTTTCAATTTAATCTGTCATAAAGTCTAAATAAAAAGCAAAAAAATAATTTAACACAGACATTAACTTTCATTTTTGATAACATTAAATTTTGGTGTCATACAAATCTTTGTGAGAGGGAACATTTATTAAAGCTTTTAGATTTTTAGTTTTGTTTTACTTTAATGCGGTATACCAAAACTTGTACACAGTTTCTTGCGCAATAGTTTTAACAATTTTTATCCGTTCTTTCAATAAAATTGCTTATTAAACCCTTCGGACCGACGTAAAGAGTGTTCACGTTTTATGTTCATATTTAAAAGAGTTTTAACAAATTAACATGTAACACCAGACACACTGTCAAAGAGGAATCGGATTTATGACGCCGCGAAACTGTCAACATACAGTAAACGTGTACAAACCGGTACATGTTAATCAAGGCTGAACCAGCAGAACCGGCTGGATGCTGTTATAGAAGTTAACGTTTTTAAAGAAAAAGTGATTGATTATGAAGCTGCTGTCTATGAACTCGAACGTTACGAGCATGATCATTAATCAAAGAAAATAAAACATTTAATTTGAACACATATAAATTTAATACTAACGACTTATATAAAATTTAAACAAACATGAAATATAATGCTTTAAAAATTAAATTTTTATAATTTTTATTTTTATTCCACGCAACCTTCGAATAACTGTGTATAGATGTTTTTATATGTTTTCACTAACGAAAATGTATTACTGTTGGAAAATATTATATTTTGCTGTGTTCATCGGAACCATTATTCTCATTACCTCAAATTTTCCTTCACTTTCGACATATACAAACTATAAATATATTTAGATATTTAGAGGTAATTATGTTACCATAATAACCATAATTGGAATCTTTCGAAATGTGGCTTTACCGTAGAATACTGAGCATTTCATGGACAGCACATATAACTAATGTTGAAGTTCTTAGAAAGATGAAGAAAAAAAGGGAAGTTATTAACACAGTGAAGATAAGAAAGCTTCAGTATCTGGGACATCTCATGAGAAATGACCAGAGATTTTACTTATTGTAGTCCATACTACAGGTAAAAGTACTTGGAAAGAGAGAAGTTGAGTGACCGATAATCTCATGGCCGAGAAATTTAAAGACCTGGTTTGGCATGATACAACTGACCTATTCCGTGCAGCACTACAGAAAGTTAAAATAGTCTGTATGATATCCAACATCCGAAACGGATAGGAACTATTACAAGAAGAAGATGTTACCATGCGTTACTACTGACTGAAGTTCTTCAACCAGGAAGAACTAGGCTTCTACCTAGACCTCTTCTTACATTTTGCTCTACCTTCTACTATGAACACGTCGTGAACACTTTTTCAAGCAAATACAATAGCAAATTACAGTGCTGAATACTGATTACCTTAAATCTGTTTACTTGGTTATTAGACAAAAATAAAGAAAAAATAAAAATAACGCACATCTGACTTGTACACACACACATTGTATGCCTTTTACATACGCCAATATTAATACTTTATACATTCAGGTAGGCTACATATGTGTATACGGGTGAGTACAGACAGCATAGAGGTGCTTATCACACTTTGGACGGTATTTTTTGCTTCTTTCTTTCAAATTATTGCATCCTCACATACTTGATACACTTACGTCCTGCCACCACATGCATAAATACTGTTATTCGCTGATGACCAGGTGATACTCCAGAAGAACGAAAATGCTCTGCAGCAGTCGATATACCATTTGAACCTTGTATGTGGGACATATAATTTTAAAATATCTCAAAGCAAGACACAGATTATGGCCTTTAAGTGGAAATTCCCTATCCGTTCCAAAATAGCTGTTGGGGATAAGATTTTAGAGCAGGTATCGCACTTTTTTTCTTTGTTGTGACATAAGTTGTGGACATGACGATGATTAGAATAAAAAAGTAAATAAGTGTCAGATGATGTGTGGTACAATACAACGAAGACTAAGAAACAAAACAAGAACTGATACTAAAATGAAGTTCTATAAAGTAATGGCGATACCTGTTCTTACATATGGTACGTAGCGAAACATGGACGATAACTGGGAAAGAAAAGCAGCATATCCAAACCGCTGAAATGAGTTCTTTAAGGCACGTGAGTGGTTATCGTCTAAGGGATCGAATGGGTAAAGAACATATGAGCTCCGAGAAACAATAGGCTTTGGAATCATATAGTTAATAAAAATATTAACTAGTAGGCCTATACTAAATTTATGTTGTAATAGTAAATTAAGACTGATAAATTTTATTTTACAGTTATCGAGTATTTGTATGGAGTTATTGAAGTAGTAACAAAGATTTGTTGCACAACATGTATAAATGAATAATTCATAATAAAATATAGGGCCTATACATATATGAGTATGTTTTAGTTATATTAAATATTTGATAATTATTAGGCCTGTTTAATATAGGCTTACATATTTTTAATATTCAAACGAATATTGCCGATATTAATATGCATTAATCGAGTTGCCGAGTGAGATAGTGAAACACTGACTTTTTTCAGAATAAAGAGAAAACTTTAGGGACTATAAATTATAAAAACGGGGACTATATATACTTTTTCATAAAGAATCTAGACATAAGCAGAAAGAGTCTGAAGGTAGCCAAACGAATAAACTTCGCATGATCAGAAAAACTATTTTATTAGCGGCAATAAATGTAAGTCGGTTTTATTGCATATCTTTCATCGGACCAAATATTTATTGTATTCTGATTAAAACAAACTATACCAGTTTCGTCACACTGCAGCGGAGTATAAATTCTTATTAGTCCGACCGTAGACAATTCCAGAAGCAAATGATTCGTAATTCAACATCAATATTAGAAATAACAATAAATAACAATCAGTTATTGGATGTTTGTTGAACGTAAGGGTGTAGTTCATGAATAATTTACTACTATAATTAGCGTTCAAAGATTTAATAACAGGTCAATGGGATCGTAAACAAACTGCCAGCTATTCGCTCTTCTTGTTATTTTCAGTGTTTAAATATAAGTACAATAATAAATTTATTTATTGGTTTGTCTGTACACATTTTCCACACTTGGAAACCACTCCGTCGGCTCGATGCATGTTTATATATTTCACTTACTGAACGCTTCTCTCGTTAGATGAAAAACGGTCCAAGGCTTTTCATTAAACCATTATTTCTTAACACAAAAATTCTAGAACACTCAAATCTGGAAAATGACAAGTAACAGTGGCAACTAAATTATTAGTCTTTCTCGAGATAACTTGGAGCCTAGCCTGTAATCTCCGTAGACGTGTTTTACAAAACTTTGTCTAGTTGAAAGAAATAGTTCTTATACTTCTTCAGATAGGCCTACAAAGCCTTTCCTTAGACCGTTATTATTCTATTCCGATGACACATGGGTCGGGATTCTGATTGTTGGTACTAGAGACGAATATTTTTTTATATCCACTGCTAGTCTTCTTCTTCTTCTTCTTCAGCACTACAGCCCAACGTGAGCTCTGGCTTCCAACATCAGCCTTCTCCAATGTCTCCTATCTATTGCCTTCTCAGTGTAATCTCCTCACATCCATTCTTCTTAGATCTTCCAGCACATCATCTATCCAACTTACCCTAGGTCGGCCCCTCTTTCTGCTTTTATAGACTTGCGCCGTCAGGATTTTCTTTGGCATACGCTGATCATCCTTCCGCTCTAGGTGACGTAGCCATTGTATTCGTTGAGCCTTTACGAATCTTACAATGTCCTCATGCTTCAATAGCTCATTTATCTCCTGGTTACTTCTTATTCGCCAGTCATCATCTTCTTTAACCGGGCCGTAAACACGTCTTACAATCTTTCTTTCAAACCGTTTTTAGTGTTTCTTGCTCCTTTTTTGTTAATGTCCATGTCTCGCCTTCATAAGTTACAACCGGTCTGATAAGTGTTTCATACATTTTTATTTTTGAGTTACGACTAATGAGTTTGCTTCTCAATAGTCTACTATTGGCATAATATGCCTATTTCCTACTTGTATCCTGTCATGTATCGTTGTGTTTATGGAGCCTTTATTATCTATCATGTTACCCAGGTATCCGAACTTATTAACTGCATCATACTGCTAATCTAAGAGTATGTATTAAAAAGTCTGCTTTCATAATTTGAAAGAAATTCCTGTCTAAAATGAATAACAACAGAGCTGTAGTAGTCTTTCTATCCTTACGTAATTTTACCAAGTAGTTTTTGAAATTTCTTTTATACATTAACATCAAACAGATTACGAAGAAAGGCAAAAGGGACAGTGAGGAACAGAACTAGATTATTTTTGTGGTAGTTGGAACTATGCTATAAAATACATGCCACAAAACTAAACTAATATTATGCGGTTTGCACTATTGTAATATTGACTGGTAAAAAAGATATTATTTAATATATTCCCATATTATGTAACCTATGCATTGAAATCGACAAACTCATCTTCCTGGTATAAAATTATAATAAATATAAGTACAATAAATCAAAGATTTTAGAACGAAAAATGTGACAAAAATATATTAAATAACATTTAAAATATATGGGGAATTCTACAGGTTCCTCCCTGTACCGTTTTCATTCAAGAACCGGAGCCGGGTTAAGTCTTATAATAATACTACTGGGACTTGGTATAATGCTTAATGTTGTAGTTCACTTTTTTGAATTACGTATATTTAATAAAAAACATTTTGACAACATTTGTCTGTGATGTGGCGACATTGTAGTGGCGGTGACGCTGTTGATGACGTGTTCTTGCGGTGATATTTTACGGTGAGATTTTGCTGCTTCAGTTTGACGTGGGACCACAACACATAACTTATGGAGTGACCACTAAAGGACACGTTACACATTCTGTTAAAGTGTTGTCAAACTACCACAAAACGTATACAAACTTTAAAAATATCTATTTCTATTTTGCGGTGAGTGAATGAGTGACAAAGTTTTACGTGACTTAGGAACTTCGTAAAGTTGTCTGTTGTAGTCAGGACTCCTTAAGTAGTCAGGGCTGGTAGTGGCAGGTCACTATACAGTTATTGTCGATCTGTAAGAACAAAAATTACTCTTACTAAATTTTATTTACAGTTGCTTACAAAACCTTATTTATTTATTTGTTTTCAGTGTGTTAAGCTTTGATTATTTGAAATTATACTAGCATTTATGTAGAAAATAAAGTAATGAGGTATTCTCTGTTCGCCTGTCTATCTACTGTCTGTGTATCGACTCTCTCTCTCTCTCTCTCTCTCTCCGTATATGTACAGGAACGCTCACATCGACGAGAGGAGTCTTCGATTCATTTCAATCGATTCTTCTGTTTACACAGTTAATAAACTTTACACCATTTCTGAAATTGACAACTCTATATTAGAACTGAACTATATTTTGCATCCGTTTAGGCCATTCTCTCATGTCATCATCAGTGTCCAGTGATTTTGCTTTACAATCAGTAATAATCAATTCATTGTACATCATCGTGGAAATTCCTCATCTTGGTATCTTTAAAAACGTAACGAGTCACTTGAGGGCCTCCAAACCAGCAAATTTTTTACCGTTTGCTTATCTTCTAACACAGCTGTAACATAGGTGCTCCGATCCCCTCCTTTTATTTTCTTTATTATGTAAACGATATTCAAAATTGCGTATCAATTTAATAGTTTTCTAGTCTTTCTTTATTACTTCTAGAATAGTAATTTGAATGATTTTCTACAAAATGTGTAGTTTTTGTGTGCTTCTCTTGAAGGACTGACTAATAATAATTTATCTTTTAATACACCAGTGTGTTCACTGGTTCTACTTTTCATAAAATTTCACATCTTTCCGATGCCGATCCACTTTGATCTTATTCAATTATTAATTCCTGGCATTACAACTCCAACATTTGGCTAATATTTTACCCAAACACACAGCATCTTTGTGCTGTACTTAACATCATTTTCGATTACCTATCGAGTGGTGCAGCTTTACTAGGCATCGTTTTCTTCTACATATTTATTCTCAGGTCAAACCATTCATTTCCTAGTTTGAATTCACTTCTCTTAACCGCTTCTCAGTATGGTTATATCTCTCTATAACACTACAGATACATTTTATCTAAATTTATTCTATGTTTTCTATTCATATTATTTAAGTATATCTCCAGCAATAGTGAGAGTAGCTTTTCTATTTAACACTATTGTCGAATTCCCTTTACTAATGGAATTGTTGTTTGATAACGTGTGTATCGTGGTACTTTATTCTATATTTTGGAAATAATCTGCAAATATCTCTTTCCTATTCCTAGCCCTATTAAACCTTGCACTAATATTTTCTGTACAATACGACAGCAACTTTTCCGTAATTAGAAAATGAGAGACAACTGATTTTCCGTTCTCAGTGTAACGTTTTTGAATTCCGTTTAATGTTTATTGTGGTGTGGATGCTTCTACGATCGGGCAACTGTGGAGTGACAAGTTTTCTGCAATTCTTTCATTAAGAATCTAAGCTGAAAAATGTCCAATAGGGAAGAGACTATAACAATTTGTCTATAGTTTTTTTTAAATCATACTATTTTTTTGTCTGTTAGGACCACTATATTGTTATTTTTATTCTGTAGGTGTCTTTTTCATTCACTTATTGTAGGGATGTACTTATTCGAAATGTCTGTAGAATTTCCATATTTATAATAAATAAGGAGCGGTCGTGGCGTAGTGGCTAGCGTGTGGCGCTGCTACGCTGTCGGCGCGGGTTCAATTCCCGCCGGGGGCCATCTGATTTAGATACGACCGTTCCCCCTCGCAAGGCAATGGCAAACCAGCGAGAGGTATCCTGCTTAGTATAAACCTTCCCCAACTATGCCGTTCGGATCCGGCGTTAAACTGTAGGTCCCATATACCTGTGAGAGACTCAGTACCACACGCACCACGGGTATATGCGGGGAGGGTACTAACCAGTCGAAAGGCTGAAGGACTACGAATAATAAATAAATAAACAACACACACACACACACACACACACACACACACATAGCCTATTATATAGGCCTATTATCAAATTTACATAAAAAATAATATCAACGACTTGCAGAAGTAATTAAGAAATTTGATAATATATAGTATTATTCAAGAATACTGCAAGAAACTCATATAGTTACTTATAAATATATATAATATATTATATATATATATATATATTATAAATACCCTACTGTATATGTAAAAGAAAATATAAAAGACTGTTTCGTATCTGTAATAGTGAATTATATCATCATTAATTATGGTAATTTACAACAGACCCATCATTCGATTTCGGCCAGATGTAGGCCTACGTACGCTAACTGGATTTAGTCATGGGTAAGTTGAATATTTCACTGCAGTCGATTTGTACACTGTTTTTGTTTAGTGTAGCTACGGGGTTTAATTCTGTGTAGCTTAATGGTTTTTGACGTCCGTAAGACGCGTAGTACTTTTCGTTTCACTGCATATTATTTAATGTTTACACAATACTTAAGGTAGCACAGCAACACTCTGTAGCTTGTGTTTGACACTGAACAAATTAACTCAAATGTCCCTAGAAAACAAAGACAAACAAAGGATGTTTACTCCTCTCATGTTGAAACCTAATGGTAGCCTAGTTAAATTAATCCATTTGCCTACCGCAAACAAAAGAGTCACGTCAGACACAAAATCCAGATTTACTAATCGTCATAAAAAAGAGTTATCTAAAAAGTCTTAATACAGACTTTTGTTTCCAAACAGTATTTTTTCTACCGCTAAGGAAACATATTTTACAACAAGGGTTTAATATTATACAATAATATTTTAATGTATAATATCAGACTCCTGAAATCCACTTTAAATTCTTCAAATTTAGTGGTACATTTATTAAACAGTAGAGTTCAGATTAACTGGTCATAGGGACGAACTCTGTTTCAGCGATTAGATTCGTGGCTCTTGTGACAGATACTTTGTCTCTATGATTACTGTAGTTCTATCTTGGAGTCGATAGTTATACCTGTTTTCCTAAAATACCACTAAATTTAATTAACACAAGTATTTTGTGATGTTTCAAATGTTCCTACCTAAAGAACTGTGGAATATAATTAATAATAGTCGTAAACTTATGTTATAACAATATAATTTATTGTTATTGCCATGCATGCTAAATGGCAAATCTCCGCATGGCATGGCTGTATCATATAGAACAACAAAGATAAGTAAATAGACACTGGTATTTGAAGTTTTCTTCCTCTTTGTTTTGTTGTTCTTGTATCTACCCTTAGGCGGCAGTTCTACGCGAAATCATTTCTTTTTTACCATATGTAAATGAGCGTTATTAATATGAAACGGTGTCAGTGTCGTATTACGATCATCACAATTCAGAACATTTTTGTTTCTGTAAGTCAAGAACAGCAACGTTATTGGAAGGAAATTCTAAGCACCATTATACGTAATGTTTGTGTTATGCGCGGTAAATCAACGTTGTAGGACAGACGGCGGAAAAATAATAAAGGGTTTTCGGATATAATATTCAATAATGTTAATAAATAATATTTTATATTTATTAAACAGTAAAGAGAGTTCAGATTAACTTGTCATAGGGACGAACAGTAATTTAAAATAAACTGTCGAAACATTGTAATAAATAATAAAAAATATATTCTTGTTTAAAAAGTAAAATATTGTTTATTATTTAGGCTATATTAAATAAGAAGAATAGTATGAGCAAATAAGAATATTCAATAATAATACAAATATTTTCTTTAAATTCCATACGTCATCCTGAAGTATTCTACTGTTTGTGTTTCAAGCATTAACTGCGGCTTTATTAATAAATACAGTAGTTTCCTAATGTACTTTTGTTTGAATGCTTACTCGTGTGTGTTCTTTTTTACATTTTCTACAAGCTTAAAAAGTACTAAAAAATCAATCTACATTTTTATAAACTATATTCACTTTATTTTATACTCATAACATTTTACATTTATGAATAAATGAGTAAATGGCCAGTACTACGTTTGATCCGCCTATTGTGGCCCCTAAGTATTTATTCCCACAGGCTTATTCAACCTGGAGGCTGACAACCGATCGGAGACTTGAGTTTATAGTGCGACCTGAAATCATACTCGAGACCTTTACGTTATTATTCGACTAATACAATCTTTTGTCACCTAAGATTCAATTCATTTGACACTGTTTTGGATGTTTACATCAAACCATTTATTTTTACCAGTTGTCGAATAAATCAAGTTGAACGGAAAACTTATGTGCCTTAAGTAATAATAAAAATCTTTGTTAATATTAAAGCTCATATGATTTGGTTTACCAGACTAAATACGAAATAATTAAGGTGAAGAACCAAACATTTTAGTGACGAAAGGTTAGAGATGTGTCAGCAGGCTTTGTGGTCGAGACAGTAGGTTGCTTTAGTGTTTTCTGTACATCTCATCATGACAATCATTTACTTAAGAATTATGCCCATAGTCTATTGCAACTTATGGATCTATAATATTTAGTCCAAAGAAAGTATCCATTTTGAAGTTACTGGACCTGGGACAAATTACGCAGGAAATGTTTCTGAGAGTCTCGTAAAATAGTGGCTCGATATACTAACGGCTAAGCTGAGCTACCTTATTGATTATATAAAATGGGCTAAATTTCACGTTTACCAGTCCTATATAATATATTAATATGTATAATATTTAATGTACGAAGTTTAATTCAGGTGGTTAATATCAACTGCAAAATCAAAATATCCCCGTGTTACAGTGTTAAACTATTTAAGTCTGCGTGCACGGAGAAACAGACTTATAGCATACTGTGTACTTGATAATAGAAAGAGGAGTAGTTGAGCGTAGTCACAGGGGATGTACACTGTGTCGTTCCGACTTTAACTACCCCACCATATTTTAAATGTATAAAATATACATTTATACACACATTATTTATTTATTATACATTTACTAATAATGGTTTCTCGTCCACTACCATTATTTATATATATATGAAGTGGACAAAAATCCGAATAGCTTTGTGATGTCGTTTCAAACCAGACAAAGCAAAAATTACATACAAAGATACGAGCTGTTTGTCATGGATAAAATTTATTTTGCCAATTACAAGAGCGGTTTATTTGTAAAAGTGCTAATTAAATCAGATAAGTCACACTTTCTTACATCGTAAATACATTACTTTAGTATTATACATGCTTCTTTTGATTGTAATCGCGGCAGTCTAAGTAACGCCTCAAAACTCATAAACGAAAAATTTCTTTCACCCAAAGTACCCTATATGCTTGCGATCGAACTGCAGTTGCAATTATTTCTCGTACATTGCGGTCGAAAAATGTTCTGTTGAATTCACTCACGTTCAGTGGCCTTACACGAAATACAATTAACATACTATAAACATTTTTCGGTTCAGCACCTGTAATATTTTTCGGAGCGAATCTGCTGTAATGGAAAGTCCACGAACACCAGCCTGCCATGTAAAGTGTTTCATAAATACACACATGTTGCCACATCTTTTGCACGATGATAATCGAATTTGTCCACAGCACTCAGCCAGTACGATACATAGTTTTAAAAATGTGAAGACAAGATCCTTTGATCAGTCAGTAAACTGTATCTACCAGTATAAAATCGACCGTTTAGTGAAATATTTACATGGTACATCCAGTAAATGAAAAGCTTTTACCAACACTATTTCACATTAACCGTAATCTCGCCATTTCATTTAAAAATGTATGTTTGTTAAAAGTAATTATATTTCATCATCAAATAATCAAGTAGTCTGATCATTATTAAATTAGTATAAATTCTAAAGATTGTACGAATTACTTAATTCCGGCTGATAGTCTTTTTGTTTTTGAACGGATTATTGAATGAATGACAATCGTTCTGCCAAGTTTCATGATCCTGATTAAGTTCATCCCGAGATGAATTTACCCTTCAAAATATTCTTTATACTTTTTTATTTTTAGTACTGGAGTTAAGAAACATCAGTAGGTATGAGTTTTAATCTATTAACCTTTGCAAGTTTTGTCTTTCAGTATTTACTACCTACCACAGAAGAAATTCTTACATGAAGTACGTATGAGTAATGTAAGTACATAAAGTACATGCATTCTTACATATAAAATACTATAAGTATATAGTACATTCTTACATAAAGTACGTAATGTTAATTACAATCAAAAATACGGGTATCAGATAAACCAAAAATAAGGATCAGCTTTACTAATCTTAAAGACACACATCAGAGAGAGAGGGAAGGAGGGAAGGAGAGAGAGAGAGAGAGAGAGAGAGAGAGAGAGAGAGAGAGAGAGAGAGAGAGAGAGAGAGAGAGAGAGAGAGAGAGAGAGACAGAGAGAGAGAGAATTTTAGTTTTCATTAAGCACTCACGTGCAATTACATTTAATGCTATGCATAGAAAAATCAAATATATAAAACTAAAATTAAAGTTATAAAATGTAAAATAAATAAAACCTGCAATGCGGTGTAGCCTACACTATCAACATTTGCTATAGGCTAGTATTAACTGATGACTGCGTATGGCGTGTGGATAACGGTCAAGAACGTTTCGTGCTGTTTGATGAATCGTAATACGATGTAAATGAGGCGGTAAGTCAACAATGGAAGTCTGAAATGGGGGAGGCTACACCCAGCGTGGAGTGCGACATACTTTCAAAGCAGTGAGATTGCTGTAGAGTGGGATAAGTCCTTTGTTTAACAGTGAAGACATAATAAACATATCCCAATCGGACCGGAAAACGATGGTTTGAGTTCTTGAGACTGGTTGGTCAGACAAGAAAGCCGACTTTTGGCCTACTTATGAGAGGAGATTTAGCGAGGTATTTAAAACAATTTGGTGAATTTTTACCAAATTTAAACTGCAAAGAAACTGTAGCGACTATAGGCCTATAATTACTAAATTGACCAAATTTAAAAAATATATGAAGTGACCAACAAATCTCAATAATTAATCGGTAACTACAAAACTACATTATTTCGTATATTTTATCATTACCCTATTTGTATCTTATCTAATCGCGGAGCTTTGATTGTAGGCTAAATTTCCAATGTTCAGTTTTTTAAATTCCGTAAAATTTTATGGAAGTGTTTACTTTTCATTGTATGTTTATATAGAGAGAATAGGATGGCTGCACATACCAGATGGGCGTATGCGTTAGTTAAACTGCCGTGAACTACTTAAAATAATGTTATAATTATTTAATGTAAGTCGATCTGAACTTTAATATTTTCTTAAAGTTCCATTCTAGCCTAAACACTAACTTCCTTCTTCTTTCTTAAAAAATGTCATATTACGACTAATGCAATCGTAATGAAAGATTTGTTACCCCATAAACATCATATATAATTTTATAAGGATCATGTTACAGCCACTATCTCGCAAATAAAACATAGGCTATTATGGATTAAAAAAGGACCTGGCATCTACCTTCATCTCAAGAAGCACGAAATGCAAAATTTACAAAACACTTATCAGGCCAGTGCTGATATAGGCCTATGCTTGAAAAACCTGGAAGATGACAAAAATGGCGGATTGCTTCTAGGTTGCTATGAAAGACGGATTCTAAGAACGATATTAAGAGGAATAGAAGAAAACAGAATATGGCGCAGGCGCTATAATTATGAACTATAGCATCTTTACAAGGAGCCGGACATTGTCAGGATAATCAAAATATACAGGCTAAGGTGGGTTGACCCCCCCCCCCCCATAGATTCCCCCATAGACAAAATGGGGGAAGGACAGTCTACGAACATATCTTCTACCAGAAACCAATGGGTAGTAGAATAAGGGAAAGACTACGAAGATGAGATAGAGGAGAACCTCAGAAAGCAGAACATAAGAAACTGGAAAGCCAGGGTACGCAATAGGGAAGAATTGAGTCGAGTCTTGGAGCAAACCAAGATCCACCAAGGGTTGTACAGCCACAGCTGATGATGATGTTATAGCTACACATATTGACTAAACGAATACAGTCTGTTAAAATATTGAGTTTTATGTCGCGATATTTAAGATATATTTAGATATATTTTATTATTAAGACAAAGTATTAAGATATATTTAAGACATATACAGTGAGGAATTGTGGTTAATGAAGTTTATTTCTTATTTTGTAATTGTAAAAAAAGATACATTTTTTAAAGTGAATTTGTATAACACATGTTGGACGAATGTAATGTTGTGTATCTTTGTTTATGATTTTAGAAGCAGACGCGACATTTATTTTTTATGTCATAAACACCAACTAAAAATCAAAATTCATGATGTATAATTTATAACTTACATGTTTTACTTAATGTTTGCATCATTAGTAACATACAAAACTTACTTTTAAAAAATTAATAAGAAATAAATGAAAAAAGAAAACAGATGAAAAATTGATGACATTATCACTTTGCGGATTAAGAAATTCTAATTTTAGTAACACGTCTTCTGCGCAGCCAATAAGAACAGAGTTCGTTCGACGCAGAACTTCGCTTTACGCAAACGTGTGCGTTCGCGACACAGGGCAAGCGTACGAACAGTTGAAGTTTACCAAACGTAAGTTTGGTATTGTTAATGATAAGGTAACTAGAATTAGTTGACAAGTTTATGACATGCTATAAGCCGTTTACGTCAGTGATTCAGTGTAAGCAGCTTTCTTTTGTCTCTATAGGGAAAGAGTAAGGGTGAATTAATCCCACAGACGTAAGTAGGCTACTACAAGAAAGACGTCAGAACAGTACAAACGCGTCAACGGCCAGATCCAGTCCGTAGGCTACTATCTATGAAAGTTTGACGTTCCTTAATTACAATAATAATAAACGCGCGCTCTACATAGGCTACGCGGCAGTGTGTTGATGACGATGTAGTGAATAACGGTCACTAATGAATTTTAATTTGCAATTAAGAAATAGGTCTAATTTATTCCTTCGTAACAACAATGTTGTAATTATGGTTATGTTTTTATTTGGGCAGGTGTATGAGGTGTGAAAGTTTCGCTGGGTCAAAGGTCGAGCACCTGCGTCTGTCTCGGTCGGGCATTAATCAAACTATGACTTTTAATTTCGTTTGAACATTTCCTGTAACGCTGATGGAATGAGAGAGTCGTCTCATTTGACAGTTGCTCTTTTCCCGCGTCATTATCTACAATCTGGCAACCACCATCATTACTTGTCGTGGCCGGCCGTACAACGCGCACCTTCCCTGTACGACGTTGTGCAGCTTAATCTAAGCGTGTGTTATCCCTCCCAGTGTTGGACCTGTCTTGATGACAATGGAAGCTAACATAGTTACTACAGAAAAATCCTCATTTTACCGAATGTAGCGGATGACGCTGTCCGAAAAATCGAATAGTTCTCAAAACAGAGATAAACAGTGTTGACATACTCTGTTACGTTTTCCAGCGTATAATTTAATGAGAAAGGTCAGTTGAGGAATTAATCAACTTATTAAGTAAGTACTTAATTATATTTAACTGCAGTATAATTTTATAATAAAATATGAGTACAGAACACACAGAACGACTACGAACTATACTCACATATAGAAATATATCGAACAATAAGTAATGGATAATGGACAATAGATTGCCTTTCTAACTAAGTACTTTCTAAGTAAGAAAACCAAGGAAAAGAAGCCTGCTTCACCAAGGTGGAGAGGGATCTGTGAGAAGTGTGGATCACGCATGAAGAATCTTGTGTGATCCACTCTTCAGAAGAATCTTGGAAAGCACGCCAGGCTTTCCAGGAAAAACCCAAGCCGAGAACACGTAATACGTGGACTGAAGAATGAAAAGAAGCTCATCGAAAACGAATGCAGCAATACTGGGCAAACGTTACAGCCCTAGGGAAAAAAAAACAGTTATTAACATGGTCCATAACTGACAAAACGAAAAAAATAGTAAGTGAAATTTAAGAGAAAATAACAATACTAGGGAATATCAAACCTTATTTAACTTAAATATGAAATCTCATAAATGTTCTTAAGTAAACAAGGTATCATAAAATAGTCATAAATCTAACAATGAAATAACGAATGTTTTATATTAAAAAACTATTCGAATTGTTAGTTTGTCTAAGCAATACCAGGGTTAACTAAATTGCTGACAAACATATTAGATTAACGTTTCTAGTTAAGTTGTTTCTGCTTTTGGCTGAAGAAACTGTTCCACCTTTAGTCAACAATTTTTCTTATATTGCCTCCGAATAATAACTTCTTTCACACTTCTTATGCGGTGATAGTGTTCAAGCAGCTTCTCATGTGCTATGCAACTAATAAACTCCATTACCATGTTGAGAACTTCTCACACATCGGGAAGTCTTTGTTCTGGTGTTGGGGCAAACTCCTATCCCTCTTCAAACCTTGTCACTACGGACAAGTAACAGGTGTGTAAGACATTGTATTAAAACTTCGGTCATTTTTTTTTAAACTCCGTAAAATCCGAAATCTGTACTACTACTACTACTACTACTACTACTACTACTACTACTACTACTACTACTGCTACTACTACTGCTACTACTACTACTACTACTACTACTACTACTACTACTACTACTACTACTACTGCTGCTGCTACTACTACTACTACTGCTGCTACTACTACTACTACAGGGGTAATTAATGCTGCTGTTGTAAATAGCGTTATGTAATTGTCGTAGTACACTATTATTGTCTTATGAAGTTTAAACCAAGACTTGTTTGGGGTGCTAATTTGTAATCCATCATCAGCCAAATATATTCGAATCCCGATGAAATGAAGTAATCGTAGTTTCATTCTAATGTGAGTTGGTTTCTAACGCGCACTACTTTACTATTTTCAGATAGAAATTATATTACTAATATTACATTTTTAATTTAAACATATTTAATTACGTTTACATTTTTAAGTAATTTGATGACAACAATAAACTGCATTAACAATAGTAATAACATTAAGAAGAAGAAGAAGAAGAAGAAGAAGAAGAAGAAGAAGAAGAAGAAGAAGAAGAAGAAAGAAGAAGTAAGAGGAAAAGAAGATAAGGATGAAGATGAATATGACGAATATTGACGAATTTGAAGGAGAATAATTTGGTGACGATAATATGTAAGAAGAAATGTAACAACATCTTAATGTCTTTATAAGATTGTTTGCATTAGTCTATGTAAACCTAACACAGAAAATTTTACACTCATTCCGGATTTGCCTTTGGAGTGTTAGGCTTACATCAGACTAAATGCAAGGATGTTAATCCACGCGGAAACGAAAATTAATGGAAAAATTGATCTGCATTAACCGAGGTCAAACGTTATCCTATCGCAATCAAAATGGTCTGTTTGTAGTTTTTAACTCTGGGCTGTTTCCGCATATTAATTTCGTTTAGTAGACATCATCGTTAATATGTAATTGTAGACATACTGTAAATCTTTGGAAAGACGACAGGACAGAGATTATTTATGTAAGCCTGATCACATAAGCGACTAAAACTTTCGATAAATAAAAGAAAGAGAAAACGATAGGTCGGAATTTTGTAAACGATACAAACAACGAACAGAACAAATATTTTTAAAAAACTGTGAACAGTGTAGGAATCGTCGCAGCTTTGAAAAAACTTACAGAATTTATTATTAATGACAAACGTAGATAAGGATGGTTACGTGGGAGGATATAAACTAGTTGGACCGTATCAAAACACTCTGGGACACCTCTTAGTAGTTAGCAAATCAAATATGCTTACAATTTTTCATCACTGAAATAAAGTTTTAAGTTAAAGATTACCAACACAAAGGGGTTAACTACTCCAAGATTAAAATACACCTCTTCATGCCTCGCGGATGAAATATTATTTTCGAAAAGACATTTATATAAGAAATGACAGTTTGGTTTTAATTGGTCCGATTGCGGTCAGTCCATTAGAGTGGGTTACCGAGATAGCATAGTTGTATGACGTGTGACGCACCTTTGTTATTGATGTCTTGCTCATGAGCAATGAGGAGGCGTTGATGAGATCACCCACATTGCGGCCATTCAATCTCCTTCCTCCCTCCCTCACCCCCTGCTGCCATCTCTCACACACTACCCATCTATCTGTCTACATGTTATCTAGTTTTCTCTAATTTTAACTAACTGTTTTGTAATTTGTAAGTCAATAAATATTCCTTATTTAAATGTATATTAAAATTTCAAGCATATTAGAACTCAAATTTACGTACGTTTGCATTTATTCCACAAACCTGTTTGAAGGTATAGTGATAGTGTATCACTAAACTATACACAACAGTTTTAAGACTGCAATATGTAACATTGTTAGTAAGAATTAAGAATACGGGAGTAGATTTTAGCCAGATCTACATGTCTGACTATATAGCCTACATACAACTGCATGCGAGATTAAAATTTGATGACGGAATTTGACTGCGTTGATTAGAAGTCGAAACTGTACATCACACCCCTCGAGAATCAGTGAATGTGGGTTATATAATAGATTTTCTGCTACTTCCTTCAAAATTCAGAAAATCTTTTGGAGAAACAAAGTTTCTCCTATAGCCCTACAATGTTATAAATATCAGGGAGTATAATTTCAAGCTGTGTGGTGTTGTTTACAAATTGAATTTTAGTTTATAAATTGAATTATCTGAATATAAAAATATTATCTGAATATTTTATTACTCCCTCTCATTAAAAGTTACGCTTATACTAAAGTAAAAGTGGAGGTAATGTAGGTCATAATTTTCAAAATAATACTCTTTAAAAAAAAACAAATTTCTTGTTCGTATGCTGGTGAGAAGAACGAGAACGAAGACAAAGAAGTGAAAGTGAAGCCTGGAAAGAACGGACTGTATTTGTCTACAAAATTTCCCACAAGTTTTTTACTTTCATGTTCCTTAAGGAAATGGAAGTATGGTGATGGCAAAAAAAATCGTGTTCGAGATTATTGCAGATTCTAATTGTACTACACTCAAAACATGAAAAAAAGTCATTTTTCGAAAAGTGTGTATGTGTGTGTGTGTCTGTGTGTCTGTCTGTCCGTGTGTCTATGTGTCTATAGATTTTTTTCTATGGAAAACGATAACAGCCGCAAATTCAAACAGAATCAAATACTTTTTTGCATACAGCCCCTTTGTAGAGTACTCAAGACCTATTGTTTTTGGTGAAGATCGGTTAAGGGAAAGGGGTAATTTACCTGCAACATTTTTTTTTTAATCAAGGGTAATTTGTTTCTATGGCAAACAATAACAGCCGCAAATTCAAACATAATCAAAAAATTATTTGTATACAGCTCTGACTTGTAGAGTTCTCAAGATCTATTGATTTTTGGTAAATATTCGTTAAGGGAAAGGGGTAGTTTACCTGCAACGTTTTATGTTTTAACAAAGGTATTTTCTATGGCAAAGGATAACAGCCGCATATTCAAACAGAATCAAATAATTATTTCCATACTCCCCTAAATTGTAGAGATCTCAATGTCTGTTGATTTTGGTGAAGATCGGTTAAGGAAAAGGGGTAGTTTACCTGCAACATTTTATGTTTTAACAACGGTAATTTTTTCTATGACGAACGATAACTCCCGCACATTCAAACAGAATCAAATATTTTTTCGCATACTTTCCTCAATTGTAAAACACTGAAGGTTTGTTGGTTTTGGTGAAGACCGGTTAAGGGAAAGGGGTAGTTTACCTACAACGTTTTATATTTTAACAAGGGTATTTTCTATGGCAAGCGATAAAAGCCGCAAATTCAAACAGAATCAAATAATTTTTTGCATACAGCCCTGAATTGTAGACCTATTATTTTTGGTGATGATCGGTTAAGGGAAAAGGGTAGTTTACGAGCAACGTTTTTTTATCAAGGGTAATATTATTTGGCAAACGATAACAGCCGCAAATTCAAACAGAATCAAATACGTTTTTGCAGACTTTCCTGAATTGTAAAGGACTGAAGGACTATTGATTTTGGTAAAGATCGGTTAAGGGAAAGGGGTAGTTTACCAGCCACCTTTAATGTTTTAACAAGAGTAATTGTTTCTATGACGAACGATAACTGCCGCACATTCAAACAGAATCAAATAATATTTTGCATGCATCCCTGAATTGTAGAGGACTCAAGACCTATTGATTTTGGTGAAGATCAGTTAAGAGAATGGAGTAGTTTACCTTCAACATTTTATGTGATAACAAGGTTAATTTTTTCTATGACGAACGATAGCTGCCGTAAATTCAAACAGAATCAAATCATTTTTTACATATGTACCTGAGTTGTAGAAGACTCAAGGCCTATTGATTTTGGTGAAGATCGGTAACGGGGAAAGGGTATTTTACCTGAAACATTTTTTGTTGTAACAAGAGTAAAGTACTTAATTATGATAAATAAAGTATCCTGATAAGAAGATCTTAATAATCCACTGTAGAAACGTAGATGAAATATCTATAAATGAAGAGGCTAGTTGAACGGGGTGGGGGTAATTTTCTATAAATGAAAATTATAGTTGAAGGGGGAGGGGATAATTTTTATATGTGTACTACGTTATCGGCAACAAAGTAGTAGTTTGTTGTTAAAATTCCTTCCCGGGCTGTTTGGGTGTAGTCCAATATTTTCTGCAAAACCAGACGTTGCGGCAGTGCCGTCGACTGCCATCATCAGTGAAAATCGAGTGCGATAACGTGTGGTGGTATACATTAGTGACCACAGTACTGTGGTTAAGTCTGAAGCAATAAGTGGAAAGAAGTAGTTTCTATGGAAACATTTCATTTCGTAATGATTTTAAATATAATTCTTAGAACATGGAAGTTATGTATGGTTCTCCATACCGATATTTTAAATGTACGACCAGCATATAGAAAACATTGTACGTTTGTGTGTGTGTAAACACAGCATTTAAAAACAAGATAACGTTCAAGTTAGGAGCTTCATATTATGTTCTGGAGGTGAGATAGCAAGGTTAAAGTAGATAAATCAGAAGAATGAATTTACTCTTACAATTTTCCGGACGGATAGTTTGTAATTTCCGAATTTTCTCAAAATCGGTACCTACTAAAAAATTTGTTTAAATCATCAATATTCATAGCGTTTAAAGTGGTAGCCTATCTTTATGGGGTTAATGGGCAATTTCAAACGTTAAACTTTCATGACCATAAAATTTGTGTTAAAATTTTCGGTTATACACATAAAACATTAATTTTGTAAAACAATTATCAATGTGTGTAATATGTAAACGTAATAATATAAACGAGTTACATTAATGTTAAAATCTCCAGTAGCTACCGTATCATAAAATATTTATTGAGGAAATAGTTCGTGTCCAATCCCTCAAAAGTTAAAGGAGGATGGTAGGCGAATTTCTTTTTCGTTTGTAATGTTCATTTGAATGAAGTGAGGAATACTTGAGAATCACGATTACAACCAAAATTATGTTAATAATAACACTTTGTAAATAGACTAATTTTGTTTAAAATATTTAAAATTTTGTTTCAAAATATTTGTTTTTCGTTTGAAAGGACATGTAGTCACAGATGTGTACATTTATTTATAAGTTTAAATTTTGTTGGAGAACTTAATAAGTGGCATTTCATTGTATTTCTACGGAAATATCAATTATCACAGATTACTTCATGCAAAAAGCATAAGTTACGGCACTTATTTTCGCGTGTATTAGTGCACACCACTTTTACCGAGAAATACTTCACAAAGAATAATTTTGCTATGGGGGTCTAAATTTGGGCTTGTGTGGGCACGGCGCGCGCTCAGTTCAGTTGTATCTCCGGAACGAGTTGGTCGATTTTAGTGATCGAGGTGTCTACGGAGAGCTGAGAACGTGAGTTAGACGTTAATAACACAAGAAATATAAAATTAACATTGGAAAGCAGAAAATATTGAAATATTGTGAAAATGCCGCGTCCTCAGAAGAGAAAGAAGGCTGTAAAATCTGGAACTCCGAACAAAATGCGTGCACCACGACTTACAAATATAGAACGTTGTCGGCTACGTCGATTGCAACAAAAGGAATTGGAAAGAAGACGCCAGAATTCGAATTTGGATGGTGGAAGTGGAGCGCCCAGTACAGGTAGCGAGTGCGTACAACGTTTGGAGCAACCTAGCACTTCGTCATCGTGTCGAATGGTTTTGGAAAGTGGTCCCTAGACGTAGAAAGCAACGACGATTCCATTGATATGCAGGATGACAATACTGAGACTCGTACGGACGGTAACATCGGTCCGTCAATTCGCGTTCAGACCTTTCGCTCGATTTGACAAATAAGTATGCTGCATGCGATCGCCACTTTGTGAAAATGTTCTTTGACAATGAATTTGGACTTGGTTGTGATGTTTGTAATCGACTTTGGTTCAAGAAGGATCTTAAGCTCGTTAAAGTTAAACACTGTAACATTTTGCGCAGCGAGTTCCCCGACCAAGTAGTTCCGACTACACTTGGAAACACCACAATCGACTTAACGTTTGTACGTCAACTTAGTCCGACGATTATGCCCTACGTTTCATATTTTAGTTACCATTGTTCATAGGTTAGCCATTTGTACTAATGATTTCGATGAATAAATGTTATGTATAGCGTAATTTTCTTTCTTTCATTTCAACTTTCTTTCTGACAAACAAAACAAAAGAATCTCCCAATAACGAGAGTAACGTATGTAATTTCGCATTCACGAAATAAAGATCCGACGGGAGTATCAAGAATACTCCCTGAATATTTTTTTATTTTTCATAACTGCACGTTTTTAACAAATATTGGCCTACATTATTTTGCTTGAAAAAAAATTTAAACAAAGATAGAGTAGCCAAAGAAGTAAGATGTCATTTTCTTTTGCAAGTTTTTATAATGTTTCCTTGGTGGCGTGGTAACACTATTCCGAATACGATTTTTCACATTCTTAAAGGGCGTGTTGTAAGGTGCCAGTGGTACACGTGAAAATGCGATATTTATAGTAAGAATTTATATTCTTAACGGTAGTTAGTTTACGTACACGTTTAGCGCATTCGTTAAAGTTTGTTGCCCTTGTCAATTTGTCGTACATTTATTGTAAGGAGGTAATGTAAAAGAGACAATTTTTCGTGACCTGCAATTATGTACAGCAGTTGGTTAAAGTTGCGTAGTAATATAATTTACGGTAAGAGTACAATTAATTAAACAACTGCTGGTAAGCAACAAGTTATGACAGGTTGCAGACAAACTAGGGAAACCAAAAATCCTATTAAAGAATAAGCATATGTGATATTAAAAGTATAATACTTACTAATTATTTGGTGTTAAAATAGGCCTCAGGCTGGACCGGGGGTTCTCAGGTAATAAAAATCAACAAGTATCAAGACAAAAACTTTCACCAACTTTGTCACTACTTATTGCCACACTGCTAAATACTTCGTTCTTGACGAGGCCTTTCGGTGACTCCACCATCATCAGGTCTTGTCAGGAAGTATGTCAGGAAGCATAGGCGTAACTTCGGAGGGGCAAGGGGGTGGGGCCCCTCCCCCCAATGTTCCGAGCATTATAAAATTTTGTTTCCAGTTGTTATAAATAAAAACTAACAAATAGTCAAACAGGAGACAGTTTCTATGCTTGCGAGCACAGTAAGCACTATTTATCAACATCTGTACTGTTATCAGAGGACTAGTTGCCATACATTTATTATTCTTATTTCTTTCGAAGAGACTTGTAAGGGGAATGTTTGACATATTTGAATGATATGCGTCAAAATAATATTTCTGTTCGAAAAAAACAAACGCTAGAGACCTAATTAGCTGGAATACAATGCGTGCCTTTTACACAAAAAAGACTTGTTTTGGAACACCTAAGTTCCTAAGTTCTGAGAAATGGGAGATAAGAACGCAAAGAAGTAACACTGCTTAATTTCTTTGAAAATTGCCTGACTGGCAATTTGAAAATTTCTTGTGTTGTGACTGATTCGGCTTACTGCTACTACTGTCGAGCATTTTGTGACAGTGTGCCTAAGGAAGGGGATGCGTTTACGAAAATTGGGTATAAGAATTGGAAGAACTGAAATTGTTTATGTTTATAGGTCTACAGTATATTTGTTCTAGGTAAACATAACTGGAAGTATAACTTATGAAGAAAGCTTTGTTAATCATTACAAAATGAAATTGTCCCTCGTTTACTAACTAAGAATTATTATTAAACTTTCTAATTTTGTATATAATATATTTTATTATATAAATGGTCCCACTACACACTTGAATTTATGAAGCTTTACCCTGCCCCCCCAAAATTAGGCCCCAAGTTACGCCCATATCAGGAAGTCTCTACCATCTTCAGGTCTTGTCTCCACCACCGAAAAGCCTCGTCAAGAACGAAGTATTTAGCAGTGTGGCAATAAGTAGTGACAAAGTTGGTATTAAGATGGCTGCTAATAAAACTAACAAAACTGCAAAAACTTTCATGACTGAAGGTACTGGAAGATCGTTGGAAGAACCGCTGAACTGATCTCATTAATTAGATTAATTAGGTTCATAATTTTGATTAGATTTATAATTATGATCATTAGGTAGGAAATGTCAAAATGCTATAGCCTAATGTTATGTGTATCAAACGGGACTCAGTCATTTAGCAGAAATGCTGTTGATATTATGCTTATGTTATATTAATTCATATATTATTAAATGTTTAGTTTCGCCTATCATGTGTCTGTCGTTTGTCGATGTGATCATGCGCGATTTAATCTCTTGAAACAATAATCTGATTCTGTCCACAGGTTTCCCATCCTGGTCTGAGTATGACGTTAAAGTCATGTAGCGATGACACGCATAATACAGCCACATATGGAAGAAGATTGATTTTAAAATAGTGTTAGTCAGTCGCGTCTGTGCTGTAATTGTTACCGGTTGATACGAGTTTGATATTTCGATTCGGTTTAGTAATAGGTTTTGTCTGATGTAAAATTTTGTCTGTGGAAGCAGATGGACCATTAACTGGCTCTATCATTACGCTGTGGTTGCGCTAAATTTGAAACCTTCCATTGATGAGTAAGATAAAAAAGCTTTTAATGTGATAGAGTGAGTGTAGTCGTAATTAGTCGAGTCATGCCAGCTTGCCACTTCCTCGTCGGTCGGGCCTTTGCGAAAGACCAGAACAAAAAGGAAAAGTGAATAATTGTTAATCAACTATAATTATTATTAATGATTAGTTTTTTATTAAACCGAGAAACAACTAAATTCTAACGACACATCCACGTTAATTAAGTAACATCTGTTTTATAGTAAATGTAAGTAGTAGTGGTAAATCATCTAATGGAAAAAAATGAATAGAGGAAGTGCGAGTAATATGGAATACCACTTACTTCTTCAATAATATTAAAGTATATTTATATCAGCTTCCTATGAATTTCAAATTAATTTAACAGTCGGCAGGTTTTTAACTATCTCTGACATTTAAAATAAAATTAAACCCGCACAGTGGCTCTCTTTAAAGACATGTTGGGAAATTGAAGGTAATATGGAATAGGGAGGGAAATTTTACACAGAAAATTGAATTTACTTCAAAATTTCTCAATAGCATGTAAAAAACAACAATGTGTGACAGTAATGTCTAATAATGTAATGTTAAATCAGGAATCAGGATCCCTATTTCTTTAGTCAGAAATTATATTTTGTGTTGAAATTTACACATTAACAAGGAAAGTTACAAGACAATTTAGTATTTTAACGAATGTAACAAAAAAGTCTTTAACAATTGTGGAAAAAACAAAAAGTTTTATGTAGAACAAAACAGTTATAAAAAAATGTAAATATTTACATCAGCATGATTAATATTACTGTAAACATGTTTAACATAGAAAATTACATATTAGACATAAAAAATTATAATGTTTATAGAGACTAATGTTTACTAAAAAGTGTAAAACGAACAAATTTTACCACACGAAATAAAAAATAATACGAGTAATATCAGAAAATAGTCTGAGTCTTAATCTGCCAAAAAAAATTATATGTGAAAGTCAGAAATGTAAACATTTACATTTTCGGCACCTGCACAATCACTATGCGTCCACAAAAAGCACACAAAGCACTTTAGTATCATCGGAGACAAAACAGACATTCAGATTTGTGGTCAACAGGAGTCTTTTCATCACCTCCGTTTCCAAGTTCCAGGTCTGACGATTCATCAGAATGGAATGTTAGGTTCTCTGAGTTACTACTACTGTTATCATCTTGTGGAAGTAAGAACAATTTTTTCTTTAATTGTTTCCTTTTAGGTAGATTTCTTGGGTGACGAGGTGATGTAATTTTTTTTTTATCAGTTTTTGGAGGACGTTTAGTGTTGGATTCGTTGAGAGAAATCTCCAGACTCACCTTCTATGGTGAATCAGTGATTATTGTGGCCGTACCAGTTTCTCGTTCTCGAATAAATAATTTTCTCATTCGTGGACGTGGAAAATATGCAGAGATATGTAGAGAAACGAAGTGTAATTCATTTTTTATGAGCCTGATCCTTGATCAAACGATCTTACTAACTGCTGTGGTGTGTTAAGTGGCTTTTGAGAATTCTCTACTACTACTACTACTACTCTCCAGCACTACAGCCCATGGTGAGCCTTGGCTTCCGCTACGACCCGTCTCCACTCAACTCTGTCCATTGCCTTCAGTCTCCAGTTCCTAATGCCCATCTTTCTCAGATCTTCTTCCACATCCTGCTGCCATCTTCTTCGAGGCCTACCTCTTCTTCTTTTGCCAAATATCGTTCCACTTAATATAGTTTTGGGCATCCTCGTAACATTCATACGGGATACGTGTCCCAGCTGATTTCCCAATTCTAGCTGATTTTATGTGCCTCACCAGGTCTTGTCCACCAATCAACTCATTTATTTCACCGTTATTTCGGATCCTATACATATTCGCTTCCTTCACTGGTCCAAATATCTGCCTCAATATTCTTCTTTCAAAAATTCTTAGAGCGCTTATATCCTTATGTACGAGAGTCCATGTCTCGGATGCATAAGTAATAACAGGTCTGATCAGTGTTTTATATAACATCAGTTTGGTTCTTGGAGTTAAAAGCTTTGATTTTAGTAATGATTGGTTTGCATAGTAGGCTCTATTGCCGGTTATGATTCTATTTACTATTTCGCTGCTCACTCGGTTTTCATTATTCAGAATAACACCTAGGTACTTAAATTCTGCAACTCCTTGGAAACAGTAATGGCCTGTGTGAAGGTCTAGCAGTTCTCTATTTTCCTTCACAGACACTTTCATGTATTTTGTTTTAGCCTCATTGACTTCCAAACCAATTTTGCTTACTTTCCTCTCCATTTCAATAAAGGTATCTTTTAATACATTTTTGTTCCTGGCTACCAGCACAATATCATCCGCATATGCTCCTAGTTGCCTCGTCCTTTTGAAGATGTGTCCTCTGAAGTCTATCTTGTTTATAGCATAATGTAGTGCCAAGTTGAAGAGGGTTGCAGATAGTGCATCACCCTGCTTTACTCCAGTACCAACCGTAAAATCTCGGCTTTTGTTTCTTCCCAGAACTACTCTTCCTTTGAAATCGTTCAGACTGAGCAGTACCAGTCTCACAATCTTTTGAGGTACTCCCAATTCTTCCAGTGCTATTCGAACATTTTTCGATTTACGCTATCGAAGGCTTGCCTGAAATCTATAAACAGTATATGGAGGTCAATACCATATTCGAAACATCTTTCGAGTGACTGCCTCATGACGAAAATTTGATCGACTGTGCTCCGGTCGGCTCTAAATCCACTTTGATGTTCACTTAAAATTTCCTCTGCATATATATTTAACCTATCAAGGAGAATCATGGAAAATGTCTTATAGACACAGCTTAGCAGTGTTATGCCCCTATAATTGCTGCATACAGTTTTATCTCCTTTTTTAAAAACTGGGCATATTACTCCAGTCTTCCAGTCATTTGGCATTGTCTCTTCCTCCCATACACTACATACTATATCATGAATTTGTGCAGTTAGTGCTCCACCGTCTTTTTTGATCAGTTCAGGGCTAAGCTGATCTTCGCCAGGCGCTTTCCCGTTCTTTAGTCGATTAATTGCTCTTCTCACTTCCTCAACTGAGGGAATTTCTACATATGGTTCTGGACCTATTCTTACATTCTCCATTGTGTCAGGCTTATTTAATATTTCTTCAAAAAATTCAGCCCATCTGTTGAGGATCAGCCTGTCTTCTGCTATTAGTTTTCCATCTTTGTCTTTGCAGATATTTAGCTTTGGTTGGTAACTTCTGTTTATACTTCTTACCTCATTATACAGGTTTTTTGTTTGCTTCTGTTCTGATAATTCCTCTATTTTTTGCACCTTCTCCTTCATGTATTCTCTCTTTTTCTTCTTACATAAAAGGTTTGCCTCGCGTCTGCTAGCTCTATATCGGTCACTATTCTGTCTAGTGTTTCTCTCCAACATTTTCCTTCTGTATTCATTCTTTTCCTGTATAGCTTCTCTGCACTCGTCATCAAACCATTCGGACTGTTTTCTCCTTTTCACACCTACTATCTCTCTAGCCGCCTCTATAACAGCTTCTTTCATGTTTGTCCACTTTTCTTCAATATTATTGATTTCCTCATCAAGTTTGTTAGCTATCATCAGTTGGTATTGACCACAAAACTGACCATCTTTAAGTTTATCGACATCCCATTTCATTCTTTTCTCTCCCTTATCTTTTTGGATCATAGCTAGCTTTTCTCTGACCACTACTCTCACCAGATAGTGATCAGTATCACAGTTTGGACCTCTCATTGCTCTAGTGTCTACTACAGAGGTTGCATGTCTTTTGCTAACAAGGACATGATCAATTTGATTCATTAGATCAGTCCCAGGGGCTCTCCATGTCCCTAAGTGGATTCTTTTATGATCAAAACTGATGCTTTTTATGATCATTCCGCACGCTGTAGCGAACTCTGCAAGCATTCTTCCATTGTCACTGGATTCATTGTGCAGGGAGAATTTCCCAGCAACGCCTTTCAGAAAATTCTCTTTTCCAATCTTAGCATTAAAGTCCCCCAGAATGATAACTAAGTCGTATTTTGGGACTGCTCCGTACACTCTTGTTAATTTTCCATAAAATTCCTCCTTCTCTTCATCTGATTTATCCTCAGTTGGTCATGTACTGATATGAGGGTTATATTTCTGAAATGGCCTTTCATTCTTAGCTTGCATATTCTATCAGATATTGGTTCAATTCCAATTACCCTGTCAGATATTTTCTTGTTCATTATGAACCCAGTCCCAAACTGACCTGTTCTTGCTGTAGGTCCACTGTAAATGAACTTGAAATCTCTTTTCTCGATTACTCCTTGTCCTTGCCATCTAATCTCTTGTAAGGCAATAATATCCAAATGAAATCTGTTCATTTCATCAGCAACTTCCCTCATTTTTCCTGGTTTCAGCATGGTCTGTACGTTCCACGTTCCGATGATCAATTTATGCTTCCATTTGTCATCTTTTTTTCTTATCTTAATCCGATGATTCGTGATGTGTGCTTCTCCTAATACTGTCCCACCCCGGAGATCCGAATGGGGGACTGTTTTACCTCCGGATATATTTTGAGCATTAGGATCATTCATGATGTTTTCCTTCAACTTCTTCTTCCCACTGACAAGTCGTTGGGTTTCTCTACAGTTATATTTTATGGTGTGGGTCGTAAGCTCCACGACCAACCCCCATCCTGGAGGACCAGGGACACTTCTGTCGGGGTTACCATACCTTAGCTGGTCTGTTCCAGTTAATTATTTCGGGCGCTGGAAACTCGCCCTTCATCCTCTCTCATGTTTGCTACATGGCGCACAAACAGGCACGCCATGCACCCAGGGGTCACGCGACTACAATTAGTCTTCGAGGACGTGAGAGTAGGATTTGTTGGCAGAGCTGAGTTCATCTAGAACCTCTGACTCTTTCGTCAGAAAACAGTGGGCCTTTCTCAGAGTTTTGTTGCTATCTGGGCACCAGCAACCCAGATCGCCTCTGAGACCCTTTACCAACCTTTGACCCCCTTTGAGAATTCTCTATGTTCATGAATTGAGCCATCATCGTCTCTTTCCTCAGCATCTATATAATATGGTAAAAGTGCAGCTACGAGCGGAAACGAAATCAGCTTCACTCAAGATTTATCTGTTGGCAGAGCCAATAGGCTACCTGTGACTATAAAACCACTGACTGCAATTTCACCAGTGTGTACTTTCAGATAGGCTCGTCCTGGCAGTTAAGACTATATCATACTGGCTAAGAACCCTAGTGTTATGCCTCAACCACATTGGGATCTCATCACTGGCTCTGTGAAAGTAATGACTCATGAAAGTAAGGCATGAAGTAGTAACTGTCGTACATGAAAGACGTATCTAATTTTGTTGGGCTTGTGAGTGGTGTGTGGTGGTAAGCAAATTATCTCTTGCCATGTTTATGACGTCAATATTTCGTCTGTGGCTAGTATGTTCGTCTTATACCAACAAAGTTGGTAAATATTATGTAGGTTTAGTAGTATTAATAAAATCTTCAGACCACTGAGTGAACAAATTGTTTGCACCCAGCCTGATAGATGGTATACACCATTTGAAGTGGGAGATGCTACTTTCATAAGTAAATCGCTCAATTTTTTTTCTGGGAAAAATACTAACGAAGCTAAGTGAATTGACGGAAGTCGCCGTCGTTTGTCTCTGAAATCAACATCTTTAATGACAGTAAATAAGAGGCGATTATAGTCTAAACTGTCAGCTACGCATGTTAATGGTCGCCATATGTAGACCTGTAATCTCTTAATTACAGAAGTATATTAAATAAATTAAAACAGTTACATTTCATCTTATCTATTTATATTTGGGTTAAATATGTACAGTATATAAATAACAAGTTAATTAAACAATAACAAAATAAGAGGCTTCCAATAACAAAATTGTCTCTACCCAATCCCCTTTTACAAGTTCTTCTTCCATCGGCTGTAGCTTCGTTCAGACTCCTCTCATTAATGTCATTAATTCCCGGATTCTGTCATTCCATGATTTGCTTTGCGACCCCTATTTCTGTCTTTCTGATGGTGTCGATGCAAGTGATTTTTGCCAGTAGTTATTAAATCCGGCATTCTACATAGATGATCAAACCATCTGACATTTATTCTCTCCACGATTATGTTCTTTCTTTCGTTATATTTCTAATTTCTTCATTTGGTATCCAGGACTCTTAACACACTTTTAGAGGATTCTCTCCGCTAATACTAACTTTTTTTAAATTATTTCTATAGCCCATAATTCAGTAAGTTGCCACCATTCCTACAATCTTACGACCCGTTGACAGTGAAACTTGTTTTTATTAAAAACATCTATTAAGCATGCCGCATCGTAATAAGAATTATTTTGTGTTATGTTAATTACAAACATTGACATATTTTGATGTTCTATGTATCAGCACTAAATTCATCCCTGGCTGTATTTGCCTAATGTGAACATATTCCAGATTGGAAAATTTTACTATTGTGATTGCCACGGTTAAAACAAAAAGCATGTGTGTACACCGCGAGCGCACATACGTGCGCATACCAGAGTGCGTGCTGGAGTCAATGCAAACCGCGCACGTTCACACTGATATCCAACACGCAGACTGCAACGCAGGACATGTGTCAGCTCAAGCGGTGCGGTGTGAGTCTGTACGCGCGGGCGACACATGCGTGTGCGCGCGAGAATGCGTGTTGGAGTCAATGTAAGGCGCGCGCAAGCACTGGCCCCAACACGCAAACTGCGCGCCAGGATGTGGCCGCCAAACGTGTGTGTGTGTGTGTGTGTGTGTGTGTGTGTGTGTGTGTCCTAATCGTAACATTCAAAGCAGTAAAATTTCCATGTATATCGAGTATTTCACAGTGGGTAAACAGGCCACGAGATGAATTTACTTGTAGAGACACTGATAGTATGGATCCGTAATCGTTGCCGATTTGAATTAAACTAAATAAATTAGATAAATTCCTGTGCATTTCCTAGAAACGGAAAAAGTATTGTTATTAATAACAACAATACACACAAATTTAAACATTTTTACTTCCATGTTCCATAAGGAAATAGAAGTATGATCATGGCGAAAAAAATCGTGTTCAAGATAACGACAGATTCTGATTGTACTACCCTCAAACCATGAAAAAAGTAATTTTTCGAAAAGTGTGTGTCTATGTGTAGAATTTTTTCTATGGCAAACGACAACAGCCGCAAATTCAAACAGAATCAAATAATTTTTTGCATACAGCCCTGAATTGTAGAGTACTGAAGGCCTTTTGTTTTTGGTGAAGATCGGTTAAGGGAAAGGGGTAGTTTACCTACAACGTTTTACATTTTAACAAGAGTAAATTGCTTAATTTTGATAAATAAAGTATCCTGAAAAGAAGGTCATAATAATCCACTGTAGAAAGGTAGATGAAATATCTATAAATGAAAAGGTTAGTTGAAGGGGGAGGGGGTAATTTTTTAATAAATTAAAATGGTAGTTGATGATGGAGGAAGTAAATTTTATAAGTTTTATATGTGTAATACTTTAATGACAACAAAGAAGTAGTTTCTATGGAAACATTTCATTTTACTTTAACAAAATTCTATATTTTTCATTTTAATTTAAATCACGTACGAGTGAAAATATATCGTTCCTGGCAGGCAAGCATATCTCAATTATGTAATGGTTTACGTTTCCATTTTATTATTATGATTACCACAATAAAAAGGCAGGCAAGACACACACACAAACACACACACACAATTAACGTTATTTCTGGCCTCATGTTTTTAATATGTGTACTACGTTATCGGCAACAAAGAAGTAGTTTGTTGTTAAAATTCCTTTCCGGGCTGTTTGGCCGTACTCCAATGTTTTATGCAAAACCAGACATTTCGGCAGTGCTATCGACTGTCATGATCAGTGAAAATCGAGTGCGCTAACGTGAGGCGGTATACATTAGTGACCAGAGTACTGTGGTTAAGGGTGAAGCAAGAAGTAGAAAGAAGTAGTTCCTATAGAAATATTTCATTTCGAAAATGATTTTAAATATAAATCTTATAACATGGAAGTCATGAATGGTACTCCATACCGATATTTCTATTTATGGTTTACTGCTGTGCAAGGAATTAATTCTTCTCACATTACTCACTGGTCATTACACTTCTGCTTCTAACCAAGTTTGACGAGACAAAGGCTGACTAAGGCCCGGGTCGGTCTTTCATTTTAAGTCTTGGGTCTTCAGATACGGTTTTTTAATCGTATGTTTTGTAGATTTTAGTAGTAGGTCTACATACCTAAATGTTAAACTCAGTAGTTGTAGGTTTTAACGAAACATAAATAAAAAGATATACAAAAACGATAAAAGTCAAAGTTTCATATAAATTAAATTACATAGAAAAATAATTCCAATAAAAGTTTTCAAGCCTTTATTTTACTGAATTTACCTATTACATAATATAAAGAAGATGCATTGTTTTTCTATAAAGAAAGCCCCAAGTTTTGAAGTACTTTCTCACTCACCGTTGATCTACAAAGATTTTCTTATTAATGTCAGTTTTGAGAAACTTTTTTCATATGAGGTCACAGACAAACAAATATAGGTTGGGAAAGGATCCATCGAAGTCCCGTTTGACAATAAACTGAATAACTTCCTTGACTGTCCATGTAACTGCTACTTATATCTGCTTCTATGGTGGGATTGTTACCGTTGAAATATTTTTATGTACGACTTGCTATTTATCGTAGTCATCTAACGTACATTTATAAAAGACAGCACAGGCCTATACTGTGATCAGGTATAACAATAGATAACACATTACGGGTATTATTGGTTCACGAGAACAGAATAATATTAAAAAGGCGAATTGAACAAAATGAAATAAGAACCTACTGATGTATAAAATAATTTTAAAATATCATAAGCTACAGTGTAAACAAATTTGTATATTTTAATTCAAAATATTCGACTTCAGAAATAATTGAAATTTCAGGAAATATTTAACCAGGTGTTGGTGGTGGTGGTGGTAGTAGTAGTAGTATTTTAATTTTTTTGATGTCTTAGCAATTTTTAATTATTTCGTTCTAAGATGTTGTCTTATTAAATTTACGAAGAGTTACTTCAGAGTAGTTAGAAAGAGTAACTACTATTCCGTGTGACAAATGGAATATTATTAACATACCGTTTGTCAAAAACCAGAACATTTTATGATGTAGTTTAAGAAACAAGAGGCTATACATTTCTTAAAAAAAAAAAGATTTAAAATTCTGTACGGTACTTGACATGACTGAAACATCGGATGATCATACTTACAGATTATACGTATCGGATGATCATACGTAAAGACAGTTATATTACAGTTAGAATCTAAAAGTGCACAATTAGAATAATCTACCAAGCGGTTAGATTTATTTTTTCTAACGTCGATAGTTCATCATCCTTAGAATATTTACACAGTATCTAAGAGATCTGCCTTTTAAAATGTTTTTCCAACAGACAATATAGACATCAGAATCAATTCATATTTGTCCGGTGTTAAGACCAACAGCATTTGAATTATCTTCCAGCCGATTTAATTATTCTTCCCCGACTGTTTGTATTGTTGAGTGAAAGTTCTCATTCTCTTAATTCTTATTATTTTAGTACTTGCTTGAATCTTCTCCGCCTTGTTTATCGATCTTTTTTTGGTCTCCCAGATATCTGTACGGTAAATATTACCACAATAAATTATTGTTATTTGTGTTCTTATTAAAAATATGTTTACTTTCCGCCATTCTCTTATACTGTTGCGTAGTGTAGCCTATATTAGAGATATAAATAACTTCAATCTTATCATACGAGTGGTGTACAAGACTCAATTATCTGTGGTCGATGCCCTGTTTGCTTCTACCTCAAAAGCAAGGTTTCTGTTATAGTTCAGTTTGTGCTTCTAATAATGTTTTAAAAACAAACAGAACATTTTTTTATATCATTAAAAGTCTATTTTTGTTGTTTTTGAAACAGTATTGTCAACTTTTTTTAATCGTAATATAAAGAAGTTATTTCATGTTACCAGTAAAGCAAAACAGTTTGCAAATTCCGACATGTTCATTGTTATCACCTCTTGTTTTCCATTATGTTAGACAATGACAGGTGTGTTTATTACTACAAAATGATAATAAATTATGCTCAATACAGTAATATAAGATACGGTTTGTAGTTTCTGGTTATACAGTGTAGGTAGTTTATGCTCAATACAGTGTATAAGATACGGTTTGTGGTTTATGGATTTATCTGTCAGCAAATTCATTTTAGTGTTTCTCGGGCTGTTCTCTAACACATTGGGTGATATTTAATTTAACTTTTTTATGACGAAAAGGCGGTTTGGTAGTTGGCTACAAACCTAAACGTAACGGTTTGGTTCCAGAACAGTACAAAAAAAAAAAAAAAAAATCAAAAAATCGATGGGTTGCCACCAGAACAGCCCTGATAACATTGGCCACACTCCCTTTTTCGTGTGCCGCTGTTTTTCATGAGGCATTTGGATGGTACAAAAGGAACAGCGACAAGTAATTATCTAACGGTGCTAACTAATTAACTTAAATTCCTACTAATTGATTGATTTATTATACTGTTAACTGATTTATTAAAAACACTACGGCAATACAAACATATTAGACTTTTTAACCCTGACAGGGACAAAACGAATACTGGATGTTACGCATCCACATACACTGACAGACGTATACGCTTATAAAGATATGCCCCTTTATGTTTGGAGTGCACAACGAAAAAATGTTCAAACTTACTACTACCTACTTAAATAATACACGACGTTCGTAAACATAATCGAAATATGGAATTAAGAGCTATGAGACCAAGCTTGTTTATATTGTTACGATCTGAGCGGTCTGATTAGAATAAATGCGCGCGAGAGCAGCGCGTCCACACACATAATATTATTTTTCCGCTTTATATTTATTTCAACAGTAATGAATGGTTAATTTCTGAAGACAGAATTTTCAGAGCTCGAATTTCACCTCAGGATGAATAGTTTTCCCGTCTGCGAGACGTCATAGGCTGTATAGTCACATTGCCCACTTGTCTACTGAAGATGTAAAACAACGTACATATGAAATAGTAAGACACGAAACGGTCGCTGAGATCGTAGCGGGCGGCAGGGAAGATAGTACAGGAAGTGGAGTATGAGGTAACCAACCATGACACACCAACCATGTTGCTGTTCTGAACACAAAATGATTGCTCTGATTAAAAAATGTTTCTTGTCTGATTATTTTAGCTGTGTGTTGACGTACAATTAGGCATATACTAAAACTCTTTAAAAGGAACAAGTGGGACAACTGTAATTTATTAAACGATTTTAAATGTGCCTACGTTTTACTGTAAAAGTAAGTCGAGTAAATTAGATGTTTTCTGAAACAACAATGGGATAAGCTAAATAGAAAGAAAGGTCTGAAGTGACCAAAGATTGCACATGAACTGTATATTACACATCAACATGTTCATTGCAACTTTCGCAAGTGTTGTGTCAGTTCCTCTGGGATCTACAAGGAAGTGTTCTAAAAATTGACATTTGTGGACCTAAAATCATTTACCAAAGTCTAAAATAGAAAACTTTATACTTTATTGTAGGTAAAGGCTTTTCCGTTTGTACATCACAAGAACTGTTTCATGAAAAAAGTTTCAGAATAATATTGCTTTCATTTTGTTTTAGGCTACATCTGATTATCTATTCATTACAAGTGAAAACATTATACATTATTCACAGCTTTACCTACCGTATTTCTAAAGATTTTAAGTTCAAAAGATAACGAACAACGACATCAATTTACACTCATACAGTCATAGTACCTGGATTCATGCCCTGTGTGCATTGATGTCCTATCTGAGAGGCGATCAAGAGATAAACAAAATAGTGAGAGAACTGCTAGGTCTACCTACAGCAACTTAAGGGAAAATATGGTAAGTAAATAGCAGACTGAGTGTTTGAGACGCTACAAAATTAACCAAAATTCATATCATGGGCAAAAACAAACTGAAATAATGTATAAAAATAGATAAGGCAAACGGTGTGTAACGTCTTTAATAATATACTAGCATTAAAGACTATTTAGGGTCTTTAATTTAAACATTTTGATAAAATTCATGAACAGTAAAACCATTTGTACGCTAAACGTACGATTCATGTCGTTATCCTAAATACAAATAAATCCGATCAAGTTCGTTGCTTTGTGTATAGATCAAATTTATTTTGAATACACAAGTTCGAAATATGCACTATAATTCAGAACATTTAGCAGATATACAGGATAGATAAATCTAATACGTTAACATTTTGTAATGTAGTTAGTTACTCACAGTTAATGTGACACTCCGGTCCACGTCCAGTACGACAGTAAGACCTGCAGGAAGACAGTAAGTACTTCCAGCATTTAGACGGAGATCAAGTTTTGTGTCCAAAACATGGTCCTGTACTGACACAATATTCCGTCATGTTGGCTATAAAATGACAGTAACGACTGATTGCTACAAAAACAAATTCGATCACTAGACTAACATTTTTATAAGTCCGGCTATAAAGTGTAAGAAACTCGTATTCAAAATCGGTTGTTAGGATATTGTAACATTAACGAGCGGAAACCGTAGTTCCTCGGCGCCGGTGCGTTAAACATTTTATAATAGACGATGGCTGCTTGCAAACAATAATTCATTTGTGTTATTTTCTGAGAAAATTCCCTTTTAACATTCATTTAACTAGTACTGAAATGCTTGTAACTATAATTGCCTGTGTTTTTTCGTATTCACATGCAAAGTATTTTTTGTGTTTGCTCTGCGATAAGAGCCGCACTTCGTTACGGTACAATTTTGCATACAAAATCGTTTGATTTCTCAGCATGTGCAGACAGAGCAACGGACTAATTTATTCTTGCCGCTCTTAAAAGCAACAACGGTGATTACAATGTACAGAAGATGAGAGGTTTAATTGTTTTATTTAAGAATTTCGAAGAGATGAAATCTTTGTAAATTATGTGTCTTGACGTCGCGGTGTGCCGGTAAACTATTTATTGGATATATTTGTTAAGAAGGAATGTGATTGTGATTGAAATTCATAGTCATTTGTTATTAGAGTTTTGTTGTCTACAGAGTTACATCTTAAAGTAGTGACGACGTAGTTTAAATCATACAGATGGCTGTGTTGGAGAGAGTATGGTTGGCGAGGGTGAGGACGACGCGACGGCACTGTGTCGCGGGCTTGGTTTGCCTTTCTGTTCTCTCAGCCTCCTATATTTGGTCGTAGACTCCACCGAGCGCTTGTATCGAATCTCGGATCTTTCCAAAGCTTTGCTCCTAATGAGATCCATTGTTCTTAACAATTCGCAATTGTTTTATTTTCACGAAACTTCATTTGAATATTCTTGCCTTCTATAATAACACAGAAGCGCACTGGCTACTTTAAATAACAGGCAGAGACGTTATCAACAAAAATAATTATTCAAGAATGTTTTACTAATTGACACATTTATGCAGCATGGCCTACATTTTAGACATCTTTCCTGTAAACAACGCACTATTATTTCAGCCGTTTTTGGATATTATTCTATTGTACGCGAAAATAAAGTATAGCTTAACAATGACTGGTTTCTGTAAGCTGTGTTTTATGATTTATCCATTAACCTTATAAATAATGTTTTAATTGAGACTTTCATGGTATTAATTATACGCAATTTTGATCATAATATACGCAATTATACGCCTGTGCGTTATTTTAGTAGCACTACTGGCAGCGTGCCCGTGTCAGGCCGTGTAGGCTTAAATTATTTGCAAATATATTCTACCCTACATAGACATTTAATAATAATTAATGTAATCTCTACTTTGTAATGTTGATACTTATATCCAATGGTACATACGGTAATATCTATCATACCATTTGTTCAGAATAACATTAGTTATAAGCTCAAAGTCATCATTATCATCGTCTTCACAACACGGCATAGGCAAGGTGCTGCCCGTTATGCCTTCAAAGATCCTCCAGCCTGGCTCTACCCACGCACCTGTGTCCTATAGGTTTGTATTTCCAGACTTGTTTGGCTAGTCTGGAATCTGACATCCTTTCTAAGTGCTCTTTCCACCTAGAGTTTTTCATTTATTAATTTTAATTTTGATTTTTCATTTAAGTTAAAAACTTGTAACTATTCTTTTATGGTCTCGTTCCTTATAGGGTCAAGTTTAGAACACCTTTTAACTCCTCTTAAGAACGTCATTTTGCGAGGCCTGTATTTTACTGCCTTGTTTCTTGGTTGTTGTTGTCCATAATTCACTCCCAGAGGACAGTACAGGGACGGCCATAATTTTGTAAAGTTTTAATAAAACTTTGTAAAGCACAAAAAGTAAGACATAAATTTTTATGTAGGCGAGCAAAATAGTCACGTCTGAATGTTTTTTTTTCGTTTAAACAACTAGTAGCATTTTTACAAACCACCAGCCTTAAGAGATGATCATATTTTAACAAACCTTTGGGAAATTATTATTTACGTAACTTAGTCTTGATATTTATTTCATATTTATACGCGGGTAAAAACGTGTGCCAGAGTAGTAACGTTTTTAATGCAAACAGAAAGAAGATTCTCTGTGGCACTATCGAACGCCGTAAGCAGGTATTACCTAGCAGATCTTCATTAATGTATTCATTACAGACGCCTCGGTTAAGTGGAATTATGTTCTTGTAAGTAACACCATATAAGTATCGATAAATTTCTTGTCCTCGCATTAACTATCGGTCAGAGTTTTTATTGCATATATTAAAACATCGTGTTTATTATTCAAGACAAACAAACACCATCAATTTCAGCTTCTGTCAGTTGCAGCCGCGCTCTCTGCTAATCCGTTTACGCAAGCCGTATACCAACACTGGAAGCAGCAGCCACTCGTTAAAATTGTTTAACGCTATTTTTACGTTCACTTAAAATTTAGTCATGTTCTTAAAAAAAAACACACATTTACACAGTTATTCAGTTAGGAAAATGCGCTTAAAATAGTTGCATACTCACAACGTATTGGCGTGTCTGCACCTGGCGCACATAAAGCGTTTATGTACGTATAATGTACGTACAAACACAAACAAGGATCTTTAGGTTACACATCACGCTGACTCACAGCGCACAGGCATGAGACGTAGGCTATATGTACGGTATATTGACACGTCTAATGCGTACGCCAACGGGGCAAGAGGCCGTGAGGTTGGACTGAACGAGAGTATGCCACAAGTAGACGTATCCCTGAGTAGACTTGGGGGTATCCAGTGCACACACGTATAGGTTACTTAACCTGCAGGCGTGATGTGTATGTGTGTGTAAGCATCAATATAGGCTACACACTGTCGGAGACATTTGATTTACGTAAACACAGAAACGAATTAAACGCGGTAAATCAGAATAGTCCACAACAGTGGGTGCAAGTCACATCCAGATAAGTAGATTAAACTCGGTATCCATCAGGTAGTCCTAAAAATTATAATTTTCTATTTAGATTTCAAAGTCCAAAGAAACGTTAACAATATAGATAATATGCATATGTGCTGACTCCGAATAATAAGAAGGTATGACTCATCAATAATTTGATGACTTTTTGGAATTTTGGGGCATGGGTGCAAGCAAAATTTGTCTTTGGAGGAAATAAATATTATGAGCACCCGCTTCCTAATGACATTTTTGTAACTATACAGAATTAATGATTATTGTTTATTATAAATAATATTTATACGTACCTTATAAGGCAATAAATGGACATAATATTACGAATTTTTAGCGGAGTGGGGTATTTTGAGAGGATTTCAACTTCCAAATCCCCCCTTTGCCTACGGAGGGGATGATGATTCAATGGCCAGAAATACTAAATTAGGTATTGTGAGTTTTGAGAATTTCAACGAAATGAAGATCACCTCTATAATCCACAGAACATAACAGAACATTGGCATCGTAGCAAAGGATATCAATAAGACCAAGGGCATAAGAACGAGCAAAGTTATTTCAGACACGAATAAATAGGATAAAAGTAATGTGGTAGCTAACGATACAACTAATATGCATATCACAATTAATATACATAGTCAGGAAAAGGAAGGCAAATTTTCACACTTATGTAATTGAAATAGTAAATACGGTGGTAGCGGTCAGAAAGTACACGGTCCTCCGTGGTAGCAAGGCGCAAAGCAGAATCTTTATACAAAGATAAGCTGAAGAAGCAGCGCTCAGTGCTGACTGAGGCTGTCAACCAATGGGAGTTTTACGGCTTTCGTGTACTTGATAACTATAATTACTGTGGTACAGTGTCGGTATCACCTTACACAGGCTCTGTTATGACGGCCAATTAAGAAAATATTTTACAAGATTAAATCTAAGACAAGCATGAAGTACTGTATAATGAATTATATAGAGATTTTATCAGGAGCTAGGCAATTAATTAACTGCAACTAATATCAAAGCCACATGAATAATTTATGTAAATCGTAATGAATACGTTTGTTAAAAAAACACACAAATTACATCATTCGCGGTGGAAACAATGCAGTCATTAAGTTACAAGTGATACAAGTATGGTTGGATTACACGGATGCACTGACAGTTTACCGGCTGTTAGCAAATTAAAATTGGAATTATTTACAAGCGAGTGTTGTCGTTTTTATTACGACATAAAAAATATGTAAACAAGTCGAGAAAAAATATTGTTGTAAATATCGTGTCATATAAAATGTGAAATAACATGCCAATCAAGCATGGGCTACAGAGTAAGCTACTGGGACTCAAAATCGACCAGTGATTACAAAAACTTGGTCGACATCAAAGCTGTAAAACGTAAAATTGTTTAAAATGTACTCCTTAAAAAATGTTATGAAAGAAGGAGTATTAGGAAAAGAAGAGTGCTCTGTGCTAGTAGTGGAAACGATATCTCGGAATGCTTACGATATCAAATTCAATTGTGTGAAGAAAGACTCTGTGAATTTAAAAAGAGCAGTGAATAGTTAATGAACAAAGCAAAATTTAGCTATCAATTAAAACTGACGCTTCTGTAATCAGTCTGCAATCTTATTAGTGTTTCAGACGATTTCAGCTAAATTTGTTAGCTTTTACATACTACTTAAATTAGTTTCATTAAATATATTACCTATAAATATCGTTTCAAACAGATGCAATTATTTCTCACTATCAAGCTTTGATATCATCGTCATAACAGGTTTTGTAAGTAGCAGCTAGACGTTTTATAAGATGAACTAAATCTGGTTTCCCAGGCGGACAAACTGTGAAAATAAGTAGCAGTCATTTTTTGTAAAAGTACACATAACAGGAGTTTCACACGATTCTTTTTTTTTAAGATTAATACTTGTTACAGGCGGTTATGGGAAGTTCACTACGAGATCTCCATGCTTTGTGTTACATATTGGGACGTCTCGCAAACGAATCTGACAACAAATTTGTTAACTTTTTTTAACAATGTTAATATAATTTACGACTTCTTGTTCATCTTATATGTATGTACCGACTTACTTACTATGGTCTAGACGAAAAACAATAGCTAGTCTTTTCAATATAATAAAAAGGTTAACGTTCTATACAAAAAGAATGCAGGACAAGGTGGGCAGGACCGAAGCAAGAAGTCATACAATATTGTGACCGCCACAGAATAAGGTAAATTAAATTCGCCATTCTTTAATTCGTCACCTATCTGAGCGAGTTTGTGAGTGTGTGTGTGTGTGCGCGCGCACCAGAGGGAGACCGAGTGATTGTTGTGACGATGATTTTACAGAGGTTGGTAGTGAGTAATAATTGCATCTGTTTGAAAATATATTTTCAGGTAAACATTCCAGGATACAGATGTATGGGTAGACCCAGGAAGAGATGGCTGGAGGATCTTTGAAGGCGGAACAGGCAGCGCCTTGTCTATGCCGTGTTGTGAAGATGATGATGAGATAAAAATTCCAGGAAAATTGTTTAGATGACCGGTTGGAACAAAATGAAACACAAGGAAGCAACTGATATGCTGCTTATTTGCATCGGATAGTATGAAAGACAGAAGCCGAACTAATGAAGTTATACTCGTAATAGGGTAACGACAAATTCACCACCTTTCCTTAGAAGAGTGAACAATTTTTTACGCAAAAATATAATAACGGACTTCTTTAAATAATAAATTACAAAATATAATGAAAAGCAAAACAATATAACATTTTAAATGAGTTTTTTGTAGTACTGTTCTTATATCGTTAGTTAAATTATGTTCGTTTTAACGTATTTACAAGACGTTTAGGCTTACACTTTTTAAATATTTTATTAATAGACTTTTGTGTGTCATTTTTCGGTTGAAAAAATCAGCTGAAGACAACCGCTTTTGTGTACAGAAATAGAAGTATACATTAATTTTAGGACTATGTTTTCTGAAAGTTTATAATTAGGGTTTTCAACAAATTTAGGCTTTTTAATGTCATGACATAGTTAGGCTTCAATATTAACATTAGCTTTTATTTTTAAACTTACTGTCACCAACGTTCATGAGTCCCGTAGTTCGTTACCCTTACGCTCCCGAATATGAGGAATTACGTAGGTTCTTCTGTACTTGAACATGTACCGACACCATCGTCATGTCATTTACATCGTTCTACAGTTTGTCACACTGCGTCTGTATCCACATAAAGTGATTGTGATTTCTAAGGATACGTTTATCGTGTTAATATCTGCAGATGCTGATCGTGGTTAACGAACCCCAGAGTCACTAATATGCAGACACGACACATTATGAACATATAAAATGGCGCGCATACGGTGTGAGCGAGCACGCGCGCGTTTTGTTTTATTGACAGAACAGGTTTCTTTTTATAATACTACCGGCCTTGGTTGTGTCTTGTATATGCTCAATTTGTTTTTTATGACTTTATATTTTTAAGTCTTTCTGTGGGCGTACAAACGATACCCAACGTATGTATTTGGAACGCCGTATCTGAACTGTGATCTATACCGTTATAAATAAGATCCGTTTCCGGCTGTAACAAAACGTATTGAACTTCCGGTGTGTCATTTGTTAATGAATTTGTGTGTAGGCCTGCTCAGCAGCCGTCTCGGTGTTCGGCCGAAGGTTTTCTTTCCGTCTGAGTGACCGACTACCGCTGTTTACGTAGTACTCAATATAGGGTCATTGTTACGGGGTCACGTTTCAGAAGAATCTACATGCTAACGAGGTATAATTAATACCGCAGTCACATTCATTTATTATTTCGAACTGGCTGACGTTTAGGGTAATTGAAGTTCGCTCGGTGTATGAGGCGGAGTGTTGTACGCTGTAAAATCGGGACGTGTTGTAATTGTCACACAGCTGATCGCTGCTTAATTAATTGCAGCTGCACAGATACAATCGCAGCCCGAACACCTGATCTTCTCTCTCTGCCACCCCTCACCCACTCCTTCTCTCTCTCTCTCCTCTCTCTCTCTCTCTCTCTCTCTCTCTCTCTCTCTCTCTCTCTCTCTCTCTCTCTCTCTCTCGCTCGCTCGCTCGCTCGCTCGCTCTCCCCCTATGTCCTTTACTCTTTCCATCAATGTCCACAAACCGTTAAAACGATGTATATACGTTTTAATATATACATTTATCGCTAAATAATAAATTTTAATTTGACACGCTTCACCAGCGATTTAATCTTTGCTGCAATTATGCAGATGTCGTTACGGGAACGGATTAACTCTTTATCGGTGTCAAAAGTTGAATTTCTATATCAAATACTGGTACTAATTGTTTCCTACGGTAAATTTTTTAGAGTACGTTCAAATTCCCATCTGCCTCTGTAATATTCGTTTAAACAGTAAGCACTTTAGCGACGTAATACTTACGCCATTAATATCAGAGACTACTGTATTCCTGTAAACTGATAATGCACTCTTCAACGAACTGCTCGAGGTGTTGCTGACGTAACAGCCATGATTATTTAGTCTTAAGAGAATCATTGTGTTATCTATCGACGTAAGCAGTGCTTCTTTAACAATGATTACTTAACAATAACACATTTAGTCATTCGTTTTAAGATCGTTCCGTAACGTGTGTGTTACATGCCAGTTCACACACACACACACACACACACACACACACACACACAATCGCGCGCGCGATTAAAACAACGAAAAAATGACTCCCATTTTAATTTTAATATTTATTTTGTAAAACAAGAATATTGTCGTTCCTGTATTGTATTTGGTCTGTTCATCCATCAAAATCCAAAGAAATTGTGATGGGGTAAAATTTAAAAAATTACTATTTACTGACGACAAGGTGGGAATTAAGTTATAAGGTAAGTCAGATAATCTATGCTGCAGTATTATCCACAGAAAACACACGAAAACGGAGGGAAGTAAATAGGAGAAATAAAATGTATGATAATGGCAGAGCAAGAAAACGAATTCAACTGACAAGTTAAAAGAAAGAGATATTCCGTATAAGACACGGGCAATATTCCGTAGATCCATACCGGTGCAAATGCGCAGGCATTCATATTTATGTCATACACACAATGCACATCACACTTAAGTAGCCAGTCGTGTATGTATGCAAATAGTTAATGTATATGTACATTATATGCCTACGCGTATCAGTTACCTACAGGCGTGACATTCCAGTTTCAGCGTGTGCGTTGCTCTCGGTTTGTGCTCTCAAGTCAAGTGAAAGAAGACATATAGGTGGGGCGAATGATACCAATTTTTTTTTCTTTAATTCAATATACGTTTGTCGTTGTATTTTAAACGTGTACTCAAATATCGAAAGCTTGCCGTTTATCGTGTCTGAGTTAATGGCAAACAGCAAATGCTGAGAATTTCCTATTGGTGCAAGTCGTCAGCGTGTGAAAAATGTGACATTTATATGATAGCTGGTCGTTAGGAGGACGTTTGTGTGAAAATAAGTTATTCCGACTGAGTACAAACAGTTGGATAAGCTGCGTATTGTCCAGCCTACTGTGTGCCTTGTCAAACTTTGATGTCTCGGCGACTACCCTGCCTACAAGTATTGTTACAGCATTATAAAAATCAAGCCAACATATATTTAAGACCAGGAGGTTTTGGCAAACACAAATAACATATTTATTTATGATTTAGGACTTCTGCGTTTGAATTTTAATGGAATTTTAGACAAAAGGAAAAGGAAACCCGGCGTATAGTCCGATATTATATTAACGTCCTACGCTTTATTATATAAAATGGCAGAACAGATTTAGACATGTCAAGTTTCAACCCAAAACTCGTTCAGAATAAATACTGGAAAGTATTCATATATGGAAAGTCGATGTAAATCTACAGTTTTTAAATCGTTTGTTTTCCCTTTAGTATTTTTTATATGTAAATGAGAAGACCCAAACCATAAATATCAAAACGCTATCTCTTATAAAATTCCAAAGATAGTTTCTATTAATATGATTCTCAAAAACAACAGATAAGAAGGCTTACAGATATTCGATAAAGTATTGCAAAGCAAGGAAATATTTCAAACGGAGCTGACCAATTTCTTTCCAACATATCATAAGAGTATAACGTTATCTGTATTATTGATATAAAAATACAAGTAAAAGAATGGATAGATGTAGACAAATGAATAAAGATTTTAACATACATAGGAACGTATGATGCTTGCGCAAATTAAATATAGGTCTACTGATTTCCGTAAATGAATTGCAGGAGAAACTTCTTATCGGGAACTTTAAGACGAATCTCGTAATTTAGTTAAACTAAGCAGGGTTTAACTATTTTAAAGTTACTCTCCGATAACGAGAACTCTTTAAAGTTATGATATACTGTAATTTTATAAATTGTTTCCATATTTTCGTTGATAGATACTTATGTTATGTAGCCTAGTATAACTTCGGACTTTAAACTGTTAATAAACTGTCATCAGGATACTGCTAAATATTTATAATTTTCTTCTACTTAAGCGAAGCTGATTATGTACAGCGATTTCTAATCAACATACAAATTAAAATGAATGGATAAATTTGGTATGTTGTCATTTCGTCGCATCCCAGTTTTCTTGTTATATTACTTCTTTCCTAAATGGAAAGAATTTTTGGAAGTGCTAAAAAGGAAGGAAAGCTTTATAGTCTTGTTTAATATATTCGAAGGATTAGTGAATTAATGTCTTACTTCTAGTTTGAGCATCAAAAATATAAAAATATATAAACAAATAAGAACATAAAATTTAGTATTGAAGCCTTCCATTTAACGAGCAGGTTTTCATTGCTCACACTTATCGAGTGAATACATATTCTTTTACAAACTATGTTAATTGTATCAAAGATCGTAGCCACACAATTACGAGAATATATTTAAATGTAATATCACACACATACACAAATATATTATAATATATATAATAAAAATAATATGTAGTTACTTAAATGTATACACAACAATATTTTCAAAATAATGTGTGTGTATATCTGTAACGTGCTGGGTAGCAAAATCGAGTACACTACGCCTTGAAAATGTTCTGGACTCGAGGAAGGAAACGTGGTTAAGCACGGTTGTACCCAAAAACCTACTACAAAACACACACACATACACACATAAATATGTGTGTATGTACGTATAAAGATGTGACTAAAGTAATAAGTCTGATTATATTTATAAAATTAGTTTTAATATAGGCCTTCAGCCAAACCTCGATAAATCGAACCTCCATAATCGAATTTTGGTCACTTTGTGGCCATGTCACTGAACCCATAAAACTCGAAGTAATGTATTTGCGGATCTATAGCACTCGAAGGTCTAATAAAAAGCCTTTATAACTGAAAGTTTAAGCGCTTAAACCTATATAGGCCTATGTCATGTTTATACAGTGGAAAAGATGACTCACTTTTTTGTTGAAACATACAAACCCAACATCCCTTTTTACAGTTTTTGGTTTTAAACGGTTGTTAGTAAACAAAACATATACAATTTTAAAATTTGAATTGAAACACTATTCTTTTTTTTTTAATTAGGCTCAACAACTGTTGTTTTTATTGTAACCGTTTGTTTTAACAACATGAAACTATAATTTTATATTATTCGGCATCTTTTCAATGGATGTTTACCAACTTTTTATTCGTTATCACAAATTGTGAAATGATAACGTGGTAATTGTGAGTGTAAAACGTGTTGTTTTTTTACTCGTAAAATTCCATGTCCTTGTTACAGGATTTGTATTTAGCACGAGCTCATATTGTTTAGTGCCTTACTGAAAAGGAAGGAGTTATTTGCATGGCGTCAAACTAACTGAACGACAATTGCTGAAAACGCTATAGGCTAGAGATTTTCCGCTATGCGCGAACCTCAATATCTCGAAATATTCGATAACTCGAATTTTTCCCATCTCCTCTGAGATTCGAGTTATCGAGGTTCCACTGTTTATTACTACATACAAAATTATATTAAGTACATAAATTCCCCCTTCACATTTCCATGGTCCGTCACACAATCTTTGCCATGTCGCCACTCTTTCAAAATATCGGCTTCGCAGTTGGCTTTCCGATTTTTAAAACTGAATATAATCATATGAAATAAATCAACAGGGTACCACAGAATGGCCTTATTGGGTAAATTTAATTCTTCGAAGAAAGTGTGATGTAACGTTGAGCATTATCGTGTTGTAGCTTTCGTAAGTCAACAAATTCTTGCCGGACTCAAATCGTGCACTAAAATTTCATGATAATAACCGCATCATGGTTTTTAGTATCAAACAACGATCAGGTTAGACGAGTTGTTTTTAATTTAATACTTTTGCATCAGTTCGTTGTATCCTTGATCGTACAGAAAAGCATTCATCTTTCACAGGTTCATGGCCAACCAAAAATGCTTTGTGACACTTAAAAACCTAAACCCAAGACACGGCTTTATCTCTGAAAGTGTTTTTAACTTGTTAATGTTTCTATTGCATTCTTGAAGTTTGACTCAAAATTTGATTATATAAAGCTGTTCTATATGATTGTCCTCAATTTTCCTGACGTGAGACAAAACAATGCACAATAACATCTACTATAGTTGAGAGATTAGTTTTATAAATATAAACAAACGTTATACATATCAAGTGTTGACTTTTTGGCTTCACTGTAATGCCACTTTGGGAGAAAAAACAATCTCATTACTTTTTATACATACCTCGTATATTTTATCTTTAATAAATTAAACCGTAATTTATATTTCTCAAAGTGGTTTTATGGTCACTCAGAATGAAGACAGAAATGAAACTGATTACAATCAAGATTGTTAAATTAAAGACAGCCATGAAAATGAAAAGTTTCTTAGTTACACTTTGAGATGATGAGACGATCATCAATAGTAGGAAGCAAAACGCTGAATGATCTTACAGCTAAACTTAGTCTCCTTTAACTCAGGCATCCCAACGTATGTCATAAAGCTGATTTATATAATAAATTAACTTGACTAAATTTAGGCGTATAGTCTTAATGAAAAGTTTCATTTTGCAAATCAAATTTTAACTTATAAGCATAAACGTTTGTTGAACTTGAATTAACCAAAAACAAATTGCAAGAAGAAAGCAACCAGTATTTGAACGCCACGAAATATAGACTCGTGTGGATTACTAGACCAGTACATTCCTTCGAATATATAAGATATCAAGTGTACCGGAAAGGACTTTGAAAAGGGTGAAAACTGATTTGAGCAAGGAGAAACGTCCATGCGCATTCTCACTCTCGTTGGGAAATTTGGAAATATAAAACGATTTGGAAAAACCATATAAGTAAAAAAGTGTGTGCCTTAGAATGTGTGACTTAGTTTTTGTCCGAAAGATATGTTTTAAAATTAAAATACGATTTTCAAAACTAAAGTTTTTATTTGAAGTGAGTTGTGATAATTTGCGATGTAGATTGAAATGATATCATCAGATTTACTTGATATGATGTTGTGGTTTACTTATAGTTTTGTTATTGAATATGATTACTATATTGATAGTAATCAGACTCAATAGTCTGTACTTAGATTTATATCAATCACTGATCTTTTTATTCCCTAGAGTAAGTTTTTTTTCTGTTATTCTAATACAGTGATATTTTATAGTAAAAATAGAATCTCAGAATGGATAACGCCATACGTTGAGTCTGCAACTAAGATAATAGTCTTGTTTTAAATGGCATCTGTGGTCATTGCCCAAAAAAGAAAGCAAAACTTTTTAGGGTACTCAAGTAATACAAACAAAAATTTGTCATCTGAGTTTTAACACATTATAAAATCACGTATGTTAACACGTTTTTTCTACCGACCTTTGTATCTGGTTTCCATGGTGTTCTTTCTTTCATTCTGTCTCTTAGTGTACAGACGTAAGTTGTTACCCCGAATCTGTCACTTTTGAAATTTTTCACAAGTGGCTATTCATTATTCTCCTAACGTTAACTCTATTACTTTCTCCTTTTCTGCGCTCACATAATATTTTCCCAGTATGTCGAACACTATATTTTTCAAATTGTTCGCATCGGCAGCGGTACTTTCCATAAATTTTAATTTCCAGTGTGTATTTGGTAATATTGTTTGATTGGTGACAGATGCTATTATTAATCTTCAAGCAGATTTGTGAGTGGTTTGCATTGTTCCGTATCTTGGAATTTTATTTTGCCATGCGGTATCTTAAAGACATCCTGCCACTTTTTTCACCTCCAGTACTTGTTCTGTATTGTAAAGGTATCCCGAGGTTCATATCTGTCCTATTATCCTAGCGTGGACACCTACTTGGAATAACGACGATTTTGCGAAAGATGGACACTAAGGAATTTGCGCATACTGTAGGTAAATAGCGAAAAATGCTTGTAGTTCAGTCTTCCTAATCTTTTCAGTCATTTAGGCAATTAAACTTTGAGCACTTGAATTATGTGATAGTTTTAAAGTTGTTTGACACTCAATCCCATCGTACATCTCTCAGTATCTGGACTGCCAAACTTAGTAAAACATGTTACAATCATTGGGCGTTTTAACATAAACTTGACGCTATCATCAGACTTTGCCAGAAGCTTAGCCTATTAGTTTTTTCGAGCCTAGAATAAACGCCGTCTGTTTTGCTGTTGGCTTTTTGTTTTTTACATGATGCCAGAAGTACAATAGCATTTTTCATTGCTTTTTTAATTATGGTGAATATGCAATAGACTAACTAGTATTTAAAAACGCATGTGGGTATTTCGAGACGACAAAGCTTTTGTATGTAGGAAATGACTTTTCGACAAGACCTAATGTTCCTGGTTTCTTCGTACTATATTCAATCCTTCTGCCTAAATTTAAGTAGATTTTTCCCTTCTTTCTTTAGTTACATTCATGTGTAATTTAAAGCTGAGTTTCTACTTTTTCTTCGAATAAAGCACCAAGTCTGTGTTAATGATAATATAAAAACTTCTGCCGTTCGGTCTTCCGAGTGTATTGTTAATTTTGTGCTTCAACCTTTAACACCACTGATAACTGATAATGAGATGTTTATTGTAGCAGCTCTACAGATGAACAGGAACCATTTCAGTTTCCAACCAACGCTCAATCAAATAGAGCTCCGTAAACAACTCAGAAACTATCGTATCGTCAGAAGTCTACCAGCGAATCTCAAGTCAGCCATCGGAGACGTCATCAGGCTTAAAAAGATGCATATAAGATTATAGTCGACCTTCCTCCTTATCTCAGTAGTCAGCAGTCCGAGGTCTGCACTCTCTCTAGTGACAGTTTTTCCTATGGAAGAGAAACACTTCTAGAAGGGCAGAAATCGTTGCTGCTTCAAAATGGACGTTCACCTTCTTAAATAACTTTCGCTACATTATTTTAGCCTTCATATAAGTAAAGCAAAGTGACTAGCATTACGTTTAGGTAGCTTTTACCGTCTATGGGTACCAATTTGGGCCGCGTGAGCCTATAATCCCTCTACGATGTTGTACAAACTGTCTACCATAAGACGGAATACGGCGCCACCCTTTGGAAACGAATCCGCTGAACACCTTGCCACCCAAACAACAAGACTTTTAATTGTGTTAGTTATTATTAATCTTATTTTTAAGTGCCGTTCTTCTTAGTCTCTTACTGTTTACTGTATTAATTACTATTAACCTTACCATCGTATTCAGTAAGTTTATTCCTTAGTAGTTTACTGGAACATTTTAATCGGGCTTTTTAAATTTTAATATTAGTAACAAATAAAATCATCCCATATCGCAGCTGGGACTCTGCATATCGCAGCTATCCGCTCAATCTCAAGATCTGGGACGATACTGTGAAGATCTCCCGCGGGACTCGGACCAGTAACAATTCACACGATTCCATGTTCACTGCCAAATAATAAAGTCCTTTCGAAACCATAAGAGTCGCGGTACGGTTTTTTGTTGTAATGTCCTCGTACGGTTGTTTTTAAGTGATTCTAAACAGTAACTCTATTTCATAACTTATGAACTTGGAGTGTTCATGTAGGGCTATTCAGGAGTTCTTTGTAAAGAAGCCGATTTATTCGTTGCATTGTTTTTAGTTTCTTTTCTGACGCTAGTAAGTTCTCTTTTTCCGTCCAACATCGCCCTTATATTAGCAACTATAATTCATTAGAAGAGCCAACGTGATTTTCTTCTTATGAGATTTAGCCACAGTCTTCTCTACTTATGTGTTCCTACCCAGACAAAAGACTTTTAATTGTGTTAATTATTATTAACCTTAGAATCGTATTCAATCAATTTATTCCTTTGCAGCTAACTGGGCCATTTTAATCGGGCTTTTCAAATTTTAATATTAGTAAATAATGTAATCATCCTAGATATATTGGCTAGAAGAAATATTAACCATCACGGGAAAACGTATTTAAGATTTCAGTTTTGGGTACAGTACTTTCTGTGCTTACATTAAAATTTTTCTGTGAACATATTTCCGTCACATTACAACAACTTTTTGTACCCTGTGAGATCTTGATAAGTTCCGTTCTTCTTAGTCTCTTACTGTTTATAGGTTACATACTTCTGGGTTCTGTGGTGGTGTAGTAAAGATGCATGTACTGTCTGTAACATGCATACTGTCTTCGTATATTGCTTCTCATATAAACCTCCTGTAACATTATTGTTCACATTCCTTCACTTATGTTGTTTGTATGAATCAACTAGTTCGCTTCTATCCTTTGTTGCCATTAAGAAAAACTCGTAGCGCAAATATTCCTTGGGGAGGGAAACCACAGTAATCCCGCAGCTTATTCCCTAGCCTACTTCTGACCTCTGCTGCAACCAAACTACCGAACTGCGTATCCACTTAGTCTCAAGACCTGGGACTATACTGTGCAGATCTCCCCCGGGACTCGGACCGGTAACAATTCACACGATTCCATGTTCACCGGCAAACAATAAAGTCCTTTGGAAGCAAAATAAGAGTCACGGTCCGTTTTTTTCTTGTAATGTGCTCGTAAGGTTGTTTTTAAGTGATTCTAAATAGTAACTCTATTATATAACTTATGGTCTTAGAGTTTTCACGTAGGGCTATTTCAAGAGTTCTTGGTAAAGAAACCGTCTTTTCTTTGTGTTGGTTTTAGCTTCTTTTCTGAAGCTAGTAGTTCTCGTTTTCCGTCCAACTTCACCCTGATATTAGCAACTATAATTCAGTAGAAGCCATCCAACGGCGACGGCATTTCCTTTTTATGAGATGTAGCCACAGTCTTCTCTCCTTATGAGTTTTCCTCATTAGTGTTCATCCTACCCACTTTTGAATTCATCTGAAATCTTTATCAGAACCTTATGTCAGAAGCCTTTATCTTCCTTCCTCTTCCATAGTTCAGAGTCATACAAACCTGCGCCTTAAAATGAAAGACAAGACTCCTTGTTTTGTTCACCTTGAAGTTATGAACACGTATTTTTATAAAATATATTTCTGGTTGTGATAACGTACATTTAATGTCTTCAATGCGCCTTTCGTCTACCTAGGGTCTCTTAACCAAATGTTTGGAAGAATTTGCCTGCATTATTTCTTTATTGCAAGTTCGTCTTTGTGTGGTTGTGGTTAATTATCATCACTTCTACCTCCTTTGTTTTCCACCCTCAGTGTCCCAACCACGAAATTGTATCTATACATTTGTTTTTCTATATATTAATTCCTATTTAAAAAATCTATATCGTTTGGTGTGTAAGAAAATTGACTTTATCGCCTTGTATTGTTTTTCTAAATCGTAAACTTTTAGTCGTCTTATTTGTAAAGATAATTCTGAGGCACTTCTTCAATGTAAGATTTAAAACAATGACGGGGCACAGCTTTGCTTTGGCCAGTTTCGTTTTAGACTTGCTCTCCAGACGAGGTACTTTTGCAGCCTATTTCCACGCTTTGTGTTAGAATTGATATAAGGATGTTTTTAAATAATTTAATAACAAGTTTTTAAACTTACCATTATCATTTTCAAACTGAAATTAAATTAGTCACAATAACTTGCTTAAATGTTTCATTTGTGCAGCAACCAAATGCAGTCCATTACTAGCTCATGTTTATACTAAAATGAAATCGATGTTTTGCCCCCCTTCACTGCAATCCAAAAACATATGATTATTATTAGATTCCATACATATGATATGATTATTCGATTTTTTCATTCGTCACTTGAATGAATTGTTCTAGTTGTTCAAAATTCGCATCCACCTCTGTCACCATATTTAGACATACTTGTAGACATAGTCCTGTAACTGCTTCGCTACTGTGCCTATACCATATATACGTTCTATCATTACACTGACATATTGCTTTTACTCTGTGAAACTTGGCTCTCTGTGTACAAAGAAAGTAACATCCATTACTCCCATTATCTCCATCCGTACAAATTACCAATTAATATAGTTACCGATGATTTAGGTGTTGTTATAATTCTCGAATTATTGAACGGAAAAATATATAGTCAAATCACTATACCATCATCATTCCTGTGATCTTCATTAAACCGTTGTTTTAATGCTGAATTCATACCCATTGTAAACATCAATATAGTTTAGTAAATTGGAAGTCCCTTCAGTTGTAACATATAGACCTAATGCAAACACAATATATTCAATAAATGATATGTTTTACAACAATTTATATAATTCTGTTAATTGTTTGAAAACATTTTCTATCAGCGTCAGAGAAATATTTACAACTTACCTAGTGGTACAGTTTTGAACTGCGTACAATTTGTAAGTATTTCGGTACACAACGATATTAAGGAATGCATAGTCGGGATTTAGATTATATGGAAATCCTTGGGAAGTTCTTTCATAATGCGAAGTAAGCAAAATGTATAGAAGTAAGCAAACGGATACATATGGTGTTATGTTATAATCAGAAATGTTTTAAAGAATATTCACTGAGAATATACATGATATTGTTAAATTAATGACGGTATTAAATTTTCTAATAACCTGTACATAAAGTATACTTTGTCTAGGAAAAATAAACTAACTAAAATACTATTTAAACCATGAATGTAATTAGTAGGCATATAATAAACTCAAATACTGTTTCTGTAGACAGAATAGCTCAAATTCTGTTTGCATACTATTATGTGATAGAATACCCACAAATATCTCCCTTTGTAAAGGTATTCTCTCTGAAGCTACTCTGACAACCGACACAATTATCAAACTATTGGACCTATAATTAAGATTTTTTAAATATTAGGTCAAACAGTATCGAATGTTCAATCGGTATATAATAGAGTAAAGCCTACCTTTGATCCTATGAGAGTGCAGTTCTGACGTCAATGATTATTTATGCTGTCATCATGTACTGACATATTGTACACAGCGAGTGCCCAATAAAGCTTAAGTAAAATAAAAAATGTTTAGTCACTGATAGAAAACTAAAAGTTACATTTTTTTAAAGTTGGGTAAAAAAATCAGTATAAGAGTTTTTCTAAAGAAATTGATAAATTAAGAAAATCACTATTGGGTTTATGAGCAAAAACATTAATATGAAAGATATTATGAAGAACTATGAAGAACGATTTTGAAGAATTGCACATTACCAAAGTGAGAGATTGGGAAACAGTGACTATTTAGGCCTAAATGCAGCGGACTGCTGAGTGCTCATGGACGTGCTGCGTTTGTCGTCAGGTAAAACTACTTTTCATTTTGTTAGACGCCTATAAATTTTTTTTCTAACTATTAAGTAATTTAACGTCTTAATAAACTTCTTAGTCCCGGCGGGCGATATCGGCCGGTTTCGTTTTAGCACGTGAACGTTGGATCCACTTTCGCCTAGCTAATATATTTAGAAGAGTTTAATGAAATATGGAAAACTCATTTGCATACAATAAGCAGTTAGCAAAGCAGTCGCAGGCTAGTCAGCATGGCCATTTAAGCTGCCATATGACTGGTGGTGTTGATTCGTCTACAAAGACCTGTTTCAAGGCGGGATGTGTTCCTGTAAATAATCGTTCCACGCTGGTTGGACGTTTTATCCACGGTTGCATCTTATTTTTACCGTATTTAAAAATAACTTAACAAAGAAAAATGTGTACATAAAAAACTGAAAATAGCGCGTACAAACTATTTCATCCTTAAAAACGATACAGAAGAATGCTAAGATCATACATCCAGTGGACTTGAATAAACTTTATAAGTAATGAATTACAAATGTATAATTACAATTAAATTTAATTAAGTCTCTCTTTCTCTGTCACACACACGCGCGCGCGCGCATAGGAATGTGTGGTCGCATAATCATTTTAAAAGTTATAAGACTTCAACTCAATTTAAAGAATTAGAGATATCGATTTAGGCCTACTTCTAATTCATTACTATCGAGTGTAGACGATTTTTAGAGGGTCAAGTGAATGCAAGAAATATAATGTTCTACAATGAGATATTAAGTCATTATTTATAGATTCATAAAACGTTAAATTATGGGAAATAATGAAGTAATGTGATCGTTCATGTAAACCTATATTGTAAACACTATACGTACACATTGTTCTTCTTTATTGCCAGTTTAATGATTACTTCCTGCTTAATGAAAGTATGACAAAAAACAATCTGTAATGTCATTTACTTCGCATAATTAAATTGATTTTCGATCTAACTTGTAAAGTTCTGCTATCACATTTTAATGAGGAAATATCCAGGAGTTAATTTGTATTATGTAGCAAAGCATTATTTCAAACGCCAATGTTAAATTTTTAGCGGACGAAAGATTATGAAGGCATTACTAATGATTTTGAAGGCATGTTTTTCTCCTAATTATGTAGTTTAATATAATCGATTTAAAAAAAGTTATAAGAATTTTACAGAGAAAGATAACATAAAATAACGTTTTTAAACGTCGATCCGTATTAGTTATAGCGTTTTATGTGGAACTTTTCGAGAAGGAGTAAATGTTCAACGTATCTAATTAACTCGTAGGACGTACGAAAATTACGAACAAGCTGTGACACTAATTTTTTGTCTCTATTCTTTGTGTTCTGTATTGTTACTTGAACCTTAAAAATTACCGAAAAGTAAACGAATTCTTTAAGTGTTAGAATTCGTAGATTCAGGTAACTCACGTAGTAATCATTAATATGAAATCCTTATAAGTGAGGATTTATAATTAATAGCTTAGTGAATTGAATAAAAAAGCTTAAACTGAATAGTTTAGTAAATAAGAAATACAGTCCTCGCGTTCTTGTGTTACTGGTGATTCAGGCATACGTCGTTTAGTTATCATTGGTAACTGACCTTTATCTGACTCAGCCCAGTTACAATTCAAATGATTCCATATTCACAGCCAAATAATAAAGTATTTTGGAAGCCGTAAGAGTCGCAGTCCGTTTTCTTCTTTAATGCCCTCGTACTACGGTTTTAAGTGATTCTAACCAGAAATTCTACTTCATAACTTATGAGCTTGAAGTTTTCATGTATTTCAGGAGTCCTTTTTATCGTTATATTGTTTATTTTAATAACTGGCCATTGTCTTAGAGTTTCGCTAAAAGGTGCAATACGAATTCCATTAAAAATTATTTTCTTTCTTAGAATGTTTTTTTGTTGTTTTTTTTCTGTGCAGTTTTAATTCGAAGGTTATGCCGAAATATAGTGTGTCAATTACGTTTGATCCTCAGCAAATATTTTATAATACCAGAAGAAAATAAATTGTGGTAATGGTAAAGTAATGATGAAAATCATGAAAGCCTTCCTTTTTACAAGTATCCGGACAGTGGTATGTTAGATTAAGAGATCTAAACCTTTTCATGAGACTTTGGATAATACTTGAGAGGGTAAGTGCGAGTTGCCCAAAATTATAACATAATAATGAGACGCGGAGGTATCTCGCAGTTGACCACTAACCAACATTAGTCAAAATACACTTCACCTCGTATGTAGCCTTTTTTTATACCTTATCCGAAGAATGTTGTGGAAATGTATTCAATAGTTTGAGGGAAATTCAAGTAATGAGCTAGGTGTAGCGTGGTGACTGGAATAAATTATACATTATCTAGAGAGAAGTATAAAAACATTGAAGGTGAATAATGTCATTTTAAGTTACGGTAGTTTCATTTTTATTAATTGAAAAACGATTTATATACAAGTATTAAAGAAAACTATAAAAATTGATTATCTCTGTGGAAAATTATTGTATTAACGTTACCAAATATAAGTTTGAAAGACATGAAGTTACAGTCGGTTTTGGATAGAGTAAAGATATACAGGCAGAATTGTAAGTACCATGTGGAACGCAAGGTAGACACGCATATTTCTAAACAAGCGTTTGAATATAGGCCAGTGGGAACGAGAGATCGTGGAAGACTCTGGAAAAAATGGTCAGAGACTCTGTGGAGTCGGAACGGGCTATAGCCGAAGCCATGTAGTGAAGAGGAAGAAGAAGGAGGAGGAGGAGGAGGAGGAGACGAAGAAGTAGAAGAAGAAGAACAACAACAACAACAACAACAACAACAACAAATTTTAGTTACAACCAGATTCGTTCCCAATGATGCATTAAAATCTCCGTTATCAGATCATAATACATCAATTCTTCCCTTATTGTGTTTTCTAACACTATTTTATATCGGTTTTAATTCTTCATCTGCATTCAGAAAGAACAACAGTAAATCGATACCGAAGTTTAATAAAAATATTTGAAATTATTAAACCGAAAAATGTAAAAAATATATAAAGGTGAGACAACAGTATTAAGAAATTGCACGCCGGCAGAACCGTCTTCAGGGATTTTAACACCGGTAAATACACTAAGCGTAAACATCACATGAAGCACATAATGTAGCGATATGTGAGTTATGAAAACGAGTGGCGAGACGGGCTGTAGAAATGGTGGCAATAACGTACCGGTCGGTACACGGTCCGTGTAAGAAAGTGTTTCCTTGATAGCCTACCAACACCAACATCCGTGTCAGAAGTTAGACTCTGCACTAGGAAGAACATACAGACACATACTATACTAGATGAATTTTTATGAACAGTACTTCACCGTGTCCTAGGCGACATAAAACTCGTTTTTAATAGTCATAAGAAAAATAGAGAGATGTAATGAATGCGTTCGACGGGAGGCAACTGTAGTACTGCAGTTTAATAAACCCGGGGTGCAACTGGCGTACATGCTCCTTGCTGACTACATACGGCGTGAATGTTTTAACGTTACTTTCAAAGCGAATATTGACATTTTTGGGGAGAGATATGTTTCCTGGACATTACGGTGATATCGGCAACTTGTCAGGTAAACTACATGCAATGGCCTACGTTGTTCTTTAAGTTTATTCCTTTTGTAGGCATGGTTTCATTAACTGGAAAATTTTCATTTAATATATTTGTAGAAAGAAAAGAAGATGAAGAAGAATAAGAATAAGAATAAGCCGCCTGTTTGTTTATTATTTGAGCAAAGGGAACAGCTAAGGATGCAGGAAATAAACAATTTTTTAATGTGGCGCATAGACCTACTAAACAGAACTGTCATTCTAATTTTTTCCACTACGTAAAACATTAGCACACTTTATCGCAACAATTGGCACTGGCTGCAATTACACATAAATTATGTAATTAACGTATGTACGTAAAATAGGCCTATTACTTACATATATCAATAAAAGTGAAAAGTTTGTCCATTGAGGATCCACTTACATATTACATAAAATATACTTGCTTTTGTATGTTGGTAATAAAATGAATTTATATATAATATGAATAGGGCCTATATACATTATGTATGATACACTGTGAGTGCGCGCGGGTGTGTATAATTCACATTTATAGGTTACTCTACATAATTTAAAAAAACGTATACTGTATGGTATTCTGTACATTAATTAAATTTTACAGTACTTATTAATATTTTTAAAGGTTAGACAAATGTGAATTGGCATATTATTTACTATCTATCTTCATTCATAGCCTACTGGATGAGTTTGTTATTCTAAACTCTCTGATCGCGTCTTTCATTCCTGGACACTGAAACACTGGACAATACGAAATTACGAAATATCTATCTGTGCTCATCTTGTAACTAGGTCTATATTAGACTCAAATCTTCATAATCCACTAAGAGTATACAAGTTCCTGGCCACCGAGCCGGCTTGTGGTTATCCATCCAGGTTTTGTATCCAAGTATGCGACGATTGACTTTGTAAGTGTAATTTCTTGTTAATTTAACACAGCGGTATAATTTCATACTAAATAGAAAGTATAATATATTATCAAAGTAATATAGAAGTTATATATTATCAAATTATAATTACTTTTACAAGTAATTGATCTTTTTTTATCGTTTTAATTGATCTGTCGCACGTTCACTGATTGTATCCAGTATCTTCAGAGGTCTAGAGGTGATTAACAAATAATAGAATTGATTCGATTTCAGTAAAAAAAAAACTAACGAATAACGAATATAACACCAAAGCAGCTGATTAAGTAAAAATATTAAAACAATCGATAATTTAAATCAAATCAAATCGATTATTCATTATTTTATATTAAAATCGACACAAATTCGACTATTCGTTAGTTTTCGTATTAAAATCGAATCAATTCATTATTTGTTAATTCATTTATAAACCTCTGAAGATACAGATACTATCAGTGAACGTGCGTCAGGTCAGTTAAAACGATAAAAAATAAGTTCAACTAGGCCTACTTGCAGAAGTAATTATAATTTGATAATATATGGTCCTAACATTATACAATAATACTGCCAGAAACGGATCGAGTTATTTATAAAGAAATGTTAAATAGACAGAATATTATAATTATATAATGTCAGAATAATACTTTCCTGTAATAACAGTTTTAAAATTTTCTTTACTTTTCAAGTTAAATTTATAAAACTGAACTTAAAGAATGTTAACTTTATGGGTTTTCCTTCCAACACATTTTATTTGATATTCATAGCTTTATTATAAGTAAATAGGTCTGTTAGGAAGCTATTATATGTACGTCACATTAATGCCGGATCATTATAGCTTACTTAACGTAGACTCTACAGCTGCGCATTTTCATCATAAGTTATCAACGAGCTGATTGGTTTACAACGCACTTCTGCTATCTCTATCGCTGTAACTTTGGACTAGCCTGTGTTTTGCCCAGGTGGTGCTAATTACATGACAGTAGACGGTACCATCTGCCTTTTACCACGAAATTCACGTCTATTAACGATATCCCTTACATGACGTTTCGATAGTTTTATCTAAACTATTTCGTATTCCACACACTTCAGCTCCACGTGTTCAAATGTTCACAAATTAAGTTTTAATTTCTCGGTTAAAGTAGTTGCTCCTTTCACAACAAGGTATGCAGATTACACAGTTGAGTATGTAATTGATGATACCTCTGAAAATACGAACATAAATAAAGAAAGCAACATTTCGCCCAGAATATTTACGGAGCATGTTGTAAGTTACCTAGCCTGTCTATATACTGTGTGGTATGGAGTTTTGTAGTCTACCCGCTACTAAAAATGTATAATGTCGATTTATAATTAAAAAGTGAACATACAAAGCAAACTGATTAAAATTAAGGAAATAGGTTGAAAATTAGACGATAAATTGAGAACAAACGGAGAGTTTAAAAAAAGGCGAAACGTTCTATTGTCTTCATAAATAAATTTACTGAGGACAAAAAAGAAAATTTTCTGAGTATACTTAATTAAATAAGCTTTCTATTTTTGTTGTCAGTGATTTTGAGTTATCTTTATTTAACTGCAATTGTGTGAATTGTCTGTAGTTATCTGTAATCTGTGAGTTGTTTTATGAATAATGGGAATACAGACATGAAACTGGAAATCAACAAATTTAGACAGACACGTTATAAGAGAAATCTTATGAACACACAAAATTATGACTGTTCTTATTATTATATGGTAGTGAGAATTGGTTGCAGTTAGTAGAAACGTATACGGCACCTACTTTACAACTGTAAAGTACTTCGATTATGTTGACTCTACGACAACAAGATTATTAAGCGAAAATTACCACACTTTCAGCAGACAATATACGCTACTGACGATCTCAGATGGAGAGGAGTAAATAACTTCTAATGAGTAACTTTTGTTACTTCCAAAAACTCTTTTCCAACAAAATCGACGTGGAACGTGGGTCGTTAGTCAGTCAAACAAATGTCAACGCAATAAACCTCATTAGTAAATCGTAATCGAATCTGTTAGAAAACGTAATCAATTAATTTAACAGTCCTAATTGATTAACGTTTTACTGTTTACGATCAGAAGCAATCCTCCCTTTGCACTCTTTGTTCGTTACATGAAGTTTACTAGACGCATTGCTCCATATGTGAAACACAACTCTAGACGCGCTCAAGTCGACTACGTCAAAATGCCGTGTAGAATGAGACAGAAATATCATCATGACACAACATCAATTTTAACCTATTTTTTTAATATATTGTAGCCTAGATGAAATTACTGTATCAATGCTTAGACATATTATTCTTCATAAAATACGAACAAACGAGCTTCCTCAGAAGTTGCATAAATCATAGTAGGCCTATTATCTTTATCGGCATGACAGACTAAAAGATATAAATGACGATTTTATGCCCATCACGGTATACAGATGATTTACCTGGGTGCGGACGGGTAGGCCTATGTACGGCTTCAATAAAAAAACACACACACATTGTCGATTCACAATACCCAAAGCGAATGATGGGTTTTTACACGGTGCCTTTAATAGTCCTTATAACAAAAGAAACGTATAAAGAAAAATTACTGTAAATGAAATTAATTAGGATATTAGAAAGAACTAGTCTTTGGCATGGTGTAGAGTAACACAGTCTAACAGTATCTCATTACAGCTTATGGAAGAAAACAATATTTTAAGACTTGTGTCTCACAATTCCGCCTTGTTTTTCAGAATACAATTGTATAAAAGTGTTAAAATTTTTCCTCTATTTTAACTGCAAATAACGACGTGCGCGATTATGCTATCTGTATTCTCATGGGAAAACGGTACTATTGAAAAAAATAGTAACCTCTGCCGGAAAACTGATGTCTTTATCACCAGACCCGAGATGTCTCCCCTTCGTAAACCCGGGTCTTCGTTCACGACATAAGAATTTAAATACAATTTGGTCGTGATATCAGCAGCAGGTATCAGTAAATTTCTCACGCGTTTCCAACCTGACTTGATAACAAAAGATAAGAAATGTGTTCCTACGGTAAACAAATAAAGGTGCTTCCAAATTAATAACGTAACAAGGAAATACTCCTCTGGTAGTACAATGAAACACTGCTTCTCTATGCAAACAGACTGTTTAAACAAGTATATTAGCCTCCGGATTGCGCTCAGGAAGCTGTAAACAATGTGTCCACAATTAGACCACCCCACGTAGAGAGAACATCCTCTCCAACCGACTTATCACATTATAATACCGTTTCGTATGAAGGAAGTAACCTTAACAGGAACCGAGATATCTGTGTGAACTCGCTTGATAATGTATGTGTACTTTTGTAAGACTCACCAAACAATAAAAGATAGTATTAAGAAAATGTCTTGAAGTTAGTTATGTCAACACAGGGTAGAGAAAGATTCTTTTATAGATCAGAAATAAATAAGTAAACTGAAGCCAGTGGCGTAATCCAGCATATTCGTGGGGGAGAAGCTAGAGTCTAAATGTTAGGCAACAGACCTATGTGCACAGTTCTTTCTACGGTCATAGTAATGTTTTAAAAAAAATATTTTAAAAAGTCAATATTTAAATTTAAATACAATACAATTTAAATTAAGTTAAATTGACTTGAAATACAATACAATTAAATTTAAATTTTAAGTCAATACAATATTTAAAAAAGTCAGACGTCGTCCATTTGCAAACGTTTTAGTTACGAGCTTGTCCACTGCATAATTTTTTTGGTACTGTGTTCCTTTATTTCCGAGGGCCACTGACTTTTCCATTAGAACTGGGCGCTACTGTGTGTACCGGGTGAATCTTGTGCTGTTATATTATGCTTCCTACTGAATCAGTTTCTTTCTCACTTCAGTTATTTTAAACAGATATTTAAAATGGTTTATTATTATCCTGAATATACTTAAAGTACCTTGCAATAATGTTAAATTATCCTGCACGTTGACGTTAACGAACAATAAATTCCAAAAACTAGACTCCGTTTGCAAAAACTTGATGTGCGTAACAAAACAGAAAATGATTGGATAAGATTTGTTTGCTACTTATTCTGTATTTTGGGGCGGATTTACAGAAAACTGTAGGATGGAAAAATGTGTTCAGAAAAGCAATAGGTTATGTGTAGGCCAACAAACTTAACGAAGGGAAATAGCACCTCCTCATTAACAAAGATATATCTTTTTTTTTAGATTGGAATAAAATTATGGTTAACAGAGTTTTTGATGTGGCAGTGTTAGACATTTCCAGCAATCCCCGCGTCTATCGAGACGAAAGGTTGTTCCCATAAATAAAGTCACATCATGTTTAATAAACTCAGTGAGGATGTAGATTTGGCGGATTATCACCTGTGTGTAGCAGACTGTAGGGAGGAAATTTAATTGTTGTCAAATACGTATTAGAGAAATCTATGTATGTAAATTATTTATGGTTGTAAGGCCGTGGTCTTCCGAAATTCTCATGCTGATTAATGTTATTAATGTAATCAGACGTTTCGGCCTCACATCTGGATGCCATCTTCAGTGAAAGGGCTTTGAAAATGCTGACAAGATGTGGTTCGGCCTTTGCCAAAGTACTGTGGTTGACTGACATACATCTTATCAGCATTTTTGAAGATCTTTCACCAAAGATGGCCTCCAGAGGTGAGGCCATCTTTATTAAATACTTAATATAAGATTAAAATTTATGCTTAGTTATAAATTATCATATTAATAATTTTTACATTCCCATTTAAGAAACGTGTTGCTTACCGTCAGTATTGTTTCCTAAAATAGTTGTTTTTACCTGTGTAGATACACTTTATAATTAACTTACAAAAATAATACTGTTACCTTTCATATACTTAACTATCGGTGTCAATAATCCGTTATACCATCAGTTAGGCCCCAGAAGCTGCTGCAGTGTAAACCGTGCATTGGAAACGTGTGGCGTTGCAGAAATCGAAGGTGTCTTGGGATAGTTGGAAACGGACAAAATGAACAGCAGCTTTGAAATTTTACGCCTAAATGAACTTGACGAAAACGTGATTGCCGGGGTTGAGACAGTGAATAGTATAATAAAGAAGAAGCTGCCGGGAGAAAAATAATAAAAATGCTATCGAAGTGCATTCATTGATCGAAGTACACGAAGGAGGAAAATGAGCATAGCTGTAGCTGACACATGAGATCAACAATACTGATCTGCAATCGCACCAGAAGCATTAAAAAATATTAAGTAAACAAAAAATTACATTAATAAATTTGATCTTTGTCGTTAACTACACCACTACTACATAATGACTACGCTACTTGGATTTATGTAATAAGACTATTTCATGTTTTTATTTATCGACTTTTTAAGATCGAGTATTGATTTGACCCTTTTTACTAGTAATGAAAGTAAATTCTCTACCGAATACAAAAATTATTTTTTCACTTTGCACATAGTTATTTAATTAAATTGTCGGTCTAGCGAGGAGTGTACTGTTGTCTGTGAAGTCTCGTATTCGTCATTGTCTCGCCTAACAATCGAGTTTCAACTATTTCGATTTGAATCCCAAAGGCTCCTCAATGATTTTCAGCCTGCCTTGAATAAGAAGTCACAGAAGAAAAAAATCAGGGTAATGTAAGATATACTGTCGTACTACTTGAGGTTGCAGAGCACAAGCTAACATGTATTGACTAAGGTTGGATTGTTGAATTAAGTCGTTTCAAAGTTTTATACGATCACGCCTGGACCGTATTTAAGACTTTTGACAGGCTACTCCCGGCAGATTCTTGAACAGAGCCCACGTCCGGAATTTTCAGAGTTGTGATCTTAAGAATTCTTCCCATTTTTCACAACAATGATTATTATTTTACGTTCATTATTTTTTTTACGTTGTATTACTGTAAATTCTGTACCAAAAAGTTTAAAAATGGTATTTAATTTTTTAATTTACAATATTTTCTTAACATTTTACTTGGTAAGCCATAGTGTAATCTAAATTCTATTTCTCTTTAGAAATATAGATAATATTTCAGAGTGAAATATTTCACTCTTTGTCTAAGTGAAATCATTCTCATTAAGATTCTAAGACAAAGAATTTCAAAAATATTTATTAACCCTTTAGTATATTGGGTAAATTAGATTCAATACGGTTGTAAAAAAAGTTTTTAAATGAATTTGCTTGAAATTAAATTCATTAGTTACATTACTGAAGTCTAGTTCCCTTAATACAAAATTATGAATACTTAAGAGGCTCAAATTATTCATAACGTTTTATTTCGTACATTTCTCAGTACACTTTAAATATTTTCAGTTAAAAAAAAAATTTAGTGTAATTATTTGATACCACCATTGATAAAAACATTTGCAAACAGATTTCTACGTTTAGAAAAGGCTGTGAACAGGAACAGTATATTATCGGAACCCGTCTACAAAGAATAAGGCAGTGTTTATCTCGCCAAAACCAGCACAAGATATGTGATCTAACTCTTGTATTCAGCAAATCGAAATCGGTTTATTCAGTTCTAACAGTCATTAGATAATCTGCAGTTATTTTAGTATTTTATATATTTCTTACACATTAAATTTTATATGTGCATTTACATAGTCAAATATAAATAAATAAATGTGCGTATGTGTGAGCGCTCGCGCGCCCGTATGTCCTATGTTTAAATCGAAAGAATTTTTATTTAAAAAACGTATACAGTAATTACAACTCTTAAACTCGGCAAACGTCACATTGATAGAAGTGATGACGTGTGTAAAACAGATGTAAGTTAATGCATTAATGTTATCGTGTAAAAATAAAACGTTCATATCTTTAAAATAAAAATCCGTACTTACAGGCCTAATCAGTCACGTGTGAAAATGCTATATTTGAAATTGATAATTCTAACGAACTCACTTCATTAACGTGATTTTATGTAGCGCAGCAACGTTACAAAACAACCGAAAACGAAAGAATTCAGTTGTTATCATTTAAACCTTAAAGAGTTAAAATTACTTTTAATACGATTTTCAATTTTCTAACACTCTTCTTATCACACACACACACACACACACACACACACACACACACACAAAACATATGCAAGACTGTTTATTGCGAAATGCGTTATTCGAGAGCGTGAGCTGAGGTGTCCGAGTGGTTAAGGAGTTGGACTTGAAATCCAATGGGTTCTACCCGCGCAGGTTCGAATCCTGTCCTCAGCGCATAGTTTTTTTTACCTTCTTTTATAAGGCGAAACAACAAAAAAACGTGAATAAATAAATAAACTTATGCATATTTGTGTTTATTAAATATTTATAGAATCGCACACGCGCGCACTCACCCTTATTACATTACACATGGCTAATACATTAAAACACTATGAAGAAGTAAATTAATTTTTTTAATTGTGATTGGATTTTAAATTTATTTTTAATTTTAATTAAACCATATAATTAAATTAATTTGAAACACAGTTAAGTTTTGAATTTAAATTTTAATAGTAGGCGCACTATATTTTATGTAATTAACCGCTACAAATTAGGTATTTATAAAAAATTTAATACGTATACAACAAATATATGATTGCACAAATTATAAAATATATACGATTTTGTATATGTATATACATTGTAAATATTGAATTAATATTACATAAAAGAATATACATATATTCGCACTTTGACTAATTTAAAATGAGAATGACTACATTTGATTTTATTAATCTAATTATGTGATCAGTAATGTAATGTCAAGAAAACGAACTGTACTATATTCAGAAACGTGTGTACAATTATCCACCTCTGCAATATTTTATACTCATAACACACCACGCGCGCGCGCGGTACAATTATAAGCTTAGATTAGTATAAACTCACAGAATATACACATAAATATATGAGCCCGCGCGTGTTTATGTCTGTGTCTATCTGTCTACCTATGTATCTGCCTGTGAAAATTGATAACAATATTGTGACACGTATAAAAATACTATACAAAACCATTACATACTTTATGTAAAATATGCATATCAATACACACTCATACGACATGATTAACACGTGCGTAGCACTTGTGTACCCATAAATACACACACACGCGCGCGCGTTTCTATATGTATATTTTTCTCATTTTCTTGAGATACTATAATATATATCAAGAAAATCTAGTGTAATCTATTCATTTATAACTTAGTAAAAGATACCGTAACTTATTAATTTATATCGAGATGTTACCAAGAGTCTAACAGTTTCGAAACAAGTTCGTATTATAATTTAATATGCATACCACCTTAAACCGTCAATATTAGCAATGAGTAATGAAGGCTTTTTAAATTTTATTTTCAATATCTGTAGTTAATAGTTTTAACGTTACACAGGTTTTCTTGTTGTAGTACACCCAATACGGTGTTTTATTATGAGACCCAGCTATGAAGTTAAACATTTATTTGCTTCTTAACAGGTTGCTCTTGAGGTTTTTACAAATGTAGATATGCAGAAATTAATGCTGTCAGAAACGTGATCTCTGTGGTATTACCTACAATCTGTAAATGTGTGTGTGTGGGTATGAAGATACATAAAGACTTATTTATATATTTAATTCTGAAGATGACAGTAAAGTAAGAAAAACTGTCGAAACAATACAATATATATATATATATATAATATTTAAAATTTATATATATATATTTATATATATATATATATATATAATGTATAGGGTACCTTTCAAAAAGTATTGTACCCTATATTATTAAAAGTCATTAAAACAAGAATAACTGAGAATAACTACATAAAACAATTATTGTAGATTCTACTAGAATTAATTTAAAAGTTTTATGATTAGGATATATTATTCCAGTATTCAATTCTGATTATTTTTTTAACGAGGGCAGGTGGAAAAATTTGTTCTTCAAATGTCTGGAAGAGTCCACACTTTAGGGGTCTGTGGGTTTGAGTATTATACCCACTATAAAAATATTATACCCTGACCCACTAAAAAAAAACCCCACCTCCCTTTCCTCTTCTAAGACACTAACCTGGAACCGTTTGCTGTTTGACACACTACTTCGTGCTAGGCCTATTGTTCTTCACGCCTAGGGCTCTCATCTGGCTTGTTAGCCTTCTATGTTGTATTATCCAAATCTATCTTCTTCGCCCGAAGAATCTCTTCTACGAAGCGTGGCTCACAGTTCCAGCTGACCTCTCCTTGAAGATTATCATTGGGTTATCAAAATAGCTTCCCTTCTGATTGCTCCTTTAGGATCATGCCACATTCAGGTCACCAAGGATTGAGAGTTCAAACTAAAATGAACCGAGTCATCTGTGTGTGTTTTGAGCAAAAATAAAAACGTCTTTTGTCTCTTGCTAATTAGGTATAAACGTTAGTATATTTAACCTACAATAGAGTGTTACAACAGTCGTCACTTGAGCATTCATAATCACTGAAAGAAGTTTTGCAGATTTTGTAATAATTTCGATATACAGTGGTTCTGTGTCTTAGAGTCGCAGAACGTTCAAGTACGATCCGACATCTCGTAGACTTAGTAACTTTTAATTGCTTTTTTTTTGTTTAACTGTTAAACTGACTTGCTTACTCTTTAACCTAACATAATCAACTAAATGAAGAGGGGAACCGAACATATGTGCTGCCTTTCTTTGATATACTCATATACTTTGTCGAGACTTATATACATAGGCCTAGTATATTGTTGCACTTTTTGCAGGATAGTTTACTCATTTCAATAGTGACTATTCAATTCTTACATTTATAAGTTTTCCAATGCAGGAGCGAGAAAAATACTACTTACGAGCCAGAATTATTTAAATTCTGTGTATTCGGATGAGAATGTGTGTAGTGTAGCCTATATCCGAATATGTAGTATACTCGTATACTGTTTTCTACTTTCAATTGTTAGACACAAGGTGCAGATACGCAGCAGAATTACAAAATCTTGTAATCAAATTGGATTATCTTCAAAAATTATTTACTCTTTTTTATTTTAAATACTGTCCCTTACAAACGGAAAGAATGGTAAAAGTAATAAATCTGGATATGAAACAAATTTGTTTAAAATTAAAATAAATTATCTAACTTTGCCTTTTACGAGCGGACTGGCCAGGTCCGTGATGTAGATTCAATCGAGTGAATCTGGGTTGTCTAGTGTTAAGTATAATTTAGTGCTTCAGTCACAGCTGGGTTCTCTGTTCGGTCGTACTGACAGCTTGGGTGGCATCTAATCGTGTACTGTCCATGAATACAACACATGGTGTTACACACAAAAAAACTTTTTCAAAAGTATTCGTGGAAAAAACGAATGGTTTAAAAAACGACTTTTATTTACATTTGTATCTACCGAACGTTCATTCACCTAACTAGCGATTAGTAGCTTCATGTTTTTTGCTTCAGTTGATTTTAGAGAATTTAATTAATGCGTTTCTTCACATTTTTTGACAGAAACGAAGTCGGAGTTGTTTTGTAACGACGAAAAAAATACAAAGAATAAACAAAGACTTGGACAATTAAAATTAAACTATTCTTCAATAATTTTTTATATTTAGGTGTGGGTGAAGAGCATTGGAGAATTTATGTTTACATAATTGCTAAAAATGGTGTAGGTTATATGTAACATTAGTAGGCCTATATATGACATATATGTGTGCCGAATAAGCTATAAGTTATAACATACATAAATGATGCCTCCATAATGACCTACCGTAGGCCTATAGTAACTTCTGCCTCATCACAATGATAAAGAAATTGATTATGTAAAAGATACATTAAGCCACGAAAAAAGTATATTTGCATAAGATAATACTAATTGGTATTATTAACATATACAGGTTTTAAAACGTGTAAATTTTAACGACCCCCGCGCGCACGCACACACACACACACACACATACACACACCATATTAATTTCACGTAGCCTAGGTCAGACGATATGAGAGGTTTATTTCAAATGGAATGAGACTGAATATTTTTTACAAATCTCACTAAGTGGTAACACTCTGAGACCAAGAAAGCAACATCCGTGAGGTTTGATTAATTTTATAAAGTTAACCTTTCAACTTGTTAACCTTAATAGATGGTTAATACGACTAAGACCTACACGAACGTATTAAAAAGGCAACAGCTACAAATACTTAAGAATAAACATTAATGAATAACGAACAGATGATGTTGAAATAAAATCAAGAATAAACAAAGCAAAACAAATAATTAGATCATTGAATGGAATTCCATGGAGCATAGAAATTGGAAATGAAAAGAAGAAAAGAATATACGATAGTATGATGTACGTTGATGTACGTACGTTGTACGAAAAAAGCACGTTGATGTACGGATCGGAAACATGGAAAATAAAAGAACAGGTAAAAAGAAAGTTAGAAGTTACCAAAATGGATGTTTTGAGACGAGATGCTAGAACTTCAAGGCTATTGCGATTACGAAATGAAACAATCAAAGAAGAAATGGGCGTACAAAAGGCAATCATCGACTGCATTGAAGAAGAACAACTAATCTGGTACGCACACGCACAAAGAACGGCACAAGACCGACTACCAAAGAAAACAATGAGATGGATACCTGGAGAGCACAGAAAGAAAGGAAGCCCAAAGAAAACATGGATAGAAGAACAATAAGCGATAAATAAGAAGATCAATAAGAAGATCAATGAGCGATAGAGGACTATACGACGAAAACTGCAACGACAGGCAGCAATGGAGTTTAGGCATCGGACAACGTCGTAGAACGTTTTGACGCCGAATTAGAAAAGAAAACCTTAATAGATTTGACTGTGTCATTGTTTTTGTAAGTGTCAGTGTTCTGTCTGACAAGAATAGAGCTCAGTGACGTTCAGCAGTGTCAGTGTTCTGTCTGACAAGAATAGAGCTCAGTGACGTTCAGCAGTGTCAGTGTTCTGTCTGACAAGAATAGAGCTCAGTGACGTTCAGCAGTGTCAGTGTTCTGTCTGACAAGAATAGAGCTCAGTGACGTTCAGCAGTGTCAGTGTTCTGTCTGACAAGAATAGAGCTCAGTGACGTTCAGCAGTGTCAGTGTTCTGTCTGACAAGAATAGAGCTCAGTGACGTTCAGCAGTGTCAGTGTTCTGTCTGACAAGAATAGAGCTCAGTAACGTTCAGCAGTGTCAGTGTTTTGTCTGACAAGAATAGAGCTCAGTGACGTTCAGCAGTGTCAGTGTTCTGTCTGACAAGAATAGAGCTCAGTGACGTTCAGCAGTGTCAGTGTTCTGTCTGACAAGAATAGAGCTCAGTAACGTTCAGCAGTGTTATGCTATCAAAGTTTGTCAAAGATCAGACATCAAGACAATGCAACAGAAACATTTAATAAGTTAAAAAAGCTGGAGGAGATGAAATCACATGATCAAAGTGGGATTTTAGGCGACAGAAAGCTTTTTGGACTGGTCAAAAATCTGTGGAGGGCGAACCCTGTTTTGGACGCTTGAGACCTACACGAACTGATGAAAACGTATCAAGAGGGTCGAGAGAAATTGTCAAGTCTCGTTTTCGTTTGATGGTAACAGTGACTGGTTACGAGTTAAATTTAAATCACCAAACTTTTCACAAAATTTTTGTGCGTGCTTTGAGTCCCGGTCAGAGACTGTTCAATCTTGGATGTTCACCACGATGACGCTTAATGCCACATTGATCTTTCTGTGATCAAGTATTCGCTTCAAAATCCGTTCCTGTGATACTTCAGCCTCCTTATTCTTCTCATCTTAGTCCATGTTACCATTTTATGTTTACAAAAATCAAAAACCGATTCTGGGATCCCTATTTTTGAAGTCTAGAGAACACCCAAAAGATTGTAACGAGTCACCTAAAGCAATGACAGACGAAGACTTCTAACTCTACTTTAATCAACAGGATTAAAGCGTAGGACGTCTGCAAAAGTGACCGTTTCCCAAGGGGACTGTTTTCAAGGGGATAATATTTTTTTATAGCTAATGTCTCAATAATTAATTTTATACAACCAATCTCATAATTAAAAAAAAATCTTTTATACATAATGTTAATACACAATATGTATTTCAATGACAATAATCTTCATCATCATATATTCAAAATTTAATTAAATGAAAATTATTTAATGTTAACTTTTTAATACAGCTGGATTAAAATGTGGCTTATTATTAGGTATGTTTTACATATTACTTTTATAACAACAATAATTATTATTAATGTTATTTATTCAATTAAATTAAATGTTTTGAAAATGTTATGGTGTTTTAATATACACAACTTACAATGTATACAGGGAGCTGGGTGTAAATAAACAAGGGGATACATGTTTGTTTACGTGTATGTATTAGAATACTATTACTGGAAAAAGTTCGCGAAATTTCAGGAGCAGGTGTTTGTTAAGGCTATTATGCAAATGTGGAACAAAGTCAATATACGTGGTAATAGCATTGTGACTATATTATAACATTAAAAACAAAGGTTCACCTTGTGCTATGGTCGCAACTCTTTGTGAGTACGTTAATTTGAATTTTTTCAGTTTTTATCCGCACTTGAAATTTCTTCCCTGACAGTTCTGTTCCATCTCTTGGCGATACCGCTATATTCAGCGAACAGTCAGCATCACTGGTCTAAATCTTTGCGCCATTGTTTTCCTTGTGCTTTAACAGTCTAACTTCCGGGATCCGTTCTCATCATAAGCGTACCATTCGTAACGCAAGACAGAAATGTTCTGCTTAGAAATTTCCCCCTGCATCTTCTGAATTACTGTTTACAATAGTGCTTCTTAACTAATTTGGGCACTTTTTCTCTGATGTCCTTCATTATAAGACCATCCGGAACTTCGTAACCTATGACTCTGTGAAGAGTTTAAAAGACATTTCTGTTTCTGAAGCTTTTTAATTATGAATAACAATGTTTTTAAAATAACCCAAATTTCCCATGTCTATACCTATAACTTTTATGATATATTCCATTACAACAATAAAGGATTATCAAACATTAAACTATATATTCAAATAACATTGAAAATAAATTAAAAAGCAGTAACTCAGATTGTTAATTGAACAAATGTGAACACAGGTGCTGTAACGACCTGACTAGCTTCAAAATAATTTAAGTGTAAGGCGAGATAAAGAGCCTATCGAAGAAGTCTGTCAGTATCGAAGATGTTGCGGTATCGTACTGAAAGGATCGTTTCTCATATACTATCCAGAATTCACAGTGAGAATATATCGAGTGCTCTTCAGGATTACTCGCATGGAGACTTTTACTTGGAGACTATGGAAATTTTAGAAGTATTTAAAATCCTAACGAGAATGCTTAACGTGAATTCTTATACAGTGGAACCTCACTAATTCGCCTCCCTCTGTAATTCGTCACCCACTCTAGCTGGTTTCTCTTTTTCTTTATTATCAAGCGAGTAACATATACGCTCTAACTATAGCCGGGGTAAACCAGAACGTGCTGATTGTGGCCGGGGTTCTAATAATAGCCAGGAGAACGGATTGAGGAATTGGTTCCGAGAATGGGTGTTTCATATTTGTTGTATACACGGTGTTGTGTTGTGTAGTTACAGCGTAATAAGTTTCCGAAAAATTCGATCGGAGTGCTGGTGCCTGAGAAAGTATTCCGGAATTGGAAATGTTAGATACCTCCCAATCCCTACCAGTATTTAACAGTTTGAATGAAGACGACGTCAAAAATTGGTGTGAAATAGACTTACTGGATGTAGGCTACTAAATGATTAGTGATGTTGAAATTGTTACGTACGTATCCACAGAACCTACAGACTAGACTTACCGGATGTAGGCTACAAAATGATTAGTGATGATACAATAGTTACGTACGTATCCACAGAACCTACAAACTAGACTTACCGGATGTAGGCTACGAAATGATTAGTGATGATGAAATTGTTACGTACGTATCCACAGAACCTACAGACTAGACTTACTGGATGCAGGCTACGAAATGATTAGTGATGACGAAATAGATACGTACGTATCCACAGAACCTACAAACTAGACTTACCGGATGTAGGCTACGAAATTATTAGTGATGATGAAATTGTTACGTACGTATCCACAGAACCTACAGACTAGACTTACCGGATGTAGGCTACGAAATGATTAGTGATGATGAAATTGTTACGTACGTATCCACAGAACCTACAGACTAGACTTACTGGATGTAGGCTACTAAATGTTTAGTTATGACAAAATTGTTACGTACGAATCCACAGAACCTACAAACTAGACTTACCGGATGTAGGCTACGAAATGATTAGTGATGATAAAATTGTTACGTACGTATCCACAGAACCTACAGACTAGACTTACTGGATGTAGGCTACTAAATGTTTAGTGATGATAAAATTGTTACGTACGTATCCACAGAACCTACAAACCTAACTTACCGGATGTAGGCTACGAAATCAATAGTGATATGAAATTGTTACATACGTATCCACAGAACTTACAAACTAGACTTACTGGATGGAGGCTACGAAATGATTAGTGATGACGAAATTGTTACATACGTATCCACAGAACCTACAAACCTAACTTACCGGATGTAGGCTACGAAATGATTAGTGATGATGAAATTGTTACATACGTATCCACAGAACCTACAAACTAGACTTACCGGATGTAGGCTACGAAACGATTAGTGATGTTGAAATTGTTACGTACGTATCCACAGAAACTACAGACTAGACTTACCGGATGTAGGCTACAAAATGATTAGTGATGATGAAATTGTTACGTACGTATCCACAGAACCTACAAACCTAACTTACCGGATGTAGGCTACGAACTGATTAGTGATGATGAAATTGTTACGTACGTATCCACAGAACCTACAGACTAGACTTACTGGATGCAGGCTACGAAATGATTAGTGATGATGAAATAGATACGTACGTATCCACAGAACCTACAAACTAGACTTACCGGATGTAGGCTACGAAATGATTAGTGATGATGAAATTGTTACGTACGTATCCACAGAACCTACAGAGTAGACTTACCGGATGTAGGCTACAAAATGTTTAGTGATGATAAAATAGTTACGTACGTATCCACAGAACCTACAAACTAGACTTACCGGATGTAGGCTACGAAATGATTAGTGATGATAAAATAGTTACGTACGTATCCACAGAACCTACAAACTAGACTTACCGGATGTAGGCTACGAAATGATTAGTGATGATGAAATTGTTTTTACTCCCTCACTAATTCGTCTATTTCAGTAATTCGTCATCCCTTCAGTTCCGTAAGTGACGAATTAGTGAGGTTCTGTCGTAATGTTTATCTTCACCATTTTAAAATTCACTAAGACATAAAATATTTTCTGGTTGTTGTAAATTAACCATTCAGTTAAACGTTCACTGTTTTCTCCACTCTCAAATTTACAGTTTTTAAGGGTAAGTGTTATAATAATTAATATTGTATGTATGAAAATTTTTGCTTTACACTTTTTTTATTATTTTGGAGCGCTTTTAAAAGGCGAGTATTTATTTTAGTTTGTTGCTAATATACATATTTTTTTACTCAACATCGTTAGCATTTTGTACAATTTTCTAAAATGAAAGTGCTATTCGTAGTTAATATATCAAATTAAAATTAAGTATTAATATTAAATATATTAAAAATTAGTAATAAAAATATTAATATTCAATTTTAAAGTAATTAACGCATTCACAATAAAAGGCAGATCAGACGACGTTGAAAAGAAATCGATTCAGCGAATATGCATATTACATAAAATAAATATTTGCATTTGCAAATTTTTCAGTAAAATAAGAAATATGTATACATATGAACTTGGTAGACTACAGTTTTTTTCTTGATATATACTAATGATCTAAACTCATTTAAACGTATTACCAAGATTATTATTCTTACTCGAAGTGTTGCGACATTCACAAAATAAAATTATTTACCAACCCAATCAGAACAATGCAACCTACAGATCTTTATCAATACCTACCAACAGCAATATTACACCAAAACAAATACTCCAACAACAGGTAGTGAACGAACATGATTGACAATGTGCATGATGTTCCAAAATATGTTCCATATGTTCCAAAATATGTCCAAGTTAGGATAAATATCTTGATAGGCTAAGAGAAGAACAGTGGATTAAATCTTCATAGTAAGACAGTTATGTGAGAAAGCTGCCAAAGTGGGAAGACAAATACATGCATGTTTCGTGGACATGGAGAAGGCGTTCGATAGTATGCGAAGGAAGGACGTATGGAACATATTGAAGAGGAAGGGAGTAGAACAACAGCTTATTGAGGGCATAAAAAACCTATATGAAAACACCGTCAATTACGTAAGAGTAAGAAACGAGGCATCAAAATCTTCCACCAGCAAAATAGGTTTAAGGCAGGGGTGTATTTTAAGCCCCCTGCTATTCAACCTGGTGTTGGATGATGTTGTCAAAAAATGTAAAGAAAGTATGAGTAAATATAGAATAGGATACTGGAATGTGAAGATAATAACAATAAAAGAAATATGCTACGCAGACGATTTAATAATTATAGGAGAAACAGAAAAACAGTTACAGAATAACATAAAGGTATTTAATGAAGAACTTAGAAAGAAAAACATGAAGACTAAAACTATGGTAATAGGAAATTCAGAAGAGAAACACAGTATAGAACTTGATGGAAAATATTTAGAACAAGTAAAAAGTTATAAATATCTGGGAGTAGTGATTAACAGCAAAGAGAATTTAGAGGAAGAAATAAATGCGTAGTAGTAGCGAAAACAGGAAGATTATTCAATAGTATTAAATCAAGTTTCCTGGGTAAAAAAGAAATACCCACTAGGATAAAAATAGAAATAGTCAGAAAAATCATATTAACTTACGGAAGCGAAACATGAACAACAAATGAGAGAATAAAAAGCAAGCTATCTAGTATTGAAATGAGGTTTCTTCGAAAAATAGAAGGGAAGACAAAAAAAGATAGAATTCGAAATGAAATATTTAGAAAAAAATTAGGTATTGTTCCTGTAGCAGTAACAGTAGAACAAGCACAACTTAGATGGCTGGGACATGTAATAAGGATGGGGGAGGAAAGACTGGTAAAGCAAGTGTTTGAATCCAGAGAAACAGGTAAAAGAAAGAGAGGACGACCGAGAAAGCTCTGGAAGGATGAAGCCCCCACAGCTGCAGAAAGAAGAGGAGTAAAATGGGAGGAAATAAAGGAGCTCGCAGGAGATAGAAAGAAATGGAGGGATATGTGGAAAAAGACGACCTCAGAGGACTCAACTCCACCATAGCTTTACACCGAAAGGTAGAAAAGCTAAGGATTAAGTAAGTAAGTAAGTAATCTTGATAGGCTAGTGTGTTTATGTGTTTATGAAACTTTAATCACACGCGCGCGCGCGCGCGCACACACACACACACACACACATCCACAATAGAATCCATATGTTCAACTAGGTTTACTAGATTTAGTGTTGAGGAGAGAGTGATAATCTGAAAATATTACGAAAAAATGAACACATATCCTCTACTGTACTATCAAATGTTATTATTGTACATGTTTAGATACAGAACTGCTTAGTTTCATACAATAGCATTCGTCTCTACTAGAAAACCATCTGTAGAACTTCACTAATACAAGGAAGAAAAAACATAAAATTTTCTTAGTGAAGGGGGGATTAGAAGCCTATAATATTAAGTTTTAAATATTCCGTAGTGGAGGTAACAGTAGTAGTAGTAGTAGAAGTAGTAGTAGTAGTAGTAGTAGTAGTAGTAGTAGTAGTAGTAGTAGTAGTAGCAGCAGTAGTAGTAATCGACTGCGAGGTAATCGAATCATTCTATACTACAATAAGGCAGAGGACGAGTTAGTAGTAGACGACTGCGAGGTAATCATTCTATACTAAAATAAGGCATAAGGTTCGTTCTTAGTACTACAAAAGGCATGTTGTGTTTGTTGTGAGGTAAATAATAAATTATACAAACTGGAAATAAATTAAATAAAGTCTTATTTATCATTAAACTGGAATAAAATGGAATTCAGAGCTCAATTTCATTTTCGGGTTTTCCTATCCAGACTGTGCCATTATAGAGGTGATTATTATTTTGTCTGACGACAAATTATATCGTCCTTTTACATCGCTAGATTGAAATATTCCATTATGGGGGTGAGATATTTCAATGTAAACTGTTTTTTCTGTATAATGTCAGAATTGGTTGAATACCGTGTCTTTAAAGTTTGATCGGAAAATTCTCACCGTTAAATACCTCCAAGCAAACACATATTGTTTTAGGTTCTTTAATAGGTTTGAGAAATATGAGATTTAATTATTTAAATATTTAATTTAATATTTATTTAAATATTTGTTTAAAAATTAAACGTTTAAGCTTCAATTATTGAAACTGTTAAATTTCTACTTGACATATAGCCCATATTAATTTGTAGGAGGGATCCTATAAAATTTGTCTTTGGGAAACAAAGTTATTTTCACTCTCAAAGCCAGATCCAAAATTTTGCACCCCAATTTATCCAAACGATACCTGTACGATAATTGATGAAGTTTGAATTAAACTATTGGGGTAACTAAGTTTTTATTATAAATAATGTGTACACTTTCAGTAACTCGTATAATTTTCAGTTTACTGTGTTCCAAACTAAATATAAGCATCCTTGCTTATTGTTCTGATCCGTTGTTCTTCGTGTCACTACTTTGGCTGTTTTGTTGATTATATTTATATTTTAAATTATGCACTTTCTATACTGATTGTAGATTTAATTTAAATTAATTTTAGGACCATTTACTACACAGGTTATCCTAATTTTTCAGAAATTATTGATACTTTACAGACGGTCCCCCTACAGCCTTAAATAGCTGTTTTATCTGCTTATTTCTAAATCGACGCCAGCTAGTTGAAAAAAGACATCTTCACTTGTTTGAAAAACATTCATTTTATTTATCGACGTGTCGTTTTCAGGCCAAACACAAATATTCAAATTTTCAAACATTACTCATGTTGAAAATTTTGCCAAACACTTGACCAGAAATAACTATCACAATTTGTATAACATGTGTCATGAACCTAGACTTTCATTCTCTAAGTACGCAGTAGTTACACGAAGAGAATTATTGTCTCATTAAATAATTTTCTGCAACCAAATACAGTGGCATTTTGGTATGAACTGAATTTATGTAAACGTTGAGCTGATATGAACGCTGCATAATCGCTAATATGTACTAACCTTAATGCGTCTAACATTGAATCATATGTTGTTTGCAAACTATTAATAGTAGGCCTATTTTTCACGTCTGAACATTAACTACTCATATGGTTTCCTTTTCGTGCACGTTTTATAAACAAAATAAATGGAATTTGTTTACAGTTTCAGTTGTATCATATTCACATCCGTTTGCTGAGAGAAATAAAAAGTTTGTCTACCTGAACACAAAGTTAGCACTCTAAATCACCGTTTTGATTTCAGGCTTAAGATGAATTTTCAGTGCGTTTAGCATGTCAGGCCGACATGGTCAAAGCGGCATTACTGTAATGCCGATTAAATTAGATAACAATAAAACAAGAACCGGTTGGATTTGCAGAACGTGCCCAATCACGTGACGCGGATAAATTGCCACCACAACTGGACCCGTGTCCTGCTGATATTATCTCCCTTCAACGAAAATATTTCACAAACCTATTCTTTTCGGGCGGCTTTCCACAAAAATTCTCGCCTTTTTTCGTGATCCGACAGAGTTGTTTGCTTCTGGAAACTTCAAAAACGATCGTTAGTTTTTGTAGAAACGTTTTGAAAAATAGCGAACCATTTATTTCGTAACTTTGAAGTTCGATTGGATTTTTCGGCAACATAGTGTTAGCGTTTAATTGGTTGTTACCTTGCTAACTGTTTTGTTAACTGCTGTTTGCTTATCTTGCTTGTTAGCTGAATTAGGTAAGAAAGACGACGGCAACAACAACAACAACAACAACAACTACTACTACTACTACAAGTTCAGTGGCTTCATAACTGACAATCATAAGGAAGTGATTTAATAAGAGACATTAAAACACTAATTACATAATAAAAATGTAATGTATCCATACTGTAAAACGAGCGGACACATTCTTCGTCTTATTAAGAATGAACACCAATAACAACAACAATATATTTTCGCAATGCGCTGAAGGCATATGGTAATGTCGTAATGACGGTGCCATATTCAAAATTTGATAAATTGCTTGTAAAAATGCATATGTATGTAAATTAACCGCATTACTATTTTGATAAATACTTAGAGCTGTGACAAATTGTTTAAAGTAACACAATTGTTTATTATTACAGTTCATTTTATAACACGCGCGCACCCACGCACACACACACACACAGAGTTAATTGAATATACAGTATATGTAATAATTGCATTTCGTAATTTTCATCATTTAGCCTAAACAGTTATCTGAACACCCGAAGTCAATATTTTAAATCCGAGCATAAAGGTTAGAAATCGTTATAAAGGTTAGTCTACAGGCTATATAAGGAAGTTTAATGCCGTCAATCACTGACATGAAGTTTGAAATAATTGGAAGATTAATATATACCGTAATTGTATACAAATCAGTAAGTATAGATTTGATTGCTACTTGATTCATAAAATATTTTAATAAATTACTTTAACGAAATATTGTAATAAATACTTATTCTCTCTATTAATATATAAATAATAATTATTGGCAAAATTAATTATCTTCTATACTTCATTTAGACTCTGTAGATACTGTATTCCTAACATTGTTTTACATGCGCGTTTCATAAATATGCGCTTTTTAGTGTTTTTTGTGAAAAATCTGTCTAGAATTCATTACGATTATCTAACGTTTTTAAACGTGAAGTGTCTTCATTATTATCACTTTCAAATTAGAGTCTAATTACTTTTATTTTTTAAGTTCAAGTGGAAGTTTAACACTTTTGAGATACAACTGATGTTATTGCTTTATGAATGAAACGTATATATGGTTTAAAAATTCATCTACGGACCCGCTCGGAGCTGGGATAGGCCACTAGTTTCACTAATTGAATGGTGTAACTATCCCATGCCTGCTTACTGCAGCTCGGAGTTAACGGTACTGTGATTGGTCTTTACATTTGGTGGCCAGGCAGTCTAAGATAATGGTCTGCTGCAGTTAGGAGTTAAAAGCAGTTACTCCCTTAAAACAGTAGCCTTCTTAAGCGTAAGATTGTGTATTACTGCAGCTCGGAGTTAGGTCTTTACTTTTCGTAATCAGGCGGTCTAAGATGTTGGTTTGCTGTCGTTTGGAGTTAAAACTTACTGGGATAGGCCCATACTGTCAATACTCACTGGATGCACTAAGTTGCCGGTTCGGTACCGTTCTAAAGTTACCGACATAGAAACCCTGTTACCGCCTTTCGCCTGTACCCTCATGGAACTCTGCCGTCAAACTTTTTCTATGGAACTCTAAATAAACTTTTAAGGACTGGGGACATATATAGTGCTACTTTTAATGACGGTTTTCAAAGTCTTTAATGGAATCACACATTATCCACTTTTGTGATTTCTTTTTATAAAGTTTTGGAATTCTGTCGGTTCTGTAATTGGCGTAAAATACCAGTCAGTTTTGAACTACGTATCACCAGATTAGAATGTAATCACTTGAAAATTACTTTCTTATTTTCTCTGAACGGAACAGAATCTATCCTCCTTATGTTTAGGGTTCGTCGCTATGCACTGTTTCTTGCTTCCTAATGTAGAACTGTATTTCACTAGATTTCGGTAGTCACAAATTTAGTTATGACCTAATGCTATAATGTAATAGAAAAGGTCTATAATGTTTTGTTGTTCGTATTCATACGGTATTTATCTACTGATAATTTTCAGTTACTTTTAATTAGATAGAAAATACTAATCGCTGTGTGTGATATTTGAAAGCATTCACATGTAGGTTGTTTTAAATAGGGAGTTATGTTTGAACAAGAAATACAGAAAAATTATGACTATTGTAAATGGCTCGACGTCTTTTCCAATCATAAATAAAATGTCATTTAGCCTATCACTTATCCAATGCTTAGAGTACGAGCGTGCTTAAGAGAGCCTACAGAAAGTTTTCCGACATCAGTAAGTTACTTTAAAAAGATACGAGATAAGTAACTCCTTACAACATGAAAGGAGTACGGGGTACACCAATTTGTTCACAGTAATTCCAGAACTCGAGTGACTTGAGTTTTTTAAACATAAGAATTTTTTAAAAACTTCATTATCTAAAATATTCAAGGCGAGTAAAGTTTAAAAACACGCAATGTTTATCTTCTTTTTCCCCAAACATGCCATCCAGGTGCGTGCCTGTTCAGTGTAACGTGTTCGCGTGTGCACAATTCCAATAATTATTCCGTCAAAATTTGCACATTTCCAAAACAAATTCATGATTATGCAACATCACGCATACACGTTCGTGCGTTTGTATGTGTGTGTTTGTTATGGCTTCTGGCTACGCTAGTGCAGATCAAACGATAGATAAACCACTTGTATGTGGTAAATATTAGTAGCTGTAAAAATTTCTCTGGCGAAATGTTATCGACAATATGTACCGCGCAGTAAGACTTCGTTTAAACTTGAGCGGAACACGCAATGATGATATAAATGTTTCAACTCTGATTACACTGTTTATTAAAATGTATTGTTATTTGGAAGGGAAATTAGGAAGAAGTGTGTTGACATATTGCAGTAGCCCTATATATCAACAGGATTTTGAGACTTTCAGATTAGTCGCGTTGCAATTATCCGACCGTGATTTGTGGATGGTTGAATTTTGTTTTAAATAACAAACAAACACTCATTGTTAAACAGACATTTCTGTCCTGTTAAACATATACTTTAGAATACATATTGGTATAGTCTATGTTCACAACATAATGTTTAATTATATAATATTTATTTTAAAAATGTAATTTATTAGTGACTAGCGCATATCGTTAGGTTAACACATGAAAATGCAGATTTATTTTAATTAAATTGTTAGGAACCAGACAGTGTGCAAGTAATGACAAATTGTGTCCTTGAACTGTGCAGTATAAATTACCTTACTAAATATGAAAAAGAAACAGCAGATCCTTTACATGTACTTCTTGGAAACTATTGAAAGACGAATAGTTGATATTACTTTAAAAATCAGAACTTTGAACAATGCATGTTCATTAAAAATTTGAACAATGTTTTAATAATTACACGTTAATAATTATGTAAGTTAATAGTACTAATATTCAGTTTTCATCTGTACATGTGTACCTTAATTTCAAAGACAAGCGATTATAAAATTTTAAGAAAAAATTCACTTCCAAAAAACTATAAGATATTTTTTGTTGTATTGTAATACTGTAGTTGTGGCTTAGAGCCCGTGGAGGGACAGAGTCAGCGAACCTCCCCAAGCAGCAGTCGCTTCTCCAAAATATTTTAAATAACATGCCTTTCTGGGCTGTAAATTCTTAGCCAGTGCATTCAAATGTCAACACTTTTATCATCTTAATCAGTATTCATCCTTTTTGTTTTCGTAGAGCAGAAGATGTAATGGGGGGGGGGACCACGATACGTTACACAGTTTGATGTGCACTCCGCGCGCTCGTCCACCTGGTAATTATTTATGTTAACCGATTTCCCTCGCCAGTTACCACATTGTTGCCATAGACGAGACAGAAGTTTCCACAGTTCCCCAAACAACCGCCAAAACGTGAGAGTCATCACGTGACCGACAGTCTTGTAAATCGTTAAAAACTGAAAGTTTATATTAAATAAACACAAATGTTTAGTGGTGCACGCTGTTTTAAATTATTGAAATTCAGCGTTTTCTAAACGACTGTGTGAGCATTGTTATCTGAAGAGATCAGCCAGCGAGCTGCTTTAACTTGTTATATATTGTCTGGATTCTATCGCGGCTTACTTAGCCTTCTCTTCTTTCACTAAGAAGAAAAATAATTACTACACACAGTCTAGCGCGCGCTTACTCCCCCCCCCCCGCACACACACTCGCAACCGCCTTTGTTTCTGTTGTCGACTTAGAACGGGGAAGTTAACTCGAACGAACCAACTCGAACCTTTCAGAGCATCTGAGCGGAACGCTTAATACAACAATCTGTTAGTAAATCTAAACATTCCGTTACAAAAGTCAGAACTTGGGAGTAGAGTAGAATAGTGTCCCAAAGAACTGCATTGCTGAAAACGATTTCAGAATTACTCAAGTAATTATATCAGGAACATAGATACATAAGTGTATAATTGAAGACAGATAATTTAGTCTAGATAATAACGGTTAACAAATTTTTGACGTTATTTAACGGTACCGACTTTTATTTAATTGGAAAAGAAATAATAATTTTAAAACCTTCTTCAGTTCCCATTGCAGAATGTGTGGTAGCCCGTACTGCGTAGTGCATATTCGCGGTGCCCGCATATGTAGGGCTAATCTTTTACAAAGGTCATTCCAACGTTACGTGTGTGTGACATCGTTGTATGGTTTATTTCATTCTGCTAAAAGTCATGTCGGGTAGACAGTTAGGGAAAACGTCAAACGCCAGTATTAAACTTGTTTGGTGTCCCACGATTACGAAATATAGGCTACTTCTTTTTCTAAGAGAAGGGAGAAATCAACGATACGCTAAGGTTTTCTACAAGCTTTGCCGGTTCCTATGGCTAGTACAAATCTGATTATTAGTGAGTTACGAAATAATATGTGATTTCTTCTCCGCTGGTTTTTTTAGACCATAATTATCTATTTCAGACTTGAATTCAAATATTTGCTTTACACTAAGAATTTCTTTTATTTGCTTTCTGAATTTCCTTTGTCTCGATTTATTTCACTTCTCTGTGTTACGGTTTTGTAGATCTATGAATACTGCGCTTTTGGTAGGTATATTAAATTATTTAAAATCTGACAATTAGGTCACAACATGTTTAATGTTTAAACTCACCTACTGGTTTCAGAAATAAACCAAATCAATGGCGTACTCTTAACAGTTCTAATATTATATATAAATCAAAAGGAATTTAAAGAAAGGTGAAGATCACATATTAGACAATACTAATTAACTGATTTTCGTATTCGATTCTAATTTGACCAGGGTAGGAGAAAAGTCACATCTAATATTGTCACCATTAGCCTTACTCAGTTCTTCTGGATTTTTATTGTAGGCCTGTGTGGATGGATTCTATCTTTATGGATAACAAGCCATCTTATTATACAGTGAATTACAATAGACGTGCAAAAAGAGATTCCGTTGAACCAATTCCTAGCTTAAATTCTTAAAATAACATATGTAAACAACAATCATCCAGAACAACAATCAGAATGCGTTAGGAAGATCAAAAGTTTTAAAGCGTCCAAAATTAGCTGGGCTGGTAAAATAGCGCATTCATACAAGCGGCTATTTTCTTTACAAGATTCTGTTGAAAATGTAGGTCTCCACTGAAAGCGTTTCCTTTTTTTTTGGGGCGGGGGGGGAGGAGATACCTTGAACTATTAACGGCGAGTAACGTGTAATTTGCGATCATTAGATGTACAACACTAATGGTTTATTTTTAATGGTTGTTAAACTCAATTAACAGCTAAACAAAGAAACATGTCTAATGACTTGGTTTGTTTCATGTAGGTTTTTAACTTTCAGCGAACGATTAAACGACTCTGTTCCGGTCGACTACACATGTGTATGTGCGCGCCCGCACTGCACACACAACTTGACTTAACAGCCGCCTAACATAATCGCACTACTGCTTTCATCCTCAAAACGCTCAGTTTATATTGTTTACAATCCAGAAAAATTACGTAACTTACAGAAACGAACAGTGAAAATGTGGCTAAAACCAATCACAATAGTAGTGTCTATCTTCTGTCCGTACGTAGCCTGGATACACACAACGGCTGCAGCGAACGAACGTAGGCCTGCTTCTTGTTTGTTAACCCTGATTGTCGAGTCTCGCTCATTGATTTTGCTGCTGCTGCTGCTGAAGTGTTCAGTTGCTCGTTAAACCGTTTAATAAAGTATTCAACAAATAGTGTTCTATTTAAAATAAATCAGAAGACGGCGGGGCTGATGCTGTGTTAAAACACAGTGATTATAATAAAACGTTCTGCGGGTAAGAGAGAGAGACGGAGTAGCCGGGTCGGAAGCGCAAGCAATCGCAGCATGGCTTGACAGTAATTACTGGGGAGGGGGTGCGCACCGGGGGTCTGACATAACGTTATTGATGGCGCACCCGCACGCACGCAATAATAACTTCAAAATGAGAAAAATAATCGTAAATTGGATGACGAAGCTTACAACTACAAAGTCGTGAGCGCGCAGATAGAATGAGCACTGCTGTTCTGTTCGCCACTTACGCTTCTTCTTCTTCTTCCTCCTCTTCTTCTTCTTCTTCTTCTTCTTCTTCTTCTTCTTCTTCTTCTTCTTTATTGTTTTTCAAAATATTAGGGGGTACACACACACACACAAAAACACACACACACACGCGCGCAACCGAAAATATCGCGTTTTTTACTTTTTTTTTTTATACTTCAGTACATGTTCTTCACTAGTTAGTTAGTCATGCGTTTTAAATCCGAAGTGAAACGTGATTGATAACACACCAATTCAGGGATAGCCCTACGTTTCCAGTAATTTGATGTCATCAACAAATTTGTTTATATTCTTCTATTAATAATTGCCGCTGCTGCTGAAACGTCTTAATTTTGTTGATATTTAATATAACCAAATATTAGTTAATAATTAAACACCAACAAGTAAAAACAGAATGTCGGTGTAGTAGAGTTCACGCTGATTATTATCTATAGAGTTCACAGTGCAATGTATAGACTTAACAATAAGTGTGCAAATTTGCTTTATAAAGAAAACAAAAGCGAAAGACCGAAAGTAATGAACATAAAAATCAATGTATCAAAGAAAAATTTTATTGAAGCGTCTTACTTACAAAATATTTTTGAATAGGGAAGGGGACGAACGGGAACAGACCCACCTCCAATGGGTCGGAAAAAATTGTCGAATTTTCTTGCTCTCTTAATTTTTAGGCTATTTTTATTATTTTTTCAGCTCTGTACGCTAATGTAGTAGTAAATATTTTTTAAATATAGAAACAGGTTTATGACAGCATTTGCGTATACGTTTGAAATATGAAATGTTGTATAGGAAAATCAATTTAATAAGTATCTTCTAAACAATGTTTCAATAAGGCGTATTTTTATTATGTTATTGGCGTTCTCTTTAACAGGATTGATTTCAGGATGTTATCACACGTTTTTCAACCACTTTGAAGATAATAATGTTGATTAGGCTTAACTTGTTTCTTCTTTTGTATGAAGCCGACTCGACCGCCCTCCGCCAGACCAAATTCTCGACACGCCACTGTTTTTGAGGACTGAAAGTAATTTAGAACTTTAATAAAACCCTTTTTAAAACGATAAGAAATAATTATAATTAAATAATAACATCAAGTTATCTGTTAGTTTTCAATGTTTTGTTTTGATAAAATATTTACACATTCAGAATTTAGTTTCTTCGTATCCTGCGCTTGTTTGTATCAAAATTTTAATATTTTGGAATATTTTTCTCTCATTTTTAACAGTAATTATAGCGTTACAAATAAACCAGGAGCTGAAGATGCGTAACCGTATAGAAATTCATTCATAATCAACATCGCAACAAAAATTAATGATGATACTGAATTAGTGTTAAAATTTAATGAGACAGAATACTTTTGCGGCCGCAGTTTCATCAGGAAACAGTTGAACACCGCTAAGATTGAACAAATGAATGACACAGAATCTATTTCATTAAAAAGACTGACAAGAATTGGATTATTACTGAGAAACGCTTTCAGTCGTCTGCTTGAAACGGACATTACGTGAAAGTAGCAACGAGGGGGACGACGTGTCGACGGGCGGAACCATTAACCAGTGAATTCATTATTTTGCTGTGCAGGCGGTCCGTCCACACGCGAAAGTCGCATAGCTTACCTTACCGGCACTGAAAAGGCACTAAGTGAATCTAGCCAATTTCGAGAAATGAATACATACTGTAGGGTATGCTTTTTGAAAAATAACTCTTAATTACGTCATATTTGGTCGCTTCTACACGAGAGTTTCGTTATAAGAGGCTGTAAAAGCGCTGAAGTAGATGAAATCAACGTAATATATACGGCGAGATGCAAATGGTATATAAGCGGGGCGCGCGTGTGTGTGTCAACCCGATGAGATGGCGCGATAGCGTTAGCGACCGTCTAAGCCCGATAGCCTGTTGTAATTTGGCGTAGTTTATGTGATTCCAAGCCGACGTGCCATACAACAAAGGCTCTGCACTGAAATATGACTGGAAATTATTTTCTGAAACGGATAAAAGTATAAGACTCCGTTTGGTCGATGGTATCTTTTGTGGACGAGGCGATATAGCCTCTGAAAACGAGATTGTATTTCGCTAAATAGAAAAATATAATTTAGTGCTTTTGTGGTTTCGTCCGTAGCATGTTTATGTTAATGAAGAACGCCCGCATAAATTATGTCCGGCTGTAAACGCTGACCAAGTCTAGGAATCACGCCGAGTAATGTCCAACAATTACTACTACAGCGCCTTCACTTAATTACAAACAGTTCTAATGAAAGTCTGAGCTGTTCAATATGGCGCTTTAAATTTATTACATTTTGGGGTAATTTTAACGAAGCAAGGTATAGTGAAACATTTTTTAAAATTGTGTACATCTTCAAAGGCGGTTAATAAGGTCCATAACAACCTCTTCGCGCGCGCGCCCACACACACACACACACACACACACACACACACACACACACACACACACACACACACACACACACACACACACACACACACACACACACACACACACACACACACACACACACACACACACACACACACACACACACACACACGTGCACGTGCACGCAAGCTGGATTAATTTTATATTTTTAAATACACGTATTTAACTATTAGCCTATTAACTGAATAAATAGGTAAAGATTGTTTTTACATCTTCATCTTTCAAATAATACATCCATAATATGATAGTAATTTCATATATTAAAATATCGGTATGGAGAACCATACATGACTTCCATGTTCTAAGATGTATATTTAAAATAATTTTCAAAATGAAATATTTCCATACAAACTATTTCCTTCTTCAATCTTAACCTCAGTAGGCCTACTGTGGTCACTAACGTATACCACCTCAAGTTAGCGCACTCGATTTTCACTGATGATGGCAGTCGATAAAACTGCCGAAATGTTGGTTTTGCAGAAAACATTGGACCACGGGCAAACAGCCCGGGAAGGAATTTTAACGACAAACTACTTTGTTGCCGATAAAGTAGTACACATGAATATAAATAAAAATTATCCCCACCCCCTTCAACTAGCCTTTTCATTTATACATATTTCATCTACTTTTCTACAATGGATTATTATGACCTTCTTTTCAGTATACTTTATTTATCGAAATTAAGTACTTTATTCTTGTTAAAACGTAAAACGTTGCAGGTAAACTGCCCCTTCCTCTTAACCGATCTTCACCAAAATCAATAAGCCTTGAGTTCACTACAACTCAGGCACATATGCAACACATTATTTCATTCTGTTTGAATTTGCGGCAGTTATCGTTCGCCATAGACAAAATTCTACACATAGAAACACAGACACTTTTCGAAAAATGACTTTTCTTCATGTTTTGAAGGTAGTACAATCAGAATCCGCCCTTATCTCGAACACGATATTTTTCGCTATCACCATACTTCCATTTCTTTATGGAACATGGAAGTAAAAACGACAGTATAATACAATAACAATAATACAATAATAATAATAATAACATAAGAAAAACATTCTCAATATCCCCAACACCTTTTAGGCCAATCATTCTCAATTTCATTAAAGTGCTCTCAGATCTTGATATCTAAACTAACATTTGGGTTATCATAATTCACGAGGATAGTCTAAAAGAATTTGTTGATTACCAGATATTTTAAAATTCCTTTTAAAATAATTATTAAAATTACTTCGAAATAAATACATTGGTTTGAAGTTAACTTATTGTATATAATAGCTGACTAACAATTTAAGTCTTATTGTGAGTGTGAAAATTTCAATTCTATGAGGAAAGTACTGCCGAGAAAATTGTTCTTCGTACCGAAACGTTAACTTTCGGGGTGTAAATATAACAAAATAAACAATGCGATTTAACTGTTTATTATTATATACCATTCATGAGTTAATGAGTTGGAGACTCATCAAAATCTTCTTCCATTCCCGTTTCTGCAACGTTGTCTTCTTGCTTTCCTCTCAAAGTCATTTGTCTCTTTCAGCGTCAACAAAATCGCATCGGGACCTGATAGAAGCCCTAGAGAGCTCAATACACTGTATATTGGATTTCCGTCTCTAAATACGGTAACAGAATGAAAAACACTAAACTCAGTTATTGTAGTCACCGATGTGTTTTTAAGGATCTTGTCCAAATGATCGTTGCGACGCCAACAAAATTGTCATTCATATCCCACATGTTCAGATCAGTCTTCTATAGTGTTTCATAGTGTGTAGGTCGGCTGCAACAAGCTCTGTTCAAGCTTTGTTTACATTTTGCGTCTTTCCATGTAGACATTTTGTTACCAAATCTGGATTAGTCTGGGTTTAGTCTCGAAAATTGGTTTAAAGGTACTCATTGTGGCATTCTAAAATGCTGTGTTTGTTTACCTTACTAGCCACTCCTTTGTTATATTTACCATTCCATATGTTTGCAAGTGTCAGTCCATGACTAGGCTTATCATAAGTAGAAACTTTACGGATATGAATGACTCGCACTGCTTGCCACTTTGTTTGAGGTCGGACACTTTTTCCTAATAGCCAAGCCGAAATAAGATCATAATTTATCTATAATGGCATATGTAAGCCGATTATTTTCGCCTAGACCTACAGGAAGAGTTAAGCGTTGTTTTTCTTTTTCAATTTCTGTAATCTAACTTCCACACACGTTATAACACGGCCCACACATTCTAATTTGGCAATTTTTATATATCATCATAGGGATCTTTGTCAACAGTGATTTTATAGCTACTCGAATAGATTACACACCTGGCTTTGAAGTTCTCAACAGACAACTGGAAAGCTGAGGAATTAAAACAATTAAAAATAAATAAAAATTAGTATGAAATAACGGTATGCTTCATACTAGGTATAAATTGTATATTTACATCACCATTATCATCATCATCGTCATCGTTGTCGTCGTCAGCAAGGATTAAACCAAGAAGTAAAATGGTTTGTTCTGGTCCCGAGGAGATAAACTATAGCTGGTCACTCCAACGCTTCTTCAGACGTACCGCACCTCTGCGTCCTTTCGGCTTATATTTCAATATAATATTTCAATATTTCAATAGTTGTTTCAGGATGTTCATTCGGTCATCCATCGGTTAAGGTGTTCCAAATATTTTAGCCGATACTGGGCAATCCTAGCAAGTATACTCATAATAATCAGTCCCTGCCGTACATCGACATTTCTTTGGCGATCTTGAACAGTATATTCTGCCACGTGCCTAATAAATCTCATTTTAGCCTCTTGAATACGACTGGTCTAGGATTTGTCAGACCTATAAGGAAGTGTGGGGAGGGCCGTCACCTTGTAGATGTTGCTTAGAGTTCTCCTGTTGGTCTCACACATATGGTCGAACTTGTATAGCTTCTTTGCTTAGAGTTCTCCTGTTGGTCTCACACATATGGTTGAACTTGTATAGCTTCTTTGCTTAGAGTTCTCCTGTTGGTCTTACACATATGGTTGAACTTGTATAGCTTCTTTACTTAGAGTTCTCCTGTTGGTCTCACACATATGGTCGAACTTGTATAGCTTCTTTGCTTAGAGTTCTCCTGTTGGTCTCACACATATGGTCGAACTTGTATAGCTTCTTTGCTTAGAGTTCTCCTGTTGGTCTCACACATATGGTCGAACTTGTATAGCTTCTTTGCTTAGAGTTCTCCTGTTGGTCTCACACATATGGTCGAACTTGTATAGCTTCTTTGCTTAGAGTTCTCCTGTTGGTCTCACACATATGGTCGAACTTGTATAGCTTCTTTGCTTAGAGTTCTCCTGTTGGTCTCACACATATGGTCGAACTTGTATAGCTTCTTTGCTTAGAGTTCTCCTGTTGGTCTCACACATATGGTCGAACTTGTATAGCTTCTTTGCTTAGAGTTCTCCTGTTGGTCTCACACATATGGTCGAACTTGTATAGCTTCTTTGCTTAGAGTTCTCCTGTTGGTCTCACACATATGGTCGAACTTGTATAGCTTCTTTGCTTAGAGTTCTCCTGTTGGTCTCACACATATGGTCGAACTTGTATAGCTTCTTTGCTTAGAGTTCTCCTGTTGGTCTCACACATATGGTCGAACTTGTATAGCTTCTTTGCTTAGAGTTCTCCTGTTGGTCTCACACATATGGTCGAACTTGTATAGCTTCTTTGCTTAGAGTTCTCCTGTTGGTCTCACACATATGGTCGAACTTGTATAGCTTCTTTGCTTAGAGTTCTCCTGTTGGTCTCACACATATGGTCGAACTTGTATAGCTTCTTTGCTTAGAGTTCTCCTGTTGGTCTCACACATATGGTCGAACTTGTATAGCTTCTTTGCTTAGAGTTCTCCTGTTGGTCTCACACATATGGTTGAACTTGTATAGCTTCTTTGCTTAGAGTTCTCCTGTTGGTCTTACACATATGGTTGAACTTGTATAGCTTCTTTACTGCAATACTGTTTGTAACATAAGACACATTACAGCTCAGATATTCAAAATTACTGACCTGCTCCAGAACAGTACCTACCATCTACAACAATTTTTGCTCATATGGGATCAGCTCCAAGAAAAGCCATCACCTTGGTCTTCAATGTGGATAACTGTAAACCGAAATCTTTGCAGTTTCGACTCAGTGTGTGTACAGCCATCTGCAACCTGCTTTCCGGATTCGACAGTGTTGCCTGGTCATCAGCAGTCTATTTGTAAAAAAAAAATGTACAAAATTAAACAAAAATTAAGTTGTGAAAAATTACTTCACCGCTTCCCGCCCGCCTAGTACACAGCCATAAATTGGTGTTCTGCGGTTCAGCTGTACTTTTTCCTATACTATATTTTTACGAATTGTAGTACAAATTGTATGAATGATGTAGTTATTTAATAAAGTGAATTAATTCTGGAAAATTTAATTCCCTTGGCAAATCAGAATTGACGATGCTAGTAAGCGCAAAGACGGGCTAACCTATTTGAGACCCAGACGTATTTGAATATATAGGCTACATTAGTGAGTTGAACATTACATCAAAAGTGGAAACGCATAATTGATGGTTCACAAATGAGATGACTGCACTCTCCAGTAGAAATAATAGGGTACAGACGATAGATCAGAAGTGATGATTTGGTAACTCAGTGGAAAGTGAAGGTTGGTCAAGCGCAGAAATGACAAGAAGAGTGGACAAAGCACATTCTAAGCATGCTGGAACAGCCCCTATGAAGTCACAGAACGGGCATCACTCCAAACTCTCAATCGGAAGAAGAAGAAAAGACGAAGATAAGTGCAAAACGAAGAAGAACATTTTTTGTAAAGTTGTAATTGTAGTTCTATTCCAGTCACCACAAAAATTGGTTTAGATGAAAGTATGTTGTCTTTTGACAATTTCAAATGCTCTTATTGTTGTTGGTATAAACGTTATTAGTATAGACCTGACGACAGCTTTTGAACTGTGGCTTCGAGATGCGTAACCTCTGCGCGAGGCTTACAAAATCAATCATTTTCATTCATTTCGCAAATGCGCATATCAGTCTTGTACAGTGTTTCATAGCTTGTAGGTCGGGTGCAACAAGACTGATGAGAACATTACAAGCACGCAACTGTCGTTGTGAAGTGACAGTAACTGACACAGAGACAGTGTGTGAGTGTGACAGCAAACTGTTATCTCCTTCTCTCCTCCCGGAACAAAATATATTACTATTAAATGGGAGTATCTTTCGTTGGCTCCGCGTATTTCACCACTCAAGAAAGGCGCCAGGTTTTCAAATTTGCTTTTGGCTGGTACAATTATCGAAATACAAGTTATTATTGATACAAGAATGTTAAAAACAAATAACAGATTTATAAGTAATAGGTACTACAAATTTCACGATTTAAAATTTTCCTCTCTTCCCTTTCTCGTTCTTCTTCTGCCTTTTCCCCACCTCTAACTCTACCTCCGAACACGCACCCCGACACCCCGACACACATACACAACTTACATATGCTACACATTTGTAATAGGAAATAGGCCTATTAACTTTCATGAATTAATTCATTGCACAGTTATATTATTAGTTTCGTTATTAAGCCTATGACACGAAGATCGTTAGCCATAATTGACAGTCTTGTCAAAGTGATACAAAAAGGTTTTTTTTAGACTTAGCCTATTCATTCGAACAAACCGTCCTTTAAATAAATGTAATCTACCTGTAAACTTCATTATTTCAAACCAGTTATGAGGATTAGTTTAAAAGTTAAATTCTCTTTTAAAAGGGTGTTAAGTTAACACACGTTTGCAGATGTTTCTTAAACAAAACAGTGTAATTAACCAAAAGTGGATTAGTTACTTGAGTTATTACAGGAATAGGTTTCCGGTAGGCACCACAGCATTATTAGTAGATCAAACTAGCTGAAGTCGAACACACCTTAACAATTTTTTATTTGGTGCGTGATTAAGTTTAAAAGTAAGAAAGTAGAAATTGTTGAAATTACGTCGGTCCCTGTATGAGTATGTATTAATGTGGTGCGGGGTAATACTTCCTTAAAGAATATTGTTTCACATTAGGACGGGAGGTGTACGGTATATGTCGGGAGGTGTACGCTGATTAATGACGCAGCAGCGTTTCGTCTGTCGCATCCCGGCTGCAATTAATCATTCTCGCTGCACTTGATTAACATCTCACTCCCCTTCCCTTCCCTTCCCTTCCCTTCCCTTCCTCTCGGCTACAAATATGATACCGCACTACACGGCTCTTTATCTTCTTCTGTCTTGCTGTAGGTTTTTTTTTGTAATACGATCAACCCGAAGTTATAAATTAGTAAAGTACGGTAAATTTGTTAACGGTTCGATATATTCGGGCTGTCTGTAACCGGCTGTTCGAGGAAACGTTGACATCTTATAATTTCGCCGGGTCAAATTTAATATAGGTGTCACTGTAAATATTATATTTCTGATTGATAGTGGCCTACTTAGTTTACAGGTAATTAATTATACGTACGTGCGTACTTGGCTACACTTTTGAGGACACAGACAAGGCCTGTCCGCCAATCACTCAACCGTGTGACACCGCTTCGCCTCATCGTGAATGAAATATTGACTGCCCGCATTCGTCTTGTCATCACGCACATACACCTTTGTCAACCTGTCATTATATTGTGAGTGGTGTGGTTTAACTTTAAAAAGTTTCTAAAAAAAATTGCCTATAAAGACCTACACACACGCGCGCATGCGCGCATACACACACAGTACGTATGGTATAGGTGAAAAGATAAAGGATTCTTTCTCTTGTTTTCGAGCTATTAAAATTTTACAGCATAACAAAAAAATTGAATTCCAAACGAAAGACGGCATTTTCACGTACGTTTCAACACGTAACGCGAACAAAATTACTTCGAGCTTTCAGACAGCGTAATTTTGTGGTGTTTCATTTTGAAAAGAAAATATGTAAATGAGTAAACCTCTAGTAATACTAAACGTGCATTTGAAATAAAATGTATTTCTAAATAGGTAGACCTATATCTATACTGATTATCATTTACGTAGTTAAAATCATGAAAACAATTGATTTCTTGTGTAAATATTAAATTACGATCAAGTAAAGCCTTTTTCTAGCATTGCATTCCACACCTCTTTTGAGCAACTTTGATCTTTCTGGTGAAAGTTTTGTGTTTGTGTTGATTATTGCTGTTATTTGCTAGTAGTAGACTGCGTTGGTTGTGATGCTATGAGTAGATTTTAATAATGTTTAAGGTTTCTGAATTATTCAATTTTTTTTAATGTTTACAAACAACACTAAATTACACTAGACTAGTGAACCAGTGGATATGGTACTTGACCGCTTGACTTGAACCGTGAGTGATATGAATTCCCATGACGAAAATAACTAATAAAATATGTACCATACACGAACACTTTTATGAACATTTTGCAAAACCTACAAACGTAGCAAAAGAAAAAATCTAATCAATACAAAACACGACAGCATTTTTAGAACACTAAACATTGGAAACACAAAACAACAACATATATCATACCTATTTAATATAACCAACACATCCCAACCACTACCTGACAACACCAATAACTAAGCAAACACAAATACTTCATCAGCCAACGTAGCCGATGATGGGTACGCTATAATGCCCGATTCAAATCTCTTGTGATTAAACACATCTTGACGTACATTTAAACAGTATTAATAATTTAATATGTTAATAAAACGACTCTATCAAGTTTTACACAACGGGCAGGAGCGCGCGATGTTTGATAAAAAACTTCACGAAATTTTAGAATTTCGTTATAATACGCCTTATAACGCAAACATAACGCCTTATAACGTTATTCATCGTTAGGTATACGCCTTAAACGCAAAACTTCTTCCGACGCTTCTAGATACCTCTTCCTAGATAGGTCCACACAGGCAAACTAGAAAAAAAGTCCCACCTTCCTTATCAACCGATTACTGGAGTTCCTGATCCTCTTCCTAACTCTCTCTTCCTACTCTAACTCCTAACTCAACTTTACTAACTCTCCTCCTCCATAATCACACGCATGCAGCCGGCATGACACAAGAAAAATGTTTTCCGTATAAACTTTTCATATAATGTAAATAAAAGAAGCGCTGGAGTGACATCCTCTAATCTTTGCCTGTTTGAGACCGGAACAAACCATCCTTGGTTTATTCCTTGAAGATGATGATGATATAATCTAATCATCTTTCACTACTGTTGAGTTTACTTCCCCACTGTCCTCCCTTATCCACCGAGCGACCTGACGCCACTCCGAAACGACGCTTAGCACCACCTATAGACCTAGACGTCTTGTCGGTTACACAACCATACACGACAATCCCAACCAAAACCTGCTCCCTCATTCCTTGCGGCTTTACACAAAACACGCACACGCACGCACGCGCGTGCACACACACATACACACCACAGTCACACATTTCTGTTTCTATGTGCTTCCTCCTCAACGCTAGGTCCACACTAGCGTTCATTTCACCCCTCTAGCTGAAGGGGGCTTGTCCTCAGATCTTCTGACGAGTCTCAAGTAGGCCTATCACTAAAATCCCTGTTTGTAAACCTGTCTAAGTTTTATCAATTTTGGATGGATGAGTTAGATTTTACAGCTAATCGAGTAATTTATGTTTTGCTATATTTGATAATTCTTTAACATTGTACACTGCAAGATTGAAAAACTCACATTAAAGTTTATATAAAGAATGAGGTAAAACTCCTCATCGTTGTAAAAGTGTTGTACAAAGCTTTTGGCGAGTCTAAGAAAGCGACTTTCAAACGGTACAAAAGCTTCACAGTCGTAATGAGTTGAAGATCATTATAGTAAAATGAAGACTGTGGTGTTGTGATCCATAAACTTTTATAATTAGATACTATGGTCAATATGGTGTACAATTTGGCCCTTTTCTCTAGCACACTCGTCACTGTTCAAGAATTGTAATGATACCAGAACCGCCATATTCGTCAAATAGGCCTAGTTTTCTTCCTTTCAGGTATGAAAAAAACATGAAAGACGACGTTCCAAAAACGTTGAAGACATACAACAAAATAAAAGTCACTGGTTTATGTCGTGCGTGTATGAATAACTTCACTTCAGAAATAACTGACAAAAATAATTGGTATCATTATGGTATATCTGGTGGAAATGAATATAACGATGGCAATAGAAATATTGATGAATAAAGACATACATTTGCAAATAAACAAAAATGGCGTGAATTTTATGATCAAACTTTATACATAGGAACAAAATTTGTAATAGGGTATTTATATATCAGTCTCCCTGCAATTTTAATCTGGACTTTAATGGTGGCGTTATGCTGAACGCCCCTGCTTAAATTTCTAGTATCCCTTCAGACACATTTTTGCAGTTATTCATCTAGGACTCTCTATCTTGGCCAAGATCTTTGCTTAACATTTCTACTTCAACCTTTTCTTCTATTCTTCTAATATTTTTTTCTGCCTGGGATTTTCTCATTTACCTACTACCTTAAAAAAACTTTATATCCCTGTCTCTCTAAATAAAATCTGTGCAGTACCGTGTGTTAGTAGACTCTAATTGTTGGTTTTCTCTCTCTCTCTCTCTCTCTCTCTCTCTCTCTCTCTCTCTCTCTCTCTTCTTCAGCATCTTCTTCGGTGCACCTTTCGTCCACTAAGGCTACCCAAGTATTAGGGAGCCTTTACCCTTCTCAGGGTCGCCCCCTCTCCGATTTATTTACTTGTGTCATTCTCAGTTACTGTCACTTCTCTTTTCTCTTCATGTATCTTTATTTGAAACTCACGATATTTGCTCCTTTCCATAATGAGCAGATTTTCCTGTAGTAATCAAAAAGTTTGTATCGGTTTGTATTCATATATCAACACGGTGATTATTCCCCCGTTATTTATACTTCTCTTTAATCTTCTTGCTAAAAACTCGGAATGAATTCCATGACAACCTCGATCTTTCCTATTCTGAGAACCATTTCACGTTCCGACAATTTTTCGTTGTTATTAAAGACCCTTAGACGACCGATTCTGGAAAGCGCTATGCATAATTAACACAGAGTAAATTCTTGATGGAATATCATGGAACGTAGAGGTTTTCCCACACAATTAATTGCAGTGCTCCAAAGCCTATATAACAGAACTTCCATTACCCTAGATTTAAATGGTAGGTTGAAAAAGGATATTCCTACAAATAAAGGTGTTAGACAAAGGTGTCCTATTTTACCGACACTTTTTAATATTTATATCGACGACGTACTACGACTATGGAAGACTAAGGTTGACTCAGGAATACAACTTCAAGGAAATATTTATGTGAATTCCCTACTGTACGCAGATGATAAAGTAATAATACAAGAAACGGAAGACCAGTTACAAAAAGCGATATTTACATTTAATACTATTTTGCGAAATTATGGGCTGAGGATCTCTGCCGCTAAATCAAAAACCATGGCGTTTCTAGGTAAACGTCCCATTAGAACAAAAATTGTGGTAGACAATCAAACTTTGGAACAAGTTTGTGATTTTAATTATCTGGGCTATAACATCTCATACAACGTTGATAGCGATTTGGTTAATAAACTATCAAAGTTTAGATCCATCTGTGGGACAATTCATAGAAATTTACGAAATAAAACTTGGAAGGAAACCCGTACGAAATTTTATAAAACATTAGCTGTTCCGACATTTCATTACGCAAGTGAGACATGGACCCTCGGTAAAGGGGAAGAAAGGAAAATTCAGGCTGCCGAAATGAGATTTCTGAGAAGTGTCCAAGGATTCTCCCTTCTGGATAGGAGAAGAAACATAGACATTAGAGAAGACTTAAAGATCCAGTCTTTAAATGAGACGATTAAGGAGTATAAGAGGAGATGGTGTGGACATGTGGCCCGAATGCCAGATACCAGATTGCCAGTGGCAGCTCTCAAGTACAAGGCGAGTGGAAAGAGGGATGTTGGTAGACCGAGGAGGAGATGGGTTCCGGTACAGGCCAACTACGGCCTAATCCCTGTAATGAAGATGATGAGTTGATGAATTATAAAACAATACACGCAGGCATATTCAAACATAATAAGTCAAGTAGATATATAAATTATAAAAGTTATAATTAAAATTAATAATTGTAATTCGATAAATTAAAATTGAAAATTATTTGAAATAATAAATAAATAATTCTATATATGTTTGTACTATAATGATATAACGAAAAAATATAACATAGGGTCCTATATGCAATTTAAGGAATATAGAAATAATTAATATTAAAGTTAAAGAAATTATGTAAAAAATTTTATGAAGTAACTGCTCTGTGTAATTTAATTGCAAATAATAATAATAATTAAATTGCTCTGTGTGTGTGCGCGTGTGCGTGCGTGTTTTTACAAGAATATATTGTTTGTTACAAGAAAAAATGTATTCTTGTAAAAATATTGTTTAAATAATAATATCGTTAGTAACAAGAATCATTTGGGTTAAGTATGAATAGATAGCCTAATAGTAAAATTGTAATTCAAGAATTTTTTGCGGTTTTTATTTATTAATTTAAAAAAATGTTTGTTGCCAGAATTATTTGATATCTCTGCTACTGATACTGAATCTGTAATAGTTAATACGTGCATGCTAAAGAAAACAATTGTTTTTAAATGTACTATATGTGTATGTGTGTGCGTGCGCGCGTGCGTGGTGTATGTTGTGACATAGATGTCTGTGTTTATCAATCCAATACATATCAAACTGCGATTTTAGTGCGCGGTTAAATATTCCGTCTAACGTGATACAGTGTTTGAACACATGGTTACTGCTTACTGAGTGAACTAAAGACTTTAAATTTTGCCCAGTTAAACAATTCGGAACGAAACATCACGCCAAGTATAAAAAAGAACGATCAAAGTATTTTGACTAAATTTATCCAAGAAGGCTATTCCAGGGTCAAGCCTTGTTCCAACAGAATCTTAAGATTATATATAATGCCATAATGTCGCACATGGTCTAGTTTTGTTTACGTGAAAACACCACGGACCAATCTATGCCATTAAGCCCTTCACCGTGGCCAAACCAGCGTATCTTCGTTCAGACGTGTAACGCGATTTCTGTACATTGAAGTTTTTGTGCTTTGCTACTAGAAAGTGTAAGGGAAAACATAGTGTGTAACTGTACAGAAATTACAATTTCTAGACTACTAGCCTAAATCATTGCCTTCTATGTATTAAGGAATAAGATCTGGATACGTTAAGAATCTGTTCAGTGAATTTTTCTACATTTTTTCCGGAAAAAGTGTTGAACACTATTAGTCCATTATTACTATTATTATTTTGTATTTTCACATAAATAATTTTGATCTAGTATAAATAAATTATAGAATTACATTCAGGCGTTACAGTTAGTACAGACAGTTACAGCTATTAGACAGTAGCGCGCTACACCGCTTGAACAGACTATACAGTAGACAAGTGATAAAATTTTATTACTGTTTAAGGTCGCCGTCATCTGTCGGAGCCAGACTTTCATTGGTCTCTTTGAAATATTAACGCAGCCAATCAGCTGCTGTAAATCTTCCATATCTCTCGTTTCTTCGATATAACTTTATGAACTGTTACATCACATTTTGTTTCACTATGTGTTTTACGATTTAATTATAAACCAGATTATAACGCGTTGTAATTGAATAATTTTAGTTATTAAACCAATCAGAAACGTTTGTGAAAATGTCTTTCCCATTTTAAACATTATCAACGTTAACACTGTAAAACGCAGGGAATGTGAGACTATAAAACAAGCTGTATGAATATTTAAAAAGTATTGAACGTTAAACAATCTTGTGAACAATTTTGTTCCTATCAAAACGAATAAATTAAATAATTGTTTACACAAGTAATACAACGTCATTAAAAGATATTAATTAAATAATGTGTAGCAGTATGGTTACATAGCAGCCTACATGGCAGTAGTTGTACAGTAACATAAGACGCCAATAGTTGTTACATTGACTATTCCGTAACTTTGACCTCTCCGCTGCCTGGACTCTCCACCAGACAATATCCTTGCAGACGCTAAACCTATGCTTGGCTTTTAAGTTCAGAGCCAAAAGAATTCCAGCTCGCCTCAGTCTACGCTCGAGCTTCAGCAAGGTTGTGCCCTAATTCTTCTTGCGGATTTCCCTTCCCGGGAACAGCATCCCGCCGGATGCGCCCGACGACCTAGAGCGGCTACAATCTGTCGCCCACGCCAGCACCCGTTCTACACTACCGTGGATCAATTCCAGGGAAGTCACGGAGTTGTCGCCATAGACGTGGAAGAAGATAGTGGTACCACTAATAGTTGCAGTCCATTCCCCAGGAAAAAATATGCGTTCTGTTACTTGCTACAACCGCCTCGGCTGTGTTGCAGTCCTGGTCTGATCTTCCGCGAGTATTCGTCCTAGTTCCTTTTGTAAGAGCTCTTGCCTTGGCCACGGTATTCCATCGAAAGCGAAAAATGCCCTATGGCAGCCGCGTACATAGTCCAAGACAGTCTGCTCGAAACTTGCGTGGATCAACTCTAGAGAAAGAGTAAGAGCACTTTCCTCAGACATGGGGATAAGGCAATGGTGGATCTATCGGTCTCAGAATTAACAAAATCTAAAGCCGTTGGGAAAATCAGTTGTGAAAGCGTAGCCTATAACCTACCGTATTTCCGCTCTTCGAGGAGACGTCATGAAGTCGTTTTGTCAGACATGCGGAAGTACAGAAGTATAACCACAAAGTTGATGGAAAAAAATTTACACACCTTTCCCGATTTGTGCTCTGGCTAGTGCAGTTAAGATCCGAGCTAATATCCTAACGTCTTTGTGTAGCAACCAAGGGAGAATCTGGGTGGTAGGACAAGTTAGGTGCGGACAATCTCGGATCCTAAGCTACCCTGCGCATCGGTTAGTCAGGCCTCTGTAACACAAAACATTTAATTAGCAATCAGGTACTCCCTATTTAACACAACTATAGGTGTAGAGTTCTGCGGTTCCAACTTAGACTTGAAAACTTTCTTTTAATTCGGCGAGATTTTTATTTATGTTATTACGTACCCTCAACGTTAACTATAAGCTATAATAATATAATATATTATTGTATATATTTGGGATAGAAAAGGATATAGTAAACTCTAGTTTAATAATGTTAAAGCGTTTTCAAGCTTGAGGATGTTTCAAATAAAATAAACACTGGCAGGATAAACAGAAGTTTTTAATGTTACCTCAGTACTTACAAAACTAAATAATTTTAAGAATAAAATAAACGAATACGTCATTAGCATGGCTAATGTAGTAAAGTTGTTATTAAAAAAAAAACTTTATCCTGTCAATATTTTGTTCTCTGGGTTTGTAATATATCGTGTTAGTAATGGAAATTTGTTTGCACTTTCCTTAATGGAAATCATGGACCTTTCCTTTCATTAACGGACATCTACAACAGCAACGGTAGAAGAAGTAGTAGTAGTGGTTTAGCGCGTGCTATAAGATATTGCATAACATAAAAATGTCACATGATGTCTACATCCAAATAAACAATTCCATCCTTAGAATGTACAACTATGAAGTAAGCGTCAGTTTATTCAAAACTAAGAAGAAGATACCCTTTGGTGTTGAAGTCGTCAAAATCGCGGGGTGAGTTCCGGAAAGTGTTCAGGGGTGTGGTGAGCCAGTCGACTATAATTTGATCTTGAGCGTCACTGTAGGTAGTATGTTGGCAGAGCTAACGGTCCAACTCTACAACGTTTCACGACTCGTTAAATCTAATAATAACAAAGGCAATAAACAATAATTTATAAGGTACTGAAGTTCATATTGTTTAGGAAATCTGGCGGTTGATAACAGCTTTTTTTATAACAATAACAAACACTATTGAGGTCCGAAGGAACTTGTATGTTTTCAATAAGTTTAGGATTACTTTCGTTTATATACAGTTTTGTCTCTTGCTAGAGGAATTTAATGAATTATTACTTACATCTCTAAATAGATAATATTCCCAACTTTGTGTCCAGCTGGCGAAGTTTATGCATTACTAACAAGTAGACGTCAAATGGTATATAAAAACGTATGGAGTATATTTACATAATTAAACAATTACACTAATCCGCCTTATTGCCCTAAACGCTGATCTTGCCTATGAAAACAAACATCATCATTATTGCAAAGCCCAAGGATAACAGACCTTTTCATAAAATCTAATTAAGGGAAGGAATACTGTAGTCTGTTATGTTTTCGTATATGAATATATAATGTGTGTAATGATAATGGGTATGGGCGCATGTGTCGGCGGGTAAATTGGAGGAGAGGCACTCAGGGGGTAGCGCCGAGACAGCTGGTGTTCAGCAACCCTCCTCACTCCCTCATCGGCTGCTAGGATTATTTCACTTCGTGCACGGTTATCAGTGTTCTGAAACGTAAATATCATTTAAAGCATAACAAAACAAAGAAAGTATATAATCTCCAATACAGCACGAATCCAGTGTACCCAGTTTGTGAATCTTGCTGTTTTTTAAGGTAACGCTTTTTTACGTCCCGAGCAACGCATTTAAGAATTTGTATGTGTAATAATTTTCGTAACTTCTTTTGATATAAAGCAACTACTAATAATTATTTTAAAATGGGATACTGCTAAACGTATTAACACTATTAGCAAGACAAAGTATCGTTGTTACATCATTGGTTAATAATTATTATTTTAACCGAAATAAAGAAGAAAATTAAAAATATATTTCCAAACTGTAGCCTATATGTTTTTATGCAAACCCACAATTTCTATACTTTATTCTATATTCCTATATTTTTTATGCCCTCGTATAGTACTCGCACTTTATTTCTTTTTTATCGCATATTTAAGTGTAAGACCCGCATTCAAAAACTTGAAAAATCATATTTGGAGTAGTGTTACCCAGAGGGAAAACGAATGGCTATCTAAAGGAAAACTACAACAACTTACGAAATAATTGTCAAGTTTCTTTCTTTTTTTTGCTGCACTAACTTTATCTACTATGTACGGCACGTGGTTTTGTAGACCACGGTGGACTTGGCCAATCCTGTACTAACCCTGTTACGGTTTTGTCTTCCTTGTCTCTTGCATAACTATACAGCATAACTCACTTTAGAGTCTATATTTTGTCATTTCTTCACTTTTTCTAGTGGGAAGAAACAGAATGTGTACTTCTAAATGTTTACAAAATTTTGTTCCTGAAAAAACAGTCTTCGCTTTAATTACCTTTACGCCAATTGTGATAACACAAAGTTAATACCGCAGAAAAATAATTTCGCTAATAAAGTTTTACAACCTATTTCCGGTTGTACGTACAATGGAATGCAACAATACAGGATTCCAGTAAAAGCTAGAAAATACAAAGCCAGAGGAAGAAGAAATTTAGGTAGACCAAGGAAAAGGTGGGAACCGTAACAGGCAGAATGCCTGAAACATGAAGTGAAGAAGAAGACGAAGTTTTACAACTTGAATTGTTTAATACATAAACACTTAAAAATAGACAAAGCTCTTAAAATCCTAATCAGTAATATCTTAATTAATTAACAACGTGGGATTACAATAAAACGTTTTGAATTAGCTTCATGTTATTGAATGAAATCTATCTACGATATCTCCTGAAATCACTATATTTTTTTGTTGATGAAAAAGCGACTATTGTCGTGAAGAAGAGGTTATGGTAAATGATGAGAGCATATACATATAGATTTTGTATTTAACGATTGGATTTAGGATACATCGTTTTTAGAAATTCATTAAATTTATTTACTTTTATTTATTTTTTTGAAATTTTGCATATAAATTCACTACATAGGACAATTAAGGTAAGACTCTCCAATAGATAACGTACACTGTATCTCAAATAGGTAAACGAAACCCACTGACGTCTTACGAATTTCGTGATGAACACCATAAAATAAAATGTTTTTCCAGATACAAACCTTTTGTTTGTATCTTCTGTCACCTAGTGTTTTTAATAGAAAAATATTTTTATTTAGTTTAGGTTTTCACTCCACACGTCGCCTATCAGTCATCTATGAAATAGACGTGAATTTAATTGACTTGATGTCAGTCACTTTTTTTACCTGGATATGTAACTGACCTGCAAATATATAAACTAGGCGGCAGTTTATAGCCTATCGTGTGTGTGTGTGTGTGTGTGTGTGTGCAGTTTATAGATTCATCGTTGTTTTGTAACTAGTAAATATTTCTTTGCAGGTTTCAATATTATGAATAATTCTTCAAATATTTACTATTTCTCCAAGTAAACATATAGTTAGAAATATTTCTACATGTTTGTATAATCAGTTACTGTATATCGTATATATCGTGCGCGGATTATATGTATGTATACTTAGTATAATTACAGTTTATACTTCTGAAGATCACCACCAAAAATCTTTGAACACTCAATCGCAAAAAGCAATGAACTTTACGAACTTATGACAAATTCTTTTTGAGCAAACGTGAAGTTAAGCAAAATATTTTAGGTTGTACTTTTTGTGAGGAAACCTCATTTCTAGCTTTCTTATACAATGATTTGGTTCTTTCCTAAAGTTTAAATCTAAAATATAATTGTCGATTCATTATGTCTCATACAATTTTTAATGTCTAGTACTGAATTATTTTTTGCTATTAGTATTATCTCGACTTCTGTATCTTCTAATCCTACATATATTTTTCTTTTTGTAAAAATTATGAAAAGTAAAAGTAACAGTTGTTAATTTTTGTATTAATCAGAGTATTTGAATGTTGTTTCATTATTTATTAAATTCTATAACACTAAAATATCAAAGAATGAATAGCTTATCGTTAATAAGACACTGGAAACAGTCAAACGAGTTTGTAGAGCTGCATTCCTAAATCCCTTTCGTTCTTCACTGCTAGGTAAAAATAAATGTCTTAAGTGATTAATTATATTTCATAAAAATTTGAAAGACAGTAAATTGAAATGTGAAGGTTCACTGTCATCTCACTATAAACAAATTTAATGCTGCTGTATTTCTGTCACAATCAAGGGACAGATTTAATTGACAAAGGACATGAATGGTTGGAACGAGCTGTGTTAAATTGTAAAATGAGGAATTTGTCCAAATCTTCGTTTTGTGTCTTCATTAGCTCTACCGTGAGGGAACTTGTAACCACTAAGGCACATTTAAATGAAAATATATGTGAGAAAAATAAAAAAACAACTTTCCTTGACATTTTTACATTTGTTAAACACCTGTTTCAGAGTCAGAGATTTGTCAAGCTGTCAAACAATCAGTACTATCCTTGTCATTATCGTAATAGTCACAACTCAACCATCCCATTTATTCTGTCCCCAGTTTGAAGCTTTTATTGCATTTAGGACAACTTTGTGTAACATAACATTTATTATTTTCTCATTAATTAAACTCGTTTCTGCATTGATTAAAAACTAGACTAGGTTCAGAAACATATTCAGAGCCAAAACACAAAACTTCTGACTTTTCATGTCACGCTTTTGGCTACACAAAAAAGTGTACACAAATAAACAAATTATGTGGTGAGTGTGTTTAAAAAGAAAGAATGGGGAGTCGGGAAGAGTGAGAAAGGGGGTTGATAAATATGACTTTAATGAAAAACGCACTGTCAACTTTAGCGGAGATTATTACGTTAATAGTCTGAGACTGTTTCATTTAAAAAAATAATAGGCACAATAATAAAATAAAATTTTCCTCTTTATATTAAATAATATGTACACATAATAGGAAAAAGAAACAAATGAGTACTCGAAATGCTAAACTAATTGTAACCTTTAAATTTGTCTATAACTCTAGAGACGTTTATTAATCGATAAATTGAAACAACGACTTTATATGTCGTTGCATATTGTTACGACATTACAGAACAGTCTACGTGTTTGTCGAATGTGCCAGAAGAATCTCGCTCTAATGTGTGTGGCATACGTGACTGTCAACGCATCCGCGAGAGTTTTCTCGAAGCTGCCAGCCGTGCGGACTGTGTCAAGGCCGCAATTAATTACGTAGTACACACTGGCGCTAAGACTCAATTTGGAACGTTCTGGTCTGTAAGCGGAGTATATATAAATACATGGAGGCAGCGGCCTTAAGTTTCAGTATTAGTTGCGATATATTTACAGTGCGGTCCGAGTTTATTGTCGGGCGATTACAAGTGATTATCTGGCGATATTACTGTGCGCGTTCAAGTAGTTTTTAGTGAAGTGTTGGGGTTTAAAATCGGACGGTATATTGTAATACAATTGTGTTTTAATATTAGTTGACATTTATTTGCGTGTGAACAATTTTTATTTGATTTGTTATAAGAGATTGTGTTGTTAATTACGAACTATTAACTGTGAAAATTAAAGCTGGTGATTAGTGACTTAATTGGTGTCTTGTACGTATTTTGTTTTCCACTGTACTGTAAATAGACGTCCATCCTCTCGCACACACACACACACACAGGTATACATATAGTATGAATAATTAGTGGCGTGGCGTGGGTACGTAACACCTGTTGCCGGTTGTGATAGGCCTAAAACAACCTAAAAATTAATTCGAATTTTTCTTATATCAAGTGTTCTTTTTAGAGCATTTTCTATTATTCCCTGGGAGAAGAAGAGGGTCCCGGTTCAATGGGATCTGACTCTCATTATACTGACACAGAACAAATCAGAACACAAATAATCGAATTAAAAATAATAATGACAAACAGAGAAGCACATGACATACAAACGAACAAAACACAAATAGTACGTAGTAACTGCTGCACATCGGTTCCGAAAACGAACATAGCTCCTAACTGAAGGGTTTTCCGGTTTATAACAACGGCAGCACATTGGATGGACGAATGTGTCCCACTCAGCTCAGTTTGTACAGTGACAACTACTACGAGGACCGTACGCAGTAAAACATTGCCGATGTCTGAGCCGGCAACACAAGACGGTGCAAGTGCCCAGCAGTTCGAAATCAATGCTACGCTTTTCTTCAAGTTTCCCTACTAATATTGTTCGGATTTCAAATTGTTGAATAACTGAAGTATTTATTCTGTGAAATAATTACGGCAACAGAGGTTACTGTTGAATGTCAATAATGAAAATAATGTTAATTACAAATGCTTCGTTTTAACACATGCGAAATATAAGTTACTATTACGGTTTAATATTAATGAATCCGTAATAAAGTGGATATAATTCTAAACAAACAAAAGGCAAATAAGAAATGGTCTGACTGATCGTTTACATTATTATTTTAAATTTTTGAAACTTACAAACGAAAAGTAAAACGAAATTTTTGTTAACACTAAAGGTACTTCATTTTGTTTTACATCTTGTGTTCGTTATATGTTTCGTTATGTGTTCTCCTATGACAAAAATAAAGTTGTTTTAGAAACTTAAAGTATTATTTAATTAATTAGGAAAAAGGCAAAGTTCTGTAATGAAGATGTTCGTGAATCAATTTCAAATAATATGGTCATGTGATCAATTGTAACGTCTTCGAGCATAACGTCAGACGTTTGTTAAAGTTGTTTTAAAGTTTGGTCGTATAAAAATAATGTTTTTAGTTTTACGCATACATAAAAATAAGACACGCAAATGAAGAAAATAAAGCAACTTCCAGCATAAAAATTAGATAACTACATTTTGCATTACAAATCACATCAAACAGCTTGTCAAAAAAAAAGTAAGTAAGTTGTTCGTAATAATAAGAGATTACGTTCCGCTAAATTTGTTATGTGTTCCTCCTCGTATTCTGTTTGAAACGATGTAGGACTTCCTGGACGCACAAACAAATCTTTTCTGTTTAGATGACTATAGGAAGATAGGTTTCCACGTTTCACCGACCATGCTCTCTTCAAGTTTCTAGATTCTAAGACAGTCCTTTAGATTTTTAACTTCAAAACTAAAAAGCGTACAAATATTCAACTCACTTTTTATGTTTGTCTTGTAATATGGCGATTTTTTACCAAATAAATATAAACCTCGTTTTTCTAAGAAGGCTTCCAGGACCATCTCCATGTAATAATGTGTTCACGTAATGTGATTCCAACAAGTCGTCTCTATGCCTAGTAATAGACTACTTACGACTTCTTTGTTTACGTTACGGCGTTAAATTATAATCCCCACGGACCTGCTGTAGAATAAACTTGCACGCCAAACAAATAAATGTGTAAAGTTTCGAACCGATATTCATATCGATGATTAAGCAAGAAGAAGAACATGTTAAGGTTAACACTTTTGGCAGTATGCAAATAAATAAAAGAGAACTACGAACACTTCATTTGAAATGCATTGCATTTTTTTATTTTGGTTGGAAACGCATGTTTCTTTAGCAGTAATTAAATTACAGAATAGTTTCCAAGTTACATGAAATTACGTTATTACTAAACTTGGTCCTGATAAGAAGAATATTGTTGGAAATTTGCATTTTTAAGTGTTGTTCATTGTAACTAAAACTGAGGTAAAAAGTAAGCACGTCGCTAAAACAAGAGAAATAATATCTCTAGATTACTCTATTTCATGGATATTTCCTATTACGATTTTCGGTGAATCGTACTTCCGTTTTTTTAAATCTAATCTGTCAATAAATTAGATTGCTGGAACAGTTTCTTCTGTCCTTCAATGTCTACAAAACAGTCTAGAGTATGTCGTCAGAAATGAGTCAACATACCGACGGCCGTAATTCATCATTCCAGGTTCGTTAGTGTTTGATGAAGTCTGTTATGAAACTGGACAGAACATACAAGACGAATAACTGAGGTTTAGCAAAAGCTCAATATTTTATTTTGATATGAAATCTGTGCGACTGTTAATGTAGTACGCCACAAAATTCTTGTAGTCCGTCACAGATTCTAAATTATTTTTAAGTTAAATTCCATACAATCAGTATTAGTATCATAGTGCACATCTGAAACCAACAGCGCCCAATGATGGGATGCTTATGTTAATTTTCACGAATTTTGTTTTCCGCATACCGAACAAAAAAAGCGATATTTATTTATTTTTAGAAAAGGAATATATTTTATCGTATTCGCTGACTGCGATCGACATGGGAGGTACGGTGGACATTGTAATCACCTGTTGAATGGTATACCAACAGTCAAGAAGCGAAGGTGGAACAACATGTATCGCAGACTTTACTGCGTCACAAAACTGTCTCTGGATGGTGCAGAAAGAAGTGTTTAAGTGACGTGCATGAAAAACATGCGAGGACTACACGCCAAGTGTCTAGAGTGAAACAACAAACATACACCCGTACACACACTCACGCACGCGCGCGCGCGCGCGCACACACACACACCACATAGTTCAGATACACGCACACTCGAGCACACGTTGTTTTTTATTTTCAATCTTCAAATAATATTATAAATCTGGAGAAGTGATGTAGAATTAAACATAAAACTTATTTCATTAGTTTTTGTATACATTCATTATTTAACGTACAAACTAAAAAAAACAATTAGAATAAAAACTATAAACATAATTGTAATCAGCAGAAATCATATGGAAATGAGATAAATAGTTGTTTATGAATGATAAATATGATAATTATTACTCCTTCCTTGAGAATATACTGCTCTATAATAAGGACTATCGTTTCGGCATTTTTTCAACCAACATTTCAAGTGCTTTCTGTTCATGTCAGAAATTTTTATAAAACACATTTCTGTATAGGTATCTAGTTCTCCATAACAATAATTTCTTTATTACAGCGAAATGAAAGGGATAATCAGCTTTTAGGTAAATGGACCCCTGGCGCGTGAACAGACTTTGATCTAAACTTCACCTTTTGAACGGGCTGACAATATATTAGGAGGTCTCATATTTAATTTCGCGTTCTCCAGTGACAGAGATTTCGAAATTTATTCGAAACTCTTAAAATTTTATAAATAATGATTTAGATTTTTACTCAGTTCATATTTGATGAATAAGTGTCTAACTATCTATTTGGCAGTATCATCAGTATTATCAATCTGGCAGTATTATCTGGCACACAGGAGCACACAAAACCTCACATACGTAAGTTATACACTACACATATCCTGCTTTTATCAAGGAAGCCTGTTAGTTATTTATTTTTGTGGGGGAGATATAGGCCTATTACATACTAAAAGATTACCTAAAAAAGAAAAAATGGCTTATTAAAGATTTACGTTATTTAATTTTTAAATTTGTAATCTTGTTATTGTTCATTGTTACCCTAATTACTATAAGCTAGAATCTCAATATTTGCTTTATAAATATACAGTTCGTATACATTTTTATTCTCCTTTACAAATGTATATTTCTTCATAATGATGATGGATCCCAAACACAACGATTTACATACATATTAGAGTTCTGTTGTAAATTATACTGCTACCATGAATCAAGTCTTACGTCTTGGTCAGTGGCATGGTCTGTTTTTACATATTTATGAACTTGAGGGTTCCTTATGTTGTAATCATGTAGTTACTGGTAGCTTAATTATTTTAAATTACTTTAAAAATTCAATTTCTGTTTGACCTTTTACTAAACTTCTTTTAGTTGTTGGAAAAAAATTTTTAAATATTTTACGATTTTCTTGTCTACTTACTTCCACTTACTACACACTAGCTATTTAACCTTTTGCCATGTTTTAATCGTTACAAGACTAACGATAATAATTAATAATGTCGTACGCAGCTAAGTGTTTAATCATAACCTTGGATCTTTTTTTCTATTGCTTCATAACTTTGTTTCTCTTATGTTTACGTACAGTACGTACATAATTAATATCTTTTTACTTGAACTACGTAAAATTTGTTGCAGAGTCATAATTAACATTTTTATTAAAAATTATGTTTTCCCATAATTTTCGTTTCCTAAATGCTATTTACTTATTGTTATCATTTTTGTCTTAGTTTTTAACATATTATATTTGATTAGTTACCTGATATGGAATTTTAGCTGTGATATTTTTTTGTGGTAGCATTAAATTATTCTCAAGTTATTATTTCTTAAGCTTTTGTTGTTGTAATTATAATATTTTTACTTTTTTTTACTTACTTTTACTTTATTTTAATGTCCAACGGCATTCCTAATGTTCTGTACTACGGAACTTTTTTGCGATATTAATTGATGACTCGTTGGGCACTGGTGAAACATATTAATACAAAGGTTTCTTTAAAAAATATATAAACACTTGGTAGGTTTTACAGTTTTTAACTGTGAAACTTACCAAGTATTTATATATTTTTCTTAAAAAGTTTTTTGCGTTCTTATGATTGTTTGCATGTTTTCATTTGTTAGTCTTTCATTGAATTTTAATATAAACGGGATGCAAAATAACATCTGGGACCGTACATTAATACATTTGTACCGGACGACTTCTGCGAATTAATACTGACCAGTAAATAATACGAATTGATTCTAAATAACTTACAACAAAGGTTATGTGGCCAAATATATTGTAACTGATCAGAGATTTTTAGGTGACAGGCTAAGTAAAAACCAATTTACAATCAAACTGAAATGTTATGCCTAAAATAAGCACATACAACTCGTTGTATTTTTAGCTAATAATAACCTTGACTTTTTTAAATTAACCATTTTTGTTTTTGCATGTACGCTAAACTGGATTGCGTGTTAACACGAGGAGTCGTCAGTGCAAAGGAAGTCGTCATTTTCTATAGTTTACGTCACTTCGTTTGCTTGTGTTTTAAACTTTTAATAACAAAACGCCGCTACAATATTACTGTATCACGAGACCGCTTATATGTAGTAGTTATTAGTGTATTTCACGTCGGTATAATGAAGATTTCGGTGAAGCGACGACGTACAGATTCTTCGCATGCCTCTCCGTCTGTCCTCGCCGCTGACGCTGACGTATATTGTTATGTAAATGCTACGACCAGTTCTGTCCCATTTAGTTCAGTCGTGCCCAGTGATATAGGTCTACACTGCGGTCATACGTAGTGTAAAGGAGTCATGCGGAGAATTTAACGAAGAAGACGTCTGTTTACCTAGCCGTAGTATAACGAAACCGCTGCTAATTATAAGGCGTACAAAAACACAATTTACTAAACAAACCTTGTGACGTAACAAATTTTAACCCGCATTCGCCTGCAAGATGATCCAATTGATATCCAAGTATATACAGCCTTTATTGTAAGCATTTTATTTGTCTCGGTCATAAGAAAATACGTTTATGATTTCTGTAACACGTAATTAACTTCAGCGCGTAAAACAGCGTAACGCGATACTGGACGATATCTGTAATCCTCGTGCTTTCACCTGTTTTACGCGTTACTTTTAACAAAATGTGATTCGAACTACTTTTAAATATTATATTTAATACTTGCTACGTTAATGTCTATTCTACGCTTAGGCCTACGTGGTTTTGTACTTGTTAGGCTTGTGTCACTTCCACGAATACAAATAAAGAAATACATCTAATGAATATTAGAAAGACTACTATACCACACTCATTAATATATACTTTTAAACTGGGAACAGCATAAAATAAATTTAAATAGGAATTTTTATTGCTTGTGCCCATATGATGCAGTGATAAGATTTTATAATAGTTTATGTAAGCTATAATGTCATTTGTTTACAACGAAATAACACTTTGTTTCGTCTGGTCTCTCTCTCTCTCTCTCTCTCTCTCTCTCTCTCTCTCTCTCTCTCTCTCTCTCTCTCTCTATTTTACAACTTGACCACGCATTGTATCGGTTTACATAAGACTTGGAGGCTGTCGTTTGTTTGTTCATGTATTTATCGATGTTTTGTATTTGTTTTAAAATTCATCAGACACCTTTTCTACATACCATTTAAATCATGTACTCTTGTGAAGCACTAAAATTAAATATTAGAAAATAAATTAAAGTCCAAAGAAATTTACAAGGAAGTTGAAAAGAGTTCAGTGAACTATATACGTACATATACTACCACGAAATTGATTCATCAGTTAGGGCTGAGTGGTGGAGCAAGACTGAAGCGATGATTGAATGTGGTAAAGTGACAAACAACGAAATGAAGTAAAAACATTTAGCATAGTTTTCATAGACAGCGAATAACACGTAGGCCTACTTTTAACTGTACCAAATACTTTCTTCACGTGTTATAGCCATTTTTCCTATGTTATTTCCAACTATATTTCTGGTCAGTCATACCAGAAGTTTACAGTTTATTTACACTTTTCATTCTGTGGACCCACACAAATAATTCGCTTGTACACAGTTTCATATAGCCTACGTTTACTGACTCACAATGACAACAAACTATAACTGACAATTTTTTAAGAAAACAAATACTTGGTAGAGCAGTTGTGATAAGATTATTTAGTTTTTGCCGGACATGGGCACGCGGTTTTAGGCATTAGAACTCTTGTGCACAGCTTAAACTGTAGATTGTATTCACATAAACTAAAGTATTTAAACTTTAGTAAGTATTTAAACTGTAAGTAGGCCTATTTAAACTGCAACAACGCTCGATAAGACAATTTAAGTCTACAAGCAAAATAAACCCGTAAAAACCCAACTGAAACAAGAATATAAAGTAATTAAATTCATTTAATACTTATTATAACTAACGACATTTTTTAAATAAAGCGTATAAGACAGTAAAACAGTTTTCAGCTTACTGTTATGAAGAAGTTAAATCTAAAAGGCCGTCTATATTATTATTAACAAGCTTTCATTACAAATAGTAATAAGAATTATTTAAACTGTAAATATTAAAAAAATAAGAAAAACTATTGTAAATCGGGTAAATTAAGATTTTCAGGTAGATTTAGGAAGGTATACGTAGGTTAGAGTTAGGCAGGATTGTTTGTCGTTACGAAAATGGGTAAGACTGTTTGACTTATATTGTGTACTTGTGTGTGTGTGTGTGTGTGTTTTGTAAGTTGTTCCATTGATTATTACTTACTTGAATACAAAGTTACTACTGATATAAAATTATTGCACGTCGAGAAACATTGACGAAACGGGCAATAGGCTATTGATTATGGTAGCCTTAATGGTAAGTACTATTACCATTTATTTATTTATTTATTTTATTTATTTAGTATTATAAATAAATGGTTCTTCTATAAGCTACGTAACATATCAGTTGGAAGACATGAAGGTTCGTACGTACGTAAATATATAGATTGTGCCCGAGTGTAACATATAGAATACAAAAATTAGATGCACCGAATCAGGAACGGGCATTTTCACTACATTATCTGGGAGATTTCTCGGTGTTGTATTTTTATAAGATAAGATAAAGTAATTTTTCATACTTAACTTACATCAAGCCTGACATCATTAACTAGAGTCATTTCTCTGTTGGAACTGACATTCAAATTGAAGGGAATAATTTGATCCAACTTACCAACAACTCGGCCTAAGAATTTGTTGGCAGTTACTGAATTGATCAATTTGCAGAAGTAAAAACTGTTATTTCTTCCACGCCCGAGGAAAAGTTGATTTTAATGTAATTTTTATAAGAGTGTTTGAAATATAGAAGAATAGTTAGGTCTATTCTTCATGAGAAGATCATTCATAAAGTCTGCTACAAAAGACAGCAGAAAATGTTTTTCACGTGATTGCCATTTTCCTGATAGTTTGACTTCTTTTTTTTACCTCCGATATAAACCCGAAGATTTGGGTGATCTTGACGTACCGTGAATATGAAAATAATTCACCAAAATTACAGAAAACACTAGAAAAAACTATTACACAAGGCAAAATAAAAGGTATCAAGCTGTAAGGCTGTAAAATTATTTAGGGAAAGATCACCAGACGTTGGACCAAGTAACATTAGCAGCTAACCATTCTGTCTGCCAAACCACCTAAAACAGAGAAGTTGCGGAATAGCAAAAAACTAATGCAAGGAACGTATGATCTGAAAGAAAGAAAACAAAACTGGAAATGGAGGAGACGGAGTCTCAATTGCAGTCCATAAAATAGTCTTCCTTTTTTTATTTTTCTTGCTTCTGTAAAGACAAGACGATCAGCGCCAAGTTAGTCACATTCCGACTTGCTGGTAATGGCCAACAATTTGTATTTAACAGGTAAGCCTGATCAATATTCTACAAGGTGTTTCTTGTTATTGCAATTTTCTACGACAAGGATTTGTATAAGGATTTGCTTACACGTTATTTCGTTTCAGTGCTTGGCTTTCTTTAAATTAATTTTCAAAAATTCAGCATATCAAGTTATTAAGCTACAAATGAAATACTAATAACAAGAACATTTTACTTATGAAGACGAATGTGGGCTATTTCTGCACGAGTGATGGAGACAGGCATAATTTACAAAGGCCTGAGATTACGGTGCGCAGTTCTGAGCAGGGGGTCGCATGTTTCTTGTTCGGATTACAGATATTTTCAACCTATTTCTGAAAGAACATTTTTGACAAGTGTCAGCTAAAGTTAGTTCAACAAGTCTTCATGCTTGGACGGTATAGCTTATTGGCTTTTGCGGGGGATGGGCCAGTTTGAATTTTCGTTACTACAATACTACAATCTTAGGAAGGAGCTACAGTTTCTCTCACAAGATACGTGAATGTGTTTATAAAATTATTTACAGGTCTGGAAACTGTGGCAGTAGGACCCTGGCAAAGGATAAGGATTTGAATAAATGGATTGCGAAAAAATTAAAGCTACCTACATAGAATGTTAGAGGGATCAGTGGCAAAGAATTGAAAATAGCAAAAGTATTTGAAGAAAAAAATGTTAATATAAGAGTATTAACTGAAACAAAAAATAAGTTAAGAGGTTTTGTGTATTCAGGGAATTATGCAACGTTTTATAGTGGTGTGGACGAAAGATTCAGGGCAAGTAAAGACTTTGGCTATATATGTGGATAAAAAATGGAAAAGAAGGGTTACAGACTATGATTTTATGAGTGAAAGAATAATACCCCTGAAGCTTAAGTACGAAAGAGTATACATTATCATAATAGGTGTTTATACTCCAGAAGAAGGAAAAGAGAAGGAAACAACTCTATTCTATCAAAGGCTACAAAAAATAATTGACACGTATAAGGCTAGAGTTGGCAGTAATCTCATTCCAAAACTTATAGGGCCGCATGGAGAGCCAACATTAAACAGAAACGGTGAAAGACTCAGGGAATTTGTGACACACAATGATCTAAAGATAACTAATGGATTTTTTATGAAAAAGTATATTCATAAATATACCTGGTCGGCGAGAGGTTCTAGATCAATTATAGATTATATAATAGTTAATAAGAAGCTAGTATCATAAATTTAAGATACAAGAGCCTGGAGGGGGTATGACATTTTTTCAGATCATTTTCTTTTGACATCAAATATACAGTTACATAAGCGATGGAAAAACAATGATTTTGGTCAGCAACAACAAAATAATGAACTAGTTTTTAAAGTTTATGGATTGGAGGATGAAAGTACCAGGAATCTTTAATATCAATAAAATATATTACAAGCTTGCTGGACCCAATGTACAAAATATATTCAAGAATTCTCAATCAGAGATTAAGAGCCATTACAGATGCATTACTTCTTGAAAAGCGAATGGGTTTTAGAAAGGGTTGGTCGACTGTGGATGCATTGTTTGTGTTACGACAGATAATGGAGAAAAGGGGGGAGTAGGCCTGTAACCAGGAAACGCATATCACTTTTGTTGATCTTGAAAAAGCATTTGATAATGTGGACCGTCAAAAGTTATGTCGTCAAGATAGAATATGGATAGAAGAGGATAAACACATCATTTAAAAAATTCAGTTAAGATCCTTAGAAAAGTACACCTGTAGTCCTGGACCTGAATGGTAGGCTCTCAGGTGACATTCCAAGAAATAAGGGAGTTAGGCAATGATGCTGTGTTACCCCAAGCTTGTTTATATACATTGACGACATGTTGAGAGCATGGAAATCCAGAATCACTTCGAGAGAATAGAGCTTAACAAATCAATTTGGATGGATTCCCTTCTATATGCGGACGACAGAGTTCTTATTCAAGAAAATGAGGATGATTTACAAATAGGTATGTTTCAATTACAAGAAGTGGCAAGAGAGTATTCACTGACAATTTCAGTAAGAAAGACCAAAACCGTGGTCTTTAAAGGTTTTGGTCTTTCTTACTGAAATTTAAAATGCATATTAATTACTGAAATTTAATATGCATTTATTTATCTATAATTTATTACTGAAATTGTCAGTGAGTACTCTCTTGCCACTTCTTGTAATTGAAACATACCTCTTTGTAAATCCTCATTTCTTGAATAAGAATTCTGTCATCCGCATATAGAAGGGAATCCATCCAAATTGATTTGTTAAGCTCTATTCCCGAAGTCATTCATTACATGACGGAATACGGTAAAAATGGTGTATTCTTGAAATTATTTTTGCAAACAATTAAAAACCATATCTAAAACAATTGGTGACTGTGTTTCAAGATTTTTTCACAAAGATGCTAATAATTTGATGAGGGCATTCAATCGCACCCGTCTCTGTGCGATAACACTTAATCGTAAATTCATCCCGAAACAGTGTGGCCTGAAGTATTTATTAGATAAACCGAACAATGGAAATCCAATTATTATGCAAGTTTGATTTACATAACAATCGAAACATCCCAATCAGATTTTGAAGTTTTGACAGTTGCACGGAGTGAAATTTGGCCGGAGAAATAATCCTTTCAGGAAATCTGTAATGATTTCAGGAAATGTAGTACGATATTAAGCAGTCAACGTAAGGCAAGGAATACTGTTAAATGGGCAATCTGTCTACATAAGCCCAACATTATGTCCTTTATTTTATCTTACAGTTAATGAATAATTTAATTAGAAAGGTTGTGTTAGTGGTTATAATCACAAACAGAATTAACACTGTTGCACACCGCTATAGAAAAATAATTTCGATTAGCTCTTTCAAGCTTCACAGTTCATCAGTGGTGTGCAACAGTGTTAATTCCGTTAGTTAACGAAAAAAAAAAATCATTCAGAATTTTCTTTTTTTCAGAAACATTGTAATATAGTTCTTCAACTGTAGAAACTTGAAGAATCCCAGCTAGTATGTTAACTTCTAGCCTATTTCTGTCGACTCACCACTCAATTACAAAACAATATTCTTTCCATGTTGCCACTGTGAGACAGTATCGTAAAATTTTAACTTATTGATCATCACTTTTGATTATTTTTCAATCCTTTCTTCACTGTGAACACTTCAAGGTCACTGTATATATCTGTATTGCATATATAATCGTTTGCCGAAAGCGGGACTGAACTATAAAGACATTGTTAAAAGAGACGTGGGTCGTCCGAGGATGAGATGGGTGCCGGAACAGGTTCATATGACACACTCCTTGAAGAGAAGAAGAAGAAGGATATATAATATAGCACACTAGTGATGGTCCTATTATTGCTGTGTTAGCCTAAATGATGACGCAGTTTTCCATAACTGAATCCTGTCCATCCACATTTAGTAAACAATATTTAGTTTGCAAATAAATAGTTACACAGTTTCAGAAATTCAGAATTCACCGTCTTCAGAAGTTAAGAGTTGAAAAAAAAAATATAAACTCGTTTCTTGACTTAATACTCATCATCAGAACAAAGCTTCATACTTCTCAATAATTAAAATCCGGGACAATCACCGTCTCTGTAGTCCATACCAGGATGCTGAGACAAGCGTTTACAGTACGGGATGGATCCCGGATTTCCGAAACGTTTGGTCACATTAATTTAGTAGTAAAACCTAAATTTTTTCTTGATTTTCAACCGTCGTCAGTGCATAGTGGATTCAAATGTAATCTGTTTATAAGCTAGGCAGGAGAAAACGGGTGAGAGAAACGACAGCTCGATATAGAAAATATACGCCGAAAAATAGGGAAACCCTGTAGTAGAGGATGTAACTTTGTGACTATGATATCATCTCATAGAAGTACAAAACAGTCGTTGCATCGCGTTCAATGACGATTGTGGGATCTACAATAGACTCAGTCAACTCGAGAGGCATAAACCTACAAGATATGAACTAAAGAGACAAATTCCTGTTGTGTGATGTAAAGCATACAATATTAGACTGAATATAAGTGTTTGTCAATGGCAAAACAATATCTGCTTTACCAATATGTTCGTCGTTCTTCATCATGGAACATTTACAAAACTGAGCAATTCGTTGGGCAGTTGGTCGTCCACGTCGGTGTTGAAAGTTCATGGAATGAAAACAAAACGATTCAACCGTCTACGCACTGCTGCCAAACAAGAAATATCGGTATGGAGAACCATACATGACTTCCATATTCTAAGATTTATATTTAAAATCATTTTCGAAATGAAATATTACCATAGAAACTACTTCTTTCTACTTACTGCTTCAGCCTTAACCACAGTATTGTGGTCACTAACGTATACCACCTCACGTTATCGCACTCGGTTTTCACTGATGATGGAAGTCGATGGCATTGCCGAAACGTCTGGTTTTGTAGAAAACATTGGACTACGGCCAAATATCCCGGGAAGGAATTTTAACAAAAACTACTTCTTTGTTGCCGATAATGTTGCCGATGTTGTTGTAATGTTGTTGTAATGTTGTTGATTATATATATATAAAATATGGATAAAATTAATGGCTTGTATAAGTTATTTGCTTGTATTAATTGATCTCCATTAAGTAGTGCTCAAGTTTCCAAAGTTTTAATATTATGATGTCCGTAATTAAAACAACAGAGCAGGTTTAGTGTGTATGAGGGTACACCGTGGACAAAAATTTTGAACATTTCCTATTGAGCGTTGCTTAAAATAAAGCTGCGAATCTACAGTTTACGTTTCACAGAACAAACACGCGGAAAAGAAGGAGCGCTCCGAAGTCACTCATGGACCCTCAGCATCTTGCAGAGGGTTCATTCCCTAAAGACGAAAAGTCTGTCTATAAATCGTTCCTCTGTAAACACGTGCAGTTACACTTCCCAGCGATCCACAGGAAGCAAATCGCTATCCACGCTGGACACTTTTTCGGCTTGCACGCGTTATGTTGGTATGGGTTTCGGCACTTTCCATTTAAAAAGCGTGCAAATGTAAGAAAATAAACATGAATGAGGCCAGAAATAACGCGAATTTTGTGTGTGTGTGTGTGTGTGTCTTCCCTGCCTTTTTATTGCGGTAGTCATAATAATAAAATGGAAACGTAAACAGTACATAACTGAGATATGCTTGCCTGCAACGCACGATATATTTTCTCTTATACATGATTTACATTAAAATGAAAAAATTATAATTTTATTGCCTGGCAACAAAATTATTTTATTTTTAACAATTACCATTGTTTGAAAAAGTTTAAATGAATTTTCAAGTACTTTACTCTTGTTAAAACGTAAAAGGGTGCGGGTAAACTACCCCTTCCCCTTAACCAATCTTTACCAAAATCAAAAGGCCTTGATTTCTCTACAATTCAGTGACGTATGCAAAAAATTATTTGATTCTGTTTGAATATGCGGCAGTTATCGTTCGTCATAGAAAATTACCCTTGATAAAAAACGTTGCAGGTAAACTACCCCTTCCCCTTAACCTATCTTCACCAAAAACAGTAAGTCTTGAGTACTCTACAAATCAGGGCTGTATGCAAAAAATTATTTGATTCTGTTTGAATTTGCGGCTGTTATGGTTTGCCATAGAAAATACCCTTGATAAAAAAACGCTGCTGGTAAACTACCCCTTTCCCTTAACCGACCTTCACCAAAAACAATAGGTCTTGAGAACTCTGCAATTTAGAGCTGTATGCAAATAATCTTTTGATTCTGTTTGAATTTGCGGCTGTTATCGTTTGCCATAGAAAATACCCTTGATAAAACATAAAATGTTGCTGGTAAACTACCCCTTTCCCTTAACCGATCTTCACCAAAAACAATAGGTCTTGAGAACTCCGTAATTCAGGGCTGTATGCGAGACATTATTTGATTCTGTTTCAATTTGCGGCTGTTATCGTTTGCCAAAAAAAAAAAATTACCCTTGATAAAAAAAACTGTTGCAGGTAAACTACCCCTTTCCCTCAACCGATCTTCACCAAAAACAATAGATCGTGAGTACTCTACAAATCAGGGCTGTATGCAAAAAATTATTTGATTCTGTTTGAATTTGCGGCTGTTATCGTTTGCCATAGAAAAAAAATCTACAGACACACAGATAGACAGGCAGACAGACAGATAGACAGACAGACAGACACACAGACACTTTTCGGAAAACGACTTTTTTTCATGTTTTGAGTGTAGTACAATCAGAATCTGCAATATCTCGAACACGATTTTTTTTGCCATCACCATACTTCCATTTCTTTAAGGAATATGGAAGTAAAAAAAGACTTACTACAGTTTTCTTCAGTTCCATTAATAACAAAGTACTAGGCTAAGGCCTTAAGATAGCTGTACTGGACTTCGAGGTTGCCATTATTTAAACAATTAATACCAATATGCTACAATTTCTGGACGTAATTAAAATTTGATCAGTGTTTGTGGAGGAATGTACAGCAACTCGGTCTAGTTCCCGAATGCCAGAAACAAAGACGTTCGTCTCCAGATCTGATTTTGTTCTGCTTTAGCACATATTCCGTGGGATACGATCAGTGAAGACTGATTGTGCATTTAGGAAAGCACGCTTGAAAACCAGAAACTCTGAATATCCTATTATCAATGGCTAGATAATGATTATGCGCCAAAAAACGTGGAACTGTTCTGGCAGCCGGCACCCAATATTTCCCTATGTTGGAATCAAAGAATAATTGCTTTCATTTCGAAACCGTACCCAATTAAAATAAAGATCTAGGACACATCTTTCTCCATTATCTATTCTTTATCTATTTCTTCATTATCTAGTTGTGGGAACAGGAAGCGAATGCAACCAAAATGTATTGCCGATATTACAAATTATTTAGTCTTTGCGATAATAAAATTTAAACCATTATACTCTAAATTGATAATACAGGCCTTCACATTAGAATATTGTAGACAGGGAAGCACTCACACCTAGAATGGAATTTAGCATTATATTTGTCGAAAAATCCGAATTCCCTTTTTGTTCGACCAGTAAGATTTGAACTTTGCATACAGGCCTACATTAATCAAATAGTAGGACTGGGAGAAAGAAACAGACAAAGTAGGCCTACTTGTTTATTTGGTATGTACTTTTGTGTGTGTGTGTGTGTGTGTGTGTGTGTGTGTGTGTGTGCGTGTGGACGCACGCGCGTGATTTATCATCTCCGGAGTGATATTCCGGGAAAATGTCACTTGGTGCAAGTGTTCCAACCCCTCATGATTTTAAATTAATAATCTAAAGTTAACCTTTTCTAAATTTTTTCGTAAATACCATAAATGTAAGTTATAAGTTTTTAGTTCATATTTGCTAAATGACCTATTTATTAAATTAGCTTATACGTTTTGAATATCACGATTTTTAGGTCCGCTTACTGTGTTTTAAATATCTGTTTACCGTTAAACGTGTAGGTAAAAGGTGAATGCCACATGGGTAATTACGCATGTTGAGTTACAAAAACTTAAATTTAAAATCTGTAAAATTATTGAACAGAAATGTGGGACAGAATCTATTAGCTGTTTATTTATTTAATAGCTTAAAGATTGTCTGAAAAATGAACGAAAAATAGCCAAAGAGCTAATGACAGAAATGGAAAAGACCGCGGCATGTCTCTATACAAATATTTTGAGTGAAACACTATAGGCTATTTTTAAGACAAATTCAGACCGTTGCCGACAGTCGCTGTCAAAGTTCCAGGCTGACATTCGCTGTAATCGCTACAATAGTTAGCAGCATATCAATTCATTACTGACTTTCTCGCGACACCTCGAGTTATTTAAACGATGGCCGCGCACTTTTAGCTCACTAGACAGAGTTATAAAGTCGAAAGCGAGAGGATAATAATGCCTGCAATGAATGAATATCTTCCGTCGGAATCGACACCGCGAGACGTAGGCAATATTATTGGAAAAGGGATACTATAATTTTGTATTTAATTTACTTTTTGTTCTTATGTTTCGTACTCGCGACGACGTGGCAGTGGTATAAATATTTAAATAATAAATTGTGCGCACAGTGGGTGTAGCGAGAGGAGAGATACTGTCAACAATCTGGCACGAAGTCATACTGCACGTCCCGCTTGTCACCAATACAAACAACTTCATATTCACATCCTTAGCATACGCCACCACCACCAACACACACGATGTAGCATGCGGCACCACATTTTTGGCCGGATAATTCTACCTACGGTTTGCACCGAGTGTTCCTACGGGTCTAACACGTGTTCAGCGCAACGCATTAAATGTGAATTCGGTTTTGGATACCACACAGTCTGTCTTAGCACATAAATTATATTAGTAAAGACGCTCTTGTGGGAATCGAAACTCGAAACACTGTACTTTGCAAAGATTAGTTAGTTAGCTGTGGGAACAGGAAGCGAATGCCATCAAAACGTGTTGCCGACATTACAAATTAATATTTATCAGTCGTATTTTAGTGAACAAGGGGGTTGAATTATAACACCGTGCAGTAGCAGGAAGTCTTGTCACCCCTTTCCACAACCCTGATCAGTTTCTCGCTACGCTGGCGTAACCTGCGCCTGTTACAGCTTCCTACATCTACCCGGATAAGAAACAACCTATTGCGTGACTTCGTACGATAAACATCGTTTACACACAAATAAAATTTCATTTACCTACCTAACTACGAAATATAAAAAATACGTTATCTTGAATCTGTATTTATTGCCATTGCCATTAAACACCATTTAGGTTTTTACATAACTACAAATTCTTTTCAGTTACACTTCATTCGCTTCGATTCGATGTTTGTGGATGCGATAGTCATCCATTCGTTTAAGATGTTCCAACCATTTTAGTCGATACTGAGCAATCCTATCAAGTATATTCATCAAGGCCGGGAACAGGGGGGGGGAGTCAAAGGGGACAGCTGTACCGGGCCTCGAGCTCAATGGGGGCCTCGACAGGGGCTCCATTTTTTTGTGTAAAACAATTTTTAAGAATAAATAATTTTAGTTTGGTTATGATTTAGAAAAATAATAAAATATTTCTAATTAACCACGGCAGGACCAATATTAAATTTGAACCTGTTCGATTTAATAGCTATGAGGGCATATTATTGTTTTCCCGTCTCATAGCTTTCTCCCCTATCCACTACCAGTGTTGTTTAATTCGGATGACAAAATGGCGAATTCTTTACTCGCCTTGCGAAGCAGTTTACTCGCCTTGTGCTGCCCACTCCCTAAATCTTGTAGGTGCACATGCAGCATCTTGCTGCAATGATGCAATTACCTACTTCGGCAGCATCAATCGTTTATATACACTTTTTAGTAGCAGTCCAGACCGATGGGAAATTCTAAAACAAAAAACTGGCTTTTCCCTTCATAGCCAGAGTGAAGAAAGGAAGCAGTTCGCCCTGTTGCTAGCCATCTTCCAAGCATTATAGAAGCACTGGATGACTTGATAGAGAAGAGATCTAAAAAACTTACCCACCAAGCTTTTTCTGAAGCTGTTGGTCTGAGAGACTACTTTTTGTCTTTCAAATCAATCCTTATGAGTACTGTGTGGATAAAGGTCCTTGAGAGTTTCGACCAAAAGAACTTGGTTCTGCAGTCCAGAAGTGTCACGCTAGACATTGCGGTTGCAAATATTTTAGAGCTACAGCAATAAATTGAAAACTTAAGGGATAACTGGCCAACAATTTTTGTCTGAAGCAAAACTTGTGGCAGGTAACTTTGGAATTACTCCAGAGTTAAAGCAAGGAAGAAATAAAAGAAAATACAATGAAAATATTCCTTTAGAACCAGAGGGAAACTTTAAAATTAATGTATTTTATGTCATATTACACTCTCGTATCTTTCAGCTTGCCAATAGGTATGAGCACATGAGCATAATTGCTAATCTGTTTTCCCCGATATTGTCATTTAAGACCCTAGATAAGAAGGAACTTCTAAAATGATCTGTGCAGCTAAGGGAAAAGTACCCCAATGACCTAACTGCCTCGTTTAATGATGAGATTGTGCACCTAAAAAATGTGCACAAAGTAACCTTTGAAAGCACCTCTGAAAGCCAGGTAGGGCCCATAGACCATTTAAATAAAATTTTTAAATTGCGGCTTGAAGGAATTTTCCTACAAGTATGCATAGCAATCAGAATTTTTGCACAATTCTACTAACAGTTGCTGAAGGAGAACGAGCATTTAGTAAGCTTTCGTTAATAAAGAACTACCTTCGTGCAACCATGACGCAAGACCGCCTGAACAGTTGTGCTTTACTTTCCATTGAACAAGAAATTTCAAGGAAAATAGATTTTGACAGTGCCATAAAAGACTTTGCTACAGCCAAACTAAGAAGACTACTGTAACGCGTCGTTAATTATAAATTTCATTTAATACTATTGAACTTTTACGATATGTAGCCTATATTAAAAAAGGTTGTAACCTACCAATCTATCATTAAGTTTTATGTTTTTGTTAATATAAAGTCGTTTTAGAATTTGTTTTTTGTGTACCCTTATGTACACTACATACATTTCTTTTATTAAATTTTCAATGTTTATTGATACAAAGTAAACATGATCTAGAGTTTCAATTTTAGTTTTCTATGTTCCTTAGTCACCCTCTATGTGTGTAATATTTAAACGTGATTGTGACGGTGGTGTGTTGTGAGGATGTTTGTGTAGGGGGTCGGGGTGGAAACAAGGGGGGCCCCGTGGGTTTATCTGTACCGGGCCCCACGATTCTGTTACCGCCCCTGATACTCGTAATATTCAGTTCCTGCCGTACATCGACATTTCTTTTACGATCTTGAAGAGTATTTCCTGCCATGTGCCTGAGAAATCTGATTTCGGCCGGTTGAATACGACTGGCTTGAGATTTCAATAAAGTAGAGAAGTGTCTTCAGACCCGTAGAGAAGTGTGGGGAGGGCCATCACCTTGTAGAATGTCAGGCGTGTTTCTTTACTCGCTGTGTTCTCCTGATGGACCCACACATATGGTTGAGCTTGTGCAGCTTCTTCACCACATCATTGTTTGTAATGTAAGACACATTACAGCCCAGATATTCAAAATTACTGACTTGCTCCAGAACGTTAGATATTTAATACTATAAAACACCATACCTCTTTCATGTAACATTAGGCTAAATCTTCAACAGGTTGATGCGGGAACAAATGAAATACGTATTGTTGGAACTTTGTGGTTTATCCATTTTTCATGCCTATAAACTTAAAATTTACAAAATACATTATAATGCTGTTATAAAACATTTACGATGTGAAAACAATAAAACTACAAAAAGGATAGCATACTAAAAAATGTACAGGCATTGCACAAATGCGATGCATAGAGAAGGGCATTGAAAATACTTCAATAAACCTAAAAAATATATATATTTATTTTTCTTCATTTACCAATGTACAGATTATAAGTTAAATGTAGTCGCATTCATAAGCGCGCACGCATTCACCAATCATCCATGTTGATTTTGCGCTTTTTCTCAGGCTGTTCATCACATTCCTCTTCCGAAGACGTCTGATCCTCTTGGATTGTAAATCGCGACAATACTTTACGAGGTCCTGCTTTATTAATCTTGTCAATTCGTTCAAACTTATCGAAGACTAGCGTCTCGACGAACATATCTAGAGTGATCCCCGATGATGTTAACTTAAAACCAGCAACTTTCAATAAGAGAACCGAATGCATATAAGCAGCAGTCTTGAGTTCCTTCCATTTGCCGCAAGTTAATGTTTGTTGGTTCTTAATTTTATACAAAGGCGCTGTAATTTTACTTGGTGTTCCGAACGAATTATACAATCTTACTCCAAATACTGCAGGCGTAATTCGATAATTCTTACCAATTTTATCGGCCGTTAATATTTTTGCTTTCATATTCTGAACTACCTTTGCAAAATCATGCAATTTATAGCGGTCAACGGCATCAATAAAGGCAGATGTATTGGCTATACATTTCGTATTGGTAACAAACGTTTCGATAAACGCTTCCATCAACTCTTTACTCTGTTGATTCCACCAATATTTGACAGTCGGTAACAACAAATTCACACGATGTTTGGCTTGAAGATGATCTAAATCCTGTATTACGTTTCTGGAGGTGAAATTTTCAGAATCGTTGATAAACAACCCGTACGCGTTAGTAGTTAGCAGTAGATGAGGCGCCTCCTCATATTGGAATTGAATGAAATGCTGGCGAACAATCGCTTTTTCCGTCAACTTTAGATGAATTTCTTTCAGTTTGTCGACAGTACTAATACAGATCTTATCCTTGCACGTATTAGTAAAATCATCATAGATACCTTTTAGATTGTTGCTGTAAAGAAAGAATCTTTACCATCATTAGGACGTAACGTATATTCGCATGGTTCGACGATCGAAGTTGATACTCGAGGTTCGTCATCATCATCTGATTGATCAACACTAACAAAACGACTTAAAGACATAATGGATAATTTGTTTGTTGATTCACAACACTAATTATACTGGGGAAAAACACAATGCGTCTGTAAATTTCGTTCGCTTTTCAATTTTGAACAATCGACTGTGTGTACTGCTTTATAACGTAGTTTAACTTATTTTATAAAAACAAAAAAGATAACATAAAAATGCAGTATCTCCTGCCGGCGGTCCTAATTGTCAATACCCTCATTGTCGAGGGTACATTGAGCAAATGCTCCCCCCTTCTTTTTATAGTAAAATATTGTTCAGTTCACTGTACCGACCTAGTAATTTTTCGTGAATACTTATGCAATCTTTTGAATTTTACATATCTGTCCCAGTCTTGGCCAACCAAATTCCTCACCAACCCTATTTTTAATATATGTTTTAAATAAATAATATGCCTATAACTTATTCCAGTGTGGCTGCGTATCGATTTAATCGTTGTTCTCTCGTACTCCCTTCCGTACTTCTGAATCCAGTTCACAATTTTTGCGTCTTTCTCGTGTTCGTCGTCCTTGTTTTTGACCGATTTTGTCAGTGCATGAAACACATAGTGATTAAAAACTTTTATTTTACACAAAACCGGTTTATTACTATTCACCATATTCACCCTATATTAATTACTATTCCGCTTTCCAAAACGGAATAAAATCTATGATATTCATAAGAGCTTATGAGATCATAATCGACTCTGATCGTATTCGATTGAAAATTTCAGGCCCTTTATTTCCATTGTTTGTATTTTACCTAAATATATTACTTCATCCATAGATGTTAAATCCATACTCCATTCGTACGTTTCCCGATTCATTGTAGCATTCCTGAAAATCAGTTATAGCTTTTATATAGTCTCTCATACTATAATTTCTTCTAAGTTCTTGATTACAAACATCTGTGTGTGTATGTGCGTGCGCTCACGCGTGTGATAGAAATCTACATAAAGACCTACTTCTAACATTGTGTAGTGAGGAATTCAAAGTAAACCTTATAAAAATATTGTTAACGTTTGTCTCTGAATTTGTGAGTGTCAACAGTTCATCTAGCTTTCAAAATTTCAAGAGATTCATATAATTTCTTCAACATTTGTTCGTAATTAATATTAAATAAGGATCTTCATAAACACAAATTAAACTTTAAGTGTCAAAAAAATTAAGCAATTGTTTACTTTATTTTGAAAATAAACGAGAAGTGATTGTAATTAAAATTCTTCAGTTAATTAAAGCTATGAAATTTACAAACTGAGGCAGGAATTTGAGACAGACTTGCAGGTAAAAATTTGTCTTCTATTTAAAATAACTTAAGTACAAAAATCCCTCGGGGGAGCCTGTAACCCCTAGAGGGCGCGTCCCCAGGTGGCGGATAGGGGAATGCCCTAACCGATCTGGTTCTTGCTAGATCGGCGGGTAGGAGGGAAATAAAATACCTCCCGCGGACCAACAGGCGGGGTAGGTAGGGCTCCTCAGCCGCAGAGAAGGCAACCTACCTAAGAGAAGGACACACTGAAATCAAACCCTGGCCCTTCAGGATGGGGGTTGAGTCGTTAGGCTAGCAACCTACACTTGTAAAAGCCATAAGATGCTAACAAACCCAACAAAAACCAGCCTCGGATGGTGGACAGGGATTTTGGTAGACGAACACAGCAACGGAAATGGACTTTGAGTTTGGCTATATGAAATATTCAAGGAATAAGAAATAAACAGCAATAAATACTACAAGAATGCTTGAAACGGAAAGTTTATTATTGTCCTCTCGGAAACGAAGAAAAAAGGAAATGGGAATGAAAATCTAAAAGAATACTTACGCTTCTTTTCGGGTGTAAAGGAAGATCAAAGAGCTCATGCAGGGGTATCCATATTTATTCATAAAAAATACCGGAATCGGGTAAAATCATGGGAGCCCATTAATGAAAGGTTTTTAAAAGTGACAATTCAGCTAAGAGGGAGAATTATTACAATAATTGGCATATATGCTTTAACTGAGTACGCCACAGTTCAAACCAAAGACAATTTTGAAGAAGCTCTGAGAGAAATCATAGAGGACATCCCAAACAGTCACGAAATAATCCTTGCAGGAGATCTTAATGCAATAGTCGGAAAACAAAGAAACAGTAAAGTAGTTGGCACACACGGAGAAGAGACAGTTAATAACAATTGTGAGAGATTAATCGATTTATGTGAACAATATGAATTGAAAATAATGAATACCTTCTATGCTCACAAAGACATCCATAAGTATACGTGGTACCAGAACACAAGAGGTCTAAGATCTATAATAGATTATGTAATATTGAAACACAGATCTGGTTTGAGAGTGCGGGATGTGAGAGTGCACAGGGTAGCTGAATGTGGGTCAGATCACAGATTGGTCGTTGCTAAACTGTATATTCCCTTCATAGGAGCTCATGTAGAAAGAGCAGAAAATGTTGGCCCGAAAATTGAAGACGCAAAGTATAATTTGAAGAGCTTTCAGCACGATAGTACAAGAATACTGTATTCTTGGAAATTAGAATAAACGTTAATGACAGCAACCAGATCCACTTTAGAAGAATATGAGCATATAAAGAAATGTATTAGAGAAGCGGCTGAGGAAGCCCTAGGAAGACAGGATCGGAAATCAAATAAACCATTCTGGTGGGATAGTGAAATAGAAGAGAAAAAAAGGAAACATATTTGAAACTACTACAAACTAAAGATGAAAGACTAGAGAAGAATATAAAAGAATGAATAGAGAAGTTAAACAACAAGTAGTGAAGAAGAAAAATAATGCTTGGGAGAAAAGATGTGAATGCATAGATAATCAGCTGGGAGGTACACAACGCTCAGAAGCTTGGAAGACAATTAAAGCCATTAAAACTACAAACCGGACACAGATATTTTTGAACAACATACCTGAAACAAAATGGATACAACACTTTATGGAGCTATTGGTTGAAACAAGGAATAAATTCATTCCTAATGACCATGAAATAAAAGTATCTGGAGAAATTGCACTAAGTATTGAAGAAGTTCAAGAGGCAATAAAAGCTGCAAAATTGAGGAAATCCCCAGGTCCGGGAGGAATAAACCCAGAATTAGTTAGATTGGGCCCCCAAGCTGTTTGAAATGCTCAGAAAATGATTCGAAAGATGCCTAAATGGAGAAGTGCCAGTGGAGTGGCGAACATCGTATATCTCACCAGTCCATAAGAAGGGTTCAAAGTTGGACCCTAGAAATTACAGAGGAATTGCTGTGATCCCGACCATCGGGAGAATATATTTAAGGATTTTGAAAAACTTAATTGAAGAAGACATCAAGACCAAGCAGCCCGAAGAACAATCAGGTTTTAGAGTGGGGCGATCCACGGTAGACAACATCTTTACAATCAAAATAGCAGTTGAAAAGAGAGTACAGCATAATAGAGAAACGCATATAGCTTTAATAGATTTAGAAAAGGCATACAATAGCGTCCCAATCTCACAGTTATGGAAGGAGATGGAGCATTTGAACATAAATGCAAATTTGATTGCAGCCACCAACAAAGGTACTATCAACAAAATATCACCAGGGTCAAACTGGGAAACAAACTCACTCTCCCATTCGAAACTACAAAAGGCGTAAGACAAGGATGCTGCTTGTCTCCTATCCTCTTTAAAATATACTTAGACAGATCTCTAGTAAGATGGACAAAGAAGTGTAAAAGCATGGGGCTGAGAGTAGGAGATGACAATCTGTTCACTCTATATTTTGCCGATGACCTGATTGTGGTAGCGGAGGATGACGAAGACCTCGAGTATATGGTCAGAAAGTTAAAAGAGGAATATGACACAGCTGGTTTGACGATGAACATGCCAAAATGTGTGTACCTGATAGTGGGCAACGAAGAAGTTAAGGACTTAAAATTGGATGTGGACAGTATAAGAGGTGTTGAAAAAAGTAAATATTTAGGCGTTATTTTCAACAAACAGGGAAGCAGCAAAGATGAAATTCAGAACGTGTTAACAAGGGGCGAACCGTTATAAGAACACTGAATTCGCTTCTATGGGAAAGAAGTATAACCAGAAATACAAAGAAACATATATATAATAGCATGGTGCAAAGTGTAATCCTTTATGGAGCAGAAGTTTGGAACGTTTCAAACGTAAATAAGATAAAACTGATGGCAGCGGAAATGGACTTCTTCAGGAGGAGTTGTAGAAGATCAAAATTAGACATGGTTAGAAATGAGACTATTAGATCCGAGATGAATATTGACAGGACAATAATAGATGAAATAGAAAGGAGACAATTGACTTGATTTGGGCATGTGAAGAGATTGGAAGATGACAGATGGCCCCGCAAAATACTGGAATGGATACCACCGGTGAGGAGGAAAAGAGGACGTCCACGGAGGAGTTGGCGAGATGACGTAGCGGAAGCAATGGTTGCAAGAAATTTAGAAGAACTTACATGCTACGATAGGTTAAAATGGAAGTTGGGGACGGAGAAACGGCGAAAGCTGTAAAGATCCGTTATATATATATATAAGTACAAACGTAAAATTATAGGCAGTTTCATCAGTGTAGGCAGACTACCAGATGTGTATAATATCTTTTATATACCGACAAACGTTTTGATAATATAGTGAGTGAATCAGTAGTCTAGACAGACTGCCAGATATACATAATAATCTTCTATATTCCGACACGATATTTGATAATATAGTGTCGTACTGATAGTTGATATAATAATAGTACGTACTGATAATTGAACGAAACTATTATTATTTGTATCGTGGGAATCTGAATACTCGCTGACGTAAACGGCAAAATACAAATGCATAAGCATTTTTACATTCTTACTATTAGGGAAAAATTTCTCGTCAGGCAAGTAATTATTAATAGGCCTATGTGTGATGTTTTGCCTAACAGTGAATCCATACTGTCCGTATTAACACAGATTTCCGACTTGACAAGTAACTCAACTAGACAGTGACGAATACGGTCAAAACTAAGCCTAATTAGTTTTCACATAATTTGGGTAAGGAACCAAGCAAGGTCCTGTTAGCGTAGGGTGAACTCTGTCACTATTTTGAGAAGCGTAAGTTCGCTTCCAACACTAATCGTCTAAGTAAAGTCATTTGACAAAAATAATGGATACTGGACGATGTCTCAGTTAGGTGTAGGCCGCGCATTCGAGCATGTTTCGATCATATTTATTTGATCAACGTACGCCTAAAATTTAAGTGTCCCGAAAAGTGATTATAGTGCGGAATTCTTTATGGTTGACATTATTATTTGTGTGGACAGGTTAACTTGAATTACTGTATGAGCATAATTTTATTGAATAACTTGCTGATTACAAACTGTTAATTGTGATAATTAAAGCTGGTTTTTTAGTGACTTCATTGGTGTCAAGTATTTTGTTTTCTACGACAATCTTGGAGACCGTCGTAGCAGTATTCACTACATTAATGTGAATAAACCATAAAATGTTGCGAAGGACGACGCTTATCTGTAATAGACTTGTAAAGGAAACAAACCTGGTCAGTTACAACTCTGTGACATTGAAAAACCACATAAGTTTTCGGTCCGCATTTGCCATTATACTAAAATTAATTATGCTACCAATAATATAATTGTGATTTGATAAATTGTTTTATAGTTTATATATAAATACGCTATCTTTACTTGTTTTGCTTTGAAGAAATTATTTAGTATGCTATTTAAAATCTTAGACAGAGGTATTATCTATAGTTTTGTAACAGCGAAGACAGTTATACAAAACCATAAAAGTTGTTCTAGAAAAGTTGTTCTAGTTGAAATACTATTTGAAAATCTTGGAACGGGTATGTTTGCTTCTTATTTAGCCGTAGATTAGGCCTATAGGAATACATCATAACACATCGCTAGGCATATATAATTTTTACCTCGTATGAAAACTATACTACACGTAATGAAAATATGGTTTGACATGTGTTATGTGTATGACCTAGTCAACGGATATAGAGAAGTCATTCTAAGTAAGATAATAAATATACATTTACAAATAAACGTCAAATACAGATTAAAAAATTAAACACTGCTTATAAATTAAGTTGAGTGTTTTGGATTGTATACAAATTTACAGTAGTTTACTATGCACCGACTGGAACGAAGCCGACATTTTATGCGTGCAATAGGTGTCTTCTAGTACACCCACTGTTCAGTTATAAACGCATGATGCAGGATTACTAGTATTCACCGATACTGCGTAAAATAACATACAGTTATACTACAATCGGAGTAATGCACAGGGAAAGTTTCGGAACACACAGAATTGTATAACAGCTACATCTACAACTCATCAATTTACACTAAATAAAAATTGTTCCAGAAAGAAGAACAAATCGATGGGAACCACGACTGATATCATCTACGAGTAGGCTATATGGACTTATTATGGATTTTCGATCGTATAGATTTATTGATCTAACTAGCCAAAGTGGGTTTTATTATGTATAGACTATTTCTTGTAATTTCCTTGTGTACTAGCATAGAAGTGAGTACTATACCAGCAAACCATGGCAAGATATATTTAGTATCTTGCCATATATTTGCTGTAAGTTTGTAAAAAATTAATATTAACCAGGGGCCACCTCCACGGGAATATCTTCAAACGTTCTTCGCTGATTTTTAACCAGTTTCAAGCAGACGGCCATCGTACAGAAACATGCCAGTGTGTTGCAAACGTCCATTGCATATGAACTGGTCTCAGTCTGGAAACTGATTTACGTAGCAGCCATATATTCCTTGTTACATAGACATGATGCTATACAGTCATCAATTTAATTTTATGCATAGTTTGTGTCTGATCGCTAGACTTTAACTTTTCGCACTTTGCCTTTTCTTACCTTTCCACGTATAGTTTTCATACTGGCATAGTGGCTAACATCCTTCCTTCAAATGCAGGAGAATGAGGGTTCGAAACCCGTTAAAGGTCTATCAGGTGTTTAGTCTGCATCGTATCACTACGTAGTGATAATTGCGACTTGTAGCGCTTCCTGCCAGACAAGACCAGAATCATTCAGACTGGTGACAGAACAAAAAGATTACTCACCAATGTAAAGGCAATCCTATAGCACATTACTCATCACAAATGCTTCCTATCGCACTAGGAGTTTTAATTTTTATAGTAATATACTTTTATAAATAAACAATTTAATTATTATTTTAATGCTTACTATAAATAATTGTTAATAGCACCACTAAATATTAAACATAAGTACGACTTTACATTGTGAAATAGGTATTGGAACGAATTTGGTACGAACAAAAATATTGAACACGTAATACAATAGTCAGAAGATCTTGCTAGCATGGGAATCAGAAGGTGAAGAGGAAGGCCGGAGAACAGGGAAGCATGGAGGAGTACTGCTGAGAAGCCTAAAGCCCACCAAACACTGTAACGCCACATAAGAAGAAGTACAATAGTACTTACCAAAAATTTCTGTTGACTCGCGGGGATTAATTTGAAGAACTTTAAGCAAGAGAAAGACGTATTTTCATTACATTTATTTGCGTTTACTTATTAACATTTTTCAAAAATTTTTTTCACTAAAAATAGTATTACAAAATGCACTAAATAAACCGATGTCTTTTAAACCTACTATTTTTCAGTATTTATACATGAAATATTTTAAGGCGTTTGAGAGAATAATAATAATAATAATAATAATAATAATAATAATAATAATGGCTCCCATGTGTACCACGAAACTGCTTAGGAGTCATAGTTTGAGAGAATACATGTAATTTTTTTCACTGAAAGTGAGCAGAACCTCACTCTTCAGTGAAGTAACGAGTTTATTTTGGAATAAAGAAATAGGAAAGTCGAGTATTAACTCAATATCTATCATGCAGCAGTAGGCCTATGGACTCCGTTTTTAACTTTTTAATTGTACAGAAGGTAAATTGTTAAATTCCGTAGTTACATTCTTATTACATCATCTACACATCTTTTTTTATACTCTAGGTTAGTATACAAGCTGTCACTTACGACCACACTTAATCTCTCACTCCTTCCCCCTCACCCTCTCTCTCTCTGTCTCTCTCTCTCTTTGATACACACACGTGCGCGCCGACGCACGTTAAAGTACATTACTTTGTCTTACAATGGGCATCAATCTTGTGTACATGAAAACAAAAGATGAAAATAGTTGGGACAAGTACAATAGAAATGATCATCTTACATTGGCCGTAGTAAATGGGTGCGGTGTTAGATGGCGCGAAAATAAAGGTTGTCACTGGGTGGTCGCGGAGGAGTTCATGCAATATACATTTGTATACAGTCGCGCTGCGCTCTGCTCTCCTACGGTATAAAGAATGCCATGGAAATCAAATTACATAACAATAAGCTCTAAGCCAAGGAAATTAGCACGACAATAAAAACAAGTACACGCTTACAATACGCGTTTGTACTATTGTTACTCTCTTTATTGCCTTACATTCTGTTTGTTATTGATAATTTTAATTGTTGATAATTTATGTGGCCCTCACTATTGAAATTATTGCTACAGTCAGTATGCAGAATATTATTTGAATATGAAAAAGTAAGTTCTAATGAGAAAATAATTAATTATAAATTAGTCACTTTAAACGCCTTCTTTCCGCGACGCATTTGTGGAGGTAACAAGATATTGTTAACATTATAGTATAGTATTTTGTACAAATTATATGTGTTTGAATGGTTCTAGAACAGGTCAGCAATTTTGAATACCTGGGCTATAATGTGTCTTATATTACAAACAATGGTGTGGTGAAGAAGCTGCACAAGTTCAACTATTTGTGTGGGACTATTTAGGAGAACTCAAAAATCAACGAGGAAAGGAACGCGCCTGAAGTTCTACAAGGTGATGGTCCTCCCTACACTTCTCTATGAGTCTGAGAATTGGACTTTAACGAAGCCCAGGCCAGTCGTATTCAAGCTATCGAAATGAGATTTCTCAGGCACGTGTCAGGATATAATTTTCAAGATCACAAAAGAAATGTCGATGTACTGGAGGAACTAAATATTATGAATATTCTTGATAGGATTACCCAATATCCGCAAAAATGGTTGGAACATCTTAACCGAATGGATGACTCCCGCATCCCTAAACAACTGTGGAATTATAAGCCGAAGGACGGAGAGGTGTGAGGCGTCCAAAGACGCCTTGGAGTAGCCAACTCTAGTCTATCTTGGGACCGGAACAGAACATTCTTAGTTTAATATTTACTGAAGATGGTGGTGGTGATGATGATGAAATGGGTTCGAGTTTAATGGTTATCCGTTATACCTTATTAGTCTAAAACAGAGATTACATTATAGCATAACTTAGGCCTGTAGTAAATTAATGCTATGATAAGGAAACATGGGATGAATGAAAGTTTATTGAATTGACTACATCGTTTTGTCAACGACTAAATAGAACACAATTTCAGTTTTTAAAAAGTAATAACGTCCTTCGATCCCTAATATTAATTTTTATATAACATCCAGGTCCGAAATATGATTATCTTTTTTCTTTTTGCTTACGCAGGACGTAAAGTAAAAGAGCGGAAAAAGATATCTGAAATCTTCTGAAGAAAACAGATAAATACTCGATTTATTAAAAGCACTACTTGGCAAAGATCTATAGAAGTAACGACTGACCTTACATAAACAAGGGTTTTAATTTTTAAAATGTGTAAAAATAAAAACGTTTCAGAAGAGTGGATTAGAAAGTTGTAAAAATCCGCTATTTGTGAGGAAATATTATTTTTCAATTATTGAATTACATTTAACGATGAATTGTCTTTAGTTCTCAAATAATTTATTTAAATGCTATCAAAATAAAATAAGCACGTAAAACTTGTTCTCATTCTAACAAGAAACCCGTGTTCCTGGCTTTCAAACTGAATAACAAACATGTTAAAACTTTGGTGTTGATACAAGATATCTGCAAATCATACTACAAGTCATCACTTATCAGTTCACTGTAAATAGCATTATGTTTTGTTGTAAACGGGTACAGTGTAAGTAGATATGGATATTATAATGAAGGAAAATCGTAAGAATTATATAAAATATAGTTGAAAACGTTACCTTATATTTATTTAGGACATGACAGTAAATGCTTCATGTAAAAAATTACTCAAAAATTGTTTTTATATACTAAAGTGTAAACTTATGTAATGTAACTAATGTAAGGTAATGTAACTAATGTAATCCTATCAGATATCTTGAACAAAAATTGGGGATTCACAGCACCGAGATACACAATCAAATTTAGAAAAGCCCAGTAAGCTAGTATACATGTCAGTATTACCTATGTAAAATAAGAAATGCTCATTGTTTAGCTGACTGGAGAGATTGGACATAAAATCAATTTTAAAAAATAGCCCTGTACTGTCTTTATAAACCGGTTACTTGTGTTTCACTAACCAACGATGTAGTTGTCTTGTGTGATCTAAGAGAAGCGAAACTGTGCAGAAGATTACGATATTCTTGCAGTTACTATCGATATTTCTTAATTCTCTGTAAAGAGGCAAATCGGATGTTTAAAACTGTTTCACTTAAATTATTTCTAACAGAAAGCGATACTCTGATATTTATCTACTCGATGACACGTGGCGAAATATTTGATTTTAATTTAGGAGGCAAATAGTTTTAATGAAGTCAAATTTTGTCTGAGTCTTTCACGGGCGGCGTCGGTGTTATTAAAATTGTTGGTTGCCGGGCTTTAAGGCTGTGGTCCAAAGTTGTTGGTTGCCGGGATTTAAGGCTGTGGTCCAAAGTTGTTGGTTGCCGGGCTTTAAGGCTGTGGTCCAAAGTTGTTGGTTGCCGGGCTTTAAGGCTGTGGTCCAAAGTTGTTGGTTGCCGGGCTTTAAGGCTGTGGTCTAAAGTTGTTGGTTGCCGGGCTTTAAAGCTGTGGTCCAAAGTTGTTGGTTGCCGGGCTTTAAGGCTGTGGTCCAAAGTTGTTGGTTGCCGGGCTTTAAGGCTGTGGTCCAAAATTGTTGGTTGCCGGGCTTTAAGGCTGTGGTCCAAAGTTGTTGGTTGCCGGGCTTTAAGGCTGTGGTCCAAAGTTGTGGGTTGCCGGGCTTTAAGGCTGTGGTCCAAAGTTGTTGGTTGCCGGGCTTTAAGGCTGTGGTCCAAAGTTGTTGTTTGCAGTGTTTCAGCCGTGCCTTCAACGGCCATCTTCAATGCTTAAATCAGGCTACACACTGACACAGACGTCTCAGTCAGTGACCACATTACTAATGGCAATAATAATAGGTTTATAGGTTTATTCATGTATTAACCTCTGACGATGCTGAATTAATCAGTGAAACGTGCCCAAGATGATAATACAATATAATTTTACTTGCAGAAGTAGTGAATATTTTAAGAACTGTCCATAATAAAAAACCTGCAAGAGATATTTAAGAGTTACTTACAACATAAATATATATACACACACGGAACGGATAACCTTCCAAACGTGTCTAGTAACAATCAGTAAAAAAACTACGTTAAACACCACAATAAATTAAACTTAAAGCTTTCACCATGTTAGAAGTCAAATGCTTCGGAAGTGGCTGAAGGACTCTGACGCATAGCGGCAGAAGGGGATGGAAAAGAAGATGAAAAAGTAAAAGAAGAAAAGAAGAAGGAAAAGGAGAAAGTTCTGCAGTGCAGTATATCAAAATATCATATTCATTTTCTGAAACACAGGAATAGATATAGAAGTATCTACGCGTATATATATTATATATTCTATATCCTGTATCTATATCCTACATACAGAAGTATGGATGATCGTTGGCACTGAAAGAAGCGTTTTAGTATTATTAGTCCGTGCGCAATGTAATGTAACAGAGAAGTGTTCGAGTCGATCTTAATAGTTTTTCAGTTTTTGCCACAAACACATAGGGCTAATATAAATGTAACAATCTGTGTTAGTGTCAGTAACTGAACGACTCGTGCTTAATGTGCCTACTGATCATGACGAATACAGAAAATATCGGTATGGAGAACCATACATGACTTCCATATTCTAAGATTTATATTTAAAATCATTTTCAGCCAAACAGCCAGGCTGTGTCTTACCTGCCTTTTTATTGCTGTATTAAATGAAAAATATTATATTACATTAAAATGAAAAAATTATAATTTTATTGCCTGGCAACATTATTATTTTATTTTTAACAATTACCATTGTTTCAAAAAGTTTAAATAAATTTTCAAGTACTTTACTCTTGTTAAAACGTAAAAGGTTGCAGGTAAACTACCCCTTCCCCTTAACCGATCTTCACCAAAATCGAAAGGCATTGAGACCTGTACAATTCAGGGACGTATGCTAAAAATTATTTGATTCTGTTTGAATTTGCGGCTGTTATCGTTTGCCATAGAAAATACGCTTGATAAACAAACGTTGCAGGTAAACTACCCCTTCCCCTTAACCGATCTTCACCAAAAACAATAGGTCTTGAGTACTCTACAAATCAGGGCTGTATGCAAAACATTATTTGATTCTGTTTGAAATTGCGGCTGTTATCGTTTGCCATAGAAAATACCCTTGTTAAAAAAACGTTGCAGGTAAACTACCCCTTTCCCTCAACCGATCTTCACCAAAAACAATAGGTCTTGAGAAATCTACAATTCAGGGCTGTATGCGAAACATTATTTGATTCTGTTTGAATTTGCGGCTGTTATCGTTTGCCAAAAAAAAAAATTTCCCTTGATAAAAAAACCGTTGCAGGTAAACTACCCCTTCCCCTCAACCGATCTTCACCAAAAACAATAGGTCGCGAGTACTCTACAAATCAGGGCTGTATGCAAAAAATTATTTGATTCTGTTTGAATTTGCGGCAGTTGTCGTTTGCCATAGAAAATACGCATGATAAAAAACGTTGCTGGTAAACTACCCCTTCCCCTCAACCGATCTTCACCAAAAACAATAGGTCTTGAGTACTCTACAAATCAGGGCTGTATGCAGAAAATTATTTGATTCTGTTTGAATTTGCGGCTGTTATCGTTTGCCATAGAAAATACCCTTGTTAAAAAAACGTTGTAGGTAAACTACCCCTTTCCCTTAACCGATCTTCACCAAAAACAAAAGGTCTTGAGAACTCTACAATTTAGGGCTGTATGCAAATAATCTTTTCATTCTGTTTGAATTTGCGGCTGTTATCGTTTGCCATAGGAAATACCCTTGTTAAAACATAAAACGTTACAGGTAAACTACCCCTTTCCCTTAACCGATCTTCACCAAAAACAATAGGTCTTGAGAACTCTACAATTCAGGGCTGTATGCGAAACATTATTTGATTCTGTTTGAATTTGCGGCTGTTATCGTTTGCCAAACAAACAAAATTACCCTTGCTAAAAAAAAACCGTTGCAGGTAAACTACCCCTTTCCCTCAACCGATCTTCACCAAAAACAATAGGTCGCGAGAACTCTGCAAAACCGGGCTGTATGCAAAAAATTATTTGATTCTGTTTGAATTTGCGGCAGTTATCGTTTGCCATAGAAAAAAAATCTACAGACAGACAGACAGACACACAGACACACAGACAGACAGACAGACACACAGACACTTTTCGGAAAACGACTTTTTTTCATGTTTTGAGTGTAGTAGAATCAGAATCTGCAATAATCTCGAACACGATTTTTTTTGCCATCACCATACTTCCATTCCTTAAGGAATATGGAAGTAAAAAAGAAAATAAGGTGTAGGCCTACAGAAGTGTCATTGGGCTAACATACATTGAAACGTAGGAATAAGTGTATCATCTGTGGGATTGTTTTTTTTAGATTAAGATCAAATAACAGATATCGAGAGAAAGTTAAATGAAATTAGTTATACCTGTGGAACATTAAGACGACTAAAGAAGAATAAAACGCAGAGGGAAACACAGTTGAAGTTCTATAAGGTCGTGATTGTGCCGAATTTAATGTATGGATGTGGAATATGGACTCTCCTGCAAAAAGATATTTAAAAAATACAGGCCTCGGAAATGAAATTTTTAAGAGCAGTTAAGGGATGAGTTGGATGTAGTTTAAGAGATCGTCTACGAAATGACGACATAAGGAAAGACCTGAAGTTACAGTCGCTTTTGGAGAGAATAAAGGAATACAGCCAGAATTGGAAATTCCATGTGGAACGCACGGTAGATACACGTACTCCTAAACAAGCGTTTGAATATAGGCCAGTGGGGACGAGAGATCGTAGAAGACCCTGGAAAAAATGGTCAGAGACTCTTGTGAAGTTGGAACGGGCTATAGTCCAAGCCACTGGGTGAAGAAAAAGAAGAAGATCAAATAACAGTTAAAGTGCATTAATGATAATTAATTGTCATAAACTTAAGCTGCAAATAAGAAACAAGAAGCAGCCTGCGAAGAAGAATGAATGAATGCTATTAGGCCTAGAATTTTTAACCGATTATGATTAGTTTTACAATTAGGAATATCTGGTGAACTAAACAAGTAAAGAAATAATGTAGACTTAAAATTAACATATAATAATAAATCTAAAGACAATAATGGTATTAACAACACGATCAACAATACAGGAAATATTTTATACAATGAATATAATGCAGTGAACTCCAATCGTATTATAATTGCTATTAACATTATTTTAGTTACAAAATTTCTAGTTGCGAAATTACCATTTTAGAAAGTGTTTCAAGTGTCAACGATGACAATTCCCAAAGTTAATTACTTTTTTACTGCAAAATAATGGTAATTTGTACTTACTGACAATGAGGTACTTTTACGAATATAGTTGTGTGTCACGTCTTCGACTTGTTCTAGTAGTAGTAGTAGTAGTAGTAGTAGTAGTAGTAGTAGTAGTAGTAGTAGCAGCAGCAGCAGCAGCAGCAGCAGCAGCAGCAGTAGTAGTAGTAGTAGTAGTAGTAGCATTAGTAGTAGTAGTAGTAGTAGTAGTAGTAGTAGTAGTAGTAGCATTAGTAGTAGTAGTAGTAGTAGTAGTAGTAGTAGTAGTAGTAGTAGTAGTAGTAGTAAGTTACAGTAGATTTGTTGTTGTTACACGAAAGAAACATAACGAGCAGTTTCTTAGCAACCGTGTGTGTACTTTATTCTTGAAATTATGTGTATGTAAATTTTTACACGCATTCTAACTTAGGATTAAAATATTACAATATTTTAATCGGTACGTGAAGTTGATGCGACAAATGATAAAGTACGTACTAAATTTGTATTTCGCTTCACCGTAATCGTAAATAGAACATAAAGGATATACATATCTTACTTCAAAATAAATACTTCAAAATATATGTCAATATAGCCTATTATTTTCCAAAACCAAACCAAAATTTGCTTGTCAAGACTATCCCCAATCTAATTAATGTAATCTCTTTTACAAAATAATGAATAATATGTATGTTATTGCGAGATAAATTATACTATTATTGTCACTGCTATAATTAAATAAATCATATTGCCATTACTGTTACAAAACAATGTCAACGGTAACAGGCGATTAAAGTCAACCGGTAGGTCACGTGCAAATTGATATATTTGCACTGTTAGTCTGATTAAGTACAGAAATCATGCCAACCAGAAATGCTGCCTCCAGACAGTTTTAAATAGAAGATAACATTATTACGTTAAATTAAATCGGGTTTTGATTTGAATTCCTTTAAATGCGTTTATTTAAAAAATGTCTCGTGTCGAAATAAATCTTGTATGAGTACCGTTTACTTTACTCACAAAATTAGATCTACTAAGAATTTAAAATTTCCTTTTTTTTTAAAGCTTACTCAGTAGTTCATACTTTTTCGTACGGAGTCAAAGAAAAGAGTACAGCTCTGCAAGCCACGAAAACTTACTAGAACATACGATTATCTCCAGGGACCTTGATAGTAGTCTGAAGAAGCAAATGATATTAGCAAATCTCCTTCACTTTTGATTTTGGTTTTAATAAAACTTGTTCAACTCCTTTTTTTAGATAAATTATTTATTTATCTAAGCAAACTGCTCTTCTACTGCTATTTGAAAGGTCGGAAGAAATATCCGGTTGATGGAGGGAATGTACATTTTTCTGTGTACGGATTGATATTTATGAGGACAAAGAACTAACCTCGGAACAGTGCGGCTCGTTTATAGAAAGTGTAATGCGTTATAGAACACTTATTACTATTTGCCTTGTTTTAACGGATAATCAACTATCAGGCTTAAAAAACTTATGTTCAATGTAAACACGTCCGTAAAGCACTTCAAATTGAGTTATTACCTTTTAAATTCATAAATTTAAATGGTTTATTATTATGTATTATCTGTGTGTCATTCCTTTATTTTGTTTATATAACATAGGCCTATATCTACTCAATAACTATTTATTTCTATTATGTTTGTATAATTTTTGAATATACTCCGCCACTTGGAATGTATCCACTTTACCTATCGTGGCCATAGAGGATAGTCCCATAGTCACGGACTTATGGATCTGCATTACTCTTGGTTTACTTTGGTGTACTCTGTTTTAATATTTAGCTTAATAATTACAAAATATCACTTCCTGCATTTTATTTAAAAGTCTACTTTACTTTCCATCTCAGAATGACCGTACGTTTCTGTGTATTCGTGTACTGTGCCTCTGTACATTTAATATTTTCATTTCTGCAATTAATTATAGTGCAGGAATTCATATAATTAGTAGATTGTATAAAAATTTATTTGAATAAATAAAACTATTCTACATATGTCTACACAAATCATTCATTGGCTCAAAATAGAATTTATACCTCAATAAAAAGATTAAGGACTGAATACTTAAAATTAAAGTATGACAGTTGCTAACTAGAAGCATTGTAGTGATTGTATTTAGAGCTTTATATTTATAAAAAGAGAAATTCTAAACAAGAAATAATTATAAGTATGTTATTAATACGTCTATATTCTAGAGTTCAAGAACATGTGAAGTGTTAAACTTCCTTCTTAGTCCTGTTTCAGATATTGGCTTACCACTTTAGACCACCTTATAAGTTTATCAACCTTAGATCTTAGAATGAGTCTATTAATAACGTTGTTCTAAATCCAGTTGAATTGTTTAACAGATCATTAAAAACTCATCCTCCAATGCCGAAACGATTTAAAAATAAAATTTGATAAGTAAATCTTTAAAAGTTATTTCCGTCACATAGTAGAACGAATCACCAGTCATAAGCGTAACGAACAGTTTATGCAATTGTCTGAGATGTTTGTAAACATGTAATTCATGTTAATTAAGTTAAAGTAGATTATGCAGAAAGACACGCTTGCAACTATAATAGCTTGACTTGTGTTACTGTCTTAACGTACAGTGCCTTCTTAAATTTATGTAATAAGGTATTTACGTGCAAGCTATTAGCACCAGCAACTATGTGTAATTTTAAAATGAAATTTTACGCGTTTTATTTGATAGAGTTTGCAGATCTGAGACTATAATACAGTTTTTTGTTATCGTATGAATGAATGGGCGAAGAGGGCGGTAAATCTGGGCTTTACAGTTGGTGGGTTTCCAATGTCAGAGTCCAAATTTATGATTTTATTGAAAATGTGTTGTTTCTGGAGGAGCTCCCCCCCCCCCCCCCGGCGAATTTTTTACGTGCTTAGATTAATACAACAAATGTAAAATGTTAAACAGCAACAGGATTAAACAAATATATAGATCTGTAGACCTATTTATGAAATAAAAACCGGCGCATGGAGTGTGCACTGATGTTTAAGAAGCGAGAAATAAGTTAGGAGAGGTCAGCATATTTAACATTTTTATTTTTCTGGATAGGCATTAGAAACTTTTATTAGCATTCTTTGGAAGAGGAAGGTGAAAAGAATAAACATTTCCTAGTTGTCTGGTGTCGGAATACGAATCTTGTATCAATAAAGATTTATATTCCGATATCAGACAAATCAGTTAGTTGAATTGCCACCATGCTTATCAAATGGGTAAGACAGGCTGGAAAAAGGGACGACATCATAAGTCAATAAGGAAGGAATAGCATGAATGCATGGCGGCAACTAGTCTAGTGAATTCTTGGACTAGTTAAGCAACCAAGATGTTTACTGTTGTGCTGTTTTTACACCTTATAGCTTGTAACGTTTCTTTATTAACTTATTGTTTATTAACTTAGCGCTTGGAAGATTATATATATATATATATATAACTAAAACAAGAATAATATATATTACTAAAACAAGAAGATTGTATACCGTCTGTGGAGTCGAGATTTCTTGCATAATGAAGGGATTTAGATGTACGGATGGGTTGGGAAATACTAATATTTGGGACGAATCGAATAGGCCTACTTTTAGATAGTTTACTAACATACTTAGGAAACTGCTAGACTAGCAGAATATAATAAAAAATAGTCTGAATGTCTGAACTGAAAAACCAGTGACAAATCCCCTTGAGAAACGCGAATGTTTAAATCGCAGAATCGCAAATGATTTGGACCGACCAACAAAGTGATAGATGCATGAAGGAAATCTTTACTGGGCAATCAATAATAGGAAATCTGGCACATGAAATGCAGAAGAAGAAAATACCTCTGTGCGAAAATTAAAGTTGAAGGAACACAAGTTTAAGCGCTGCAGATAAGCACCAGAGCATTCATTACACTGGAGTTGAATAAATTCTGAAATACGTACCCAACAATCGGGATTCCACCAAGGACTGCGGCAAGGTCACAGTTTATCACCTCTTGTTTGTGGTCCGAACTCTGCAACGGGTGCGCTCTCACAAAACACACGTGCGACTTTGTGAGTGTGTACACCTTTGGACAGTCAGAGAAAACAGGAGACACAAGAAAAAATCACGGTAACATGCAAATGAGAGGACGCAGACAACAATAGATTGACACAAATCAGCGGCCAAGTCGCTGCCTGCCTCTTGCGAAAAATAATTCTTCTTAACACATGTGTGCTGTTTTTATAAGAGAAATTTTGAAACGGGTGACACCAAGCACACGTCTCTTGAATAACAGAGAAGCCCGGAACGTCTTCTGAAGATATATTCAAGACAGCAGAATATTTATGATTACAAAATGTAAAATGGATCGTGTATAAACATAAAGTTGAATGAAATAGTCTATTCTTTTTTAATGCCATTGTTTGAGCATTACGTACAACACAAGATAACTGGGATTTTATATTGTATTACGGTGTAAACTTAAATATTACGTTTATATTATTTGCTGAATCCAACTGATACACATCACTAGTTAATCTGACTAAGATGTAAGGAATAAATATAATTTATTTAATTGCGCATAGCAGAGCCACGTCATGTTTGTTGGAAGGGGTCGCATCTGGTGAAGGTAGTCCACGTTATGACAACTGAGCAGGAAGGGGCAATAATTCAAGCGGCACATGTGTTTGTGGTTCAAAATTTAAAAATTCAATTGTTTCAATTGCACTTCCTCGGTCTCTCATCCTTTGGGAATAATTTGTAAATTGAGCATAGGAGGGTTGGGGCGGCACAGCTGTGCATTCGCATTATTCCAAGGGGAGGGTTTTAAAAACAATAAAACACCATCCCTGTTATTTACTCTTGGCAAGTTTCCCTTTTCGGAAAAAACAATTGTTTCTCTTGTAACTTTTGAATTTTATGAGATTTTATATCTTATTATTTTATTGGTATTGAAAAATTCACGTTTAAAAATTGTTCAAGCATTTAACAGAAAGCGATGTCCTTGTAAAATTTTAAACACGGCACTAAACAAATTCTATATCAGACTAAATGTATTAAGTTGCAGACACACGCGCGCAAGTTATTCGACAGCAACTAAACAGTTGTTTTGTTCATTTGACGATTGTGTTTAATTTATAAGTTGTCGTTTTTGTTAATGTCAATTATTTTTGTTATTTTAATTAAAAAATACAAACGTTTTTTATATTATTGATCTATAGTATCATGTGGTATGTTATGTGTTTTGTTACTATTTTCATATATTTATAATACGTATTGTTTAATGACTGGATTGGCTAAATCGATACAGAGAGAGATATGTCGTTAACCACAAACGGAATTATACCAGTCAAAGCAACAATAATGTTGTTATTAATTATCACTATTGGAAAATCCCTTTTACTGTAATTAGATACTCATTACTAGTACATATCATGACATAAAGAATTCGATAAACACAAAAACACACACAACGACTAAACTTAGGCACTGCCACGAAATACATTCTGTGTGTGTGTGTGTGTGTGTCTGTGTGTTATGTGTGTAACACGTATTATACAGTTTTGGATACGGTGCAGAAGGTAAACGTTTCTCCTTCAATGTGTGTTTAAAAATTTTGTTTCTACTTATATCATCATGGTGTAGTACTGTATTGCATTTTACCTAACAACTCAAATATAAGTTTTAAATAAATCATGTAGGAAGCATACGAACAGCTGTAGGACTGTAGGTTGGACTTATATGCAAATAGCATAATTAGCGATATTTTTTACGTTTTATTAATGATTTAATAACTAATGATAGAAGTTGTTTTTGCAGTGTTAGGAAAGTGTAAGCGTGTCATTGTATTTAATAAATTAACTTCATTTGGTTGAATAACATAAATAACATCTTGAGTGCGAAGACACTAAACCGGGTGTCGGCAACGGTAGTGTTATGCCCGCAATGTCACCTAGCGTGCCAAAATGAACCAACTCAAACTAATTAAGACACATGAAAAAAGTACAAACATTTACAACATAACCTGCAATTATTCTACCACTACAGAAACAAAACAAATAATTTGTTTTTGTAAATTATTTTTGTTAGTTTTGTATGTTATTTTAATGTCTGTGTTTTTAAATAGTTTTGTTAGTTTTGTCATTTTATTATATGATACAACTATATACAGTAATAGTTTTGTTTTGTCATTTTATTAAAACTAAATAACCCACACAACAAAGATAATACAACAACTAATGGTATATACAAAACTGAATGCCAAGATTGCAATAAATGTTACATATGACAAACAAAAAAAAGTAGCTGAAAAAACATTATTTTGAACACCTTAACGCATACAAAAAAACAGAAATATATTAATCTAATTTGGCCAAACATGCAATAAACACTGGATATGAATTCCCAGACATAACCAACATAACACTAATAAAACACATACCACACAAAGGCACCATAATGAACATTTGGGGAAATTGACAAGTATATAAACACAAAACAAACTAATACCTGAACAAATACAAATCAATACAAAACATGATACAATTTTCAAAGCACTCAACATCGAAAATACACAAAATACTAATATATACACCACAATCACACATAATAATAACAATTTAAAAAACCAAAAACCAACGGGAAGCCATAACAACACCCAAATATCACACAAGTACGTCACAAGACTCAAAATCAGGAAGGCTGAAGATGGGGAACACAAGGCTTCCCGAAACATGTTCCAAATAAGGAGAAAACATCTTGAGGTAAAGTGATTATAAATATTAAATATATTATATTAATATATTATAGTATCATAATTATTATATTATATTTGACAAAATTAATATCTCTTAACAGTAGCGTGGCGTCCATGTAACCGCTGTTGCCGGCGGCAACAGTACTGGAAATAAGAGAAAATAATATTAATTATATCACAGAATGAATACTTTGGTTATTGAATAATATGAAATCCGAACAATATCAGTAGGGAAACTTGAAGAAGAGCATAGCATTGCTTTAGAACTGTTGGGCACTTGCATCGTCTTGTGTTGCCGGCTTGGACATCGGCAATGGTTTACTGCGTGGGGTCATTGACCTCGTAGTAGTTGTCACTGTACTGACTGTGGACGAAGGGTTAATACATTCGTTCACCCAATGTGTTGCCGCTGTATAAACCGGCAAAACGCTGAGTTAGCAGCTATGTTCGTTTTCGGAACCGATGTGCAACAGTTACTACATACCTATTTGCCTATTTGTGTTTTATTCGTTTAGTCATGTGTTTCTCTATTTGTCTTTATTATTTTTAATTCGATAATTTGTGTCCTGTTTTATTCTGTGTAACTATAATGGAGTTAGATCCCGTTGAGCCGGGACCTTCTTCTTCTGCCAGCGAATGATAGAAAATACTATAAAAACACATTTTGGCTCTAAAAAGAACTCTTGGTACTAGCAAATATTCGAATTAATTATTAGGATAGGTTTTAGGCCTATCACAACCGGCAACAGCTGTTATGTACCCACGCCACGCCACTGTCTCTTAACATGCTTTGCAAATTTTGAACCGCCTTCAAAAAGTTTGTAAGCTATGTTTGCAAAAAAAACTTTACTACATATTGGTGTCAGTTAACATATATTTTTAAAAAGTACTCCACATAGGCCTATGCATGTCTCTACAAACATACATAAACTTAAATTCGAGGACTAAATTATTTGTCATTTAGTTATGGATACAAATTACAAGTTTATCCAAAATAATCAATACAGTCGTTGAAATTTTTAGTGTTTATTATAGGCCTATTCCTAATAATTGTCTGCTTTACAATTGTTATTTTACTAAAAAATATAGTTTCGTAATCGAGATTTTTTAATTTTCCTTTACTTTTTAAGGCACAGTAAAACATCCATTAATCGTGGTAACGACGTTTGGTCACCCCCTTGTGGTATTTCTAGGCTAACGGTAAGCATCATACATGCTAGAATTTTACCCATAGTTCTAAAAAAATTAAATTATTAATTTGATTTTATCTAATACCGAATGAAATTCGTTCAAAACAGTTAGCGAGTTCTGCAGCTCAGGGAGGTTACTAGCTTAATACTATGCAAATTGATTAAATAAATAGTTATAATTCATTTATTTGTTTATAATTAACTTATTTGTTTATGTTTAATTTATAAATCCATTATTCCGAAGTACTGGGTCACAGTTTTTGAAAAGTTAACAATTGCTGCTCACTTTATACTCAACTGTCGTATAAAGAGGATCCTTAACCTTGCTTTCTCCCCGGTTAATTGTTCAATGTCAAGCATGTTCTCAGTCATGCATTCAGCTTTACACAAATTGCCGAGTGCGCTACTAAATATACAAAATTACTACAGCTACTATCCTACAGATATTGTACATCTATAGTGCAACTCACTTTACTCTTGGTTTTTAAAAATGCATATTTTGAAGACACATTTGTATTCAAAATATAAATACGTTTTCGTTACATAGTTTGAATCGGTCCAGTGTGTCACTAAAAATGATTACTTACCACTGAGTCCCGTGTGGGTCAGTTTACCGACCCCTGTCCTAAACTATAAAATTCATATTTAAAATTACTCATTCATTACAATAGGTGTACTTAAGAGAGAGAGAGAGAGAGAGAGAGAGAGAGAGAGAGAGAGAGAGAGAGAGAGAGAGAGAGAGAGAGAGAGAGAGAGAGAGAGTCGGTCTTTCTTTCTATCTGTCTAGCTTTGTGTATATTGCTACAAACAGATGCACATAGGCCTGTATCATTTATTTTCTTAGAACTGTATTTCGTATATACTTTCGCTTTAAATATGTTGACATTATGAGGTCATATACGCGCACATACCGAACTCTGTTCTGTGATTATGTACAGTGTAAGCCTTATATATGAGTCAGTATAATTAATAACCTCAGTATGTAGAAAGTTGACAGACTTCTGTTTGGGAGAGACGGTTCGGGAAACTACGACATTGCACGATGTAACACGTACGTCGTTAAGTTTTGTTGTCGTTCCTTTCTGGACGGGGCGTTTCGATGCATCCATCCAAGTCCTATTCTTTAACCAATGCAATCAGTAGTGGAGACGTGAACGCTTCATCCGGTGACTAGAACATTGTTAAGAATAAATATCGATTGAAATAACACACAACTTACAAATATTGTCTGCAGTATCAAACAATCGAATCTCTGACTTAACCACTGACAAGTACGCTTGATAAAGATACGCTAATTAGCACGAACAGATAATGGGAATACCATGATGCTCCTCTAATTACTTTGATATCAGTCACTCTTTACCTTATTTCATTACAGTAGATAAAATAGTCAACAATACTCTTTGCAGTTCTTCCTTCAGCTTCAAAAGTAATTTGATGTATCTTTTTGTGTTTGAATCAAGTATTATCCACCAACAACCCATTATCAACACAAAATTCCAAAAGTCTGTTTTCATTAATATTTTTATCCTGCTATCTTCTAAAAGAACAAATGATGCCATGTGACTATTCATAATCTTTTCCAATTCTGGTAGTCAGATCGCCTCCAATTATTATCTGCCTACCCTCATTATATACCTACTTTTTCCACTACTCAACTCAACTCTATATAAAACTCTTCTTTACTCATCCGATACATCCGAGTCCTCAGTTGGTGCATAAACCTGAATAAAAACAATATTTATTTCCAAATCCATTACTGTAATTATCCATGAATTCACTGCCTCCAACGACTCATCCTGCTGCACGTTTCAAGTGCCGCCAATACGCCAACTCCCTTTCTTGCACGCTTTCTCACACTCACTCAAGAGAATAGTGAATAGTTATTGTTCAGCACGACGGTCACAGTTCTCTTTTCTTCACTTCACTAATCCCCATGAACTTTATCTTGTACCTCTTCATCTCCTCTACCAATTCCACTTCCTTTCCAGTTACTGTTTTTATGTTCGATATTCCAAATATACGTTTATTTTGACTATTGACCAGTCTTTTATCCATTAAAGCAATCCGCGTTCCGAGGCCCTCATTTCTTCTCTAAATCGTCTTATAAGCATACAGGTGATTAACCTAACGATGTCGGCCCCGTTACCTCAAGAAAACTGGACTTCTGTTTCTACCCCTGGAGAGTAGGATATTCCTTACTACACGATCAGGAGTCGTCAGTATCAGTAGTCATTACTGATACTTCGTGTTGTTTTCGACCATCGGTCAACAAGGGATTACTGCAGATTTATCTGTAGCCTACAACAAAGAAATAAGAAATAAAATGAACCCTAGCCCTCGAATAGTCCAATCGTTTTAATCTGATAACCGGCTTGGAATTTGTCAAATTTTTCCAAAATTTTGAAATTTCCAGAACTGAACACTGTATTCAGATTTTGGTTAAAATTTTCTTTAATTTGATACTCTACATGGATTTTTATGAGTTTTTCAATATTATCTCTCACATTTTTGTCTTCTGACCTCTCTTTTTTTGGGGGGCGGTGAGGTCAATGTAAAAAACAATAGAAGTCCGTGGGGTAAAAGTATATACACGCATGCCAAGTTTCACGAAAATCACTTGGTGCATTAAAAAGTTATCAAAAGACACGGTAGGCCTACCCTACCTAACATACAAATAATGAGACAGATATACATACAAATAATGCTAAATGGTGGAATTGAAACTGACACTTGCTTCTCTCGTTCATTTAATGTGATTAAGGAAACGGGGAATGCACCGATAGATTAACAGCACATGATATTTTAACTCAAATGGTTTTTCTTCGTATTTTGCGTTACGTAGGTTTTTCAAACCTTTTACGTTCACATTATCTCAGTGTCGTGTGAAACATACTTTAAGATCTTACAAGAATTTTAATATGTTGCTTCACAAGACGAAACTGAAGGATATTAGAATAAATTTAGTTAACGCTGTTTTTCCAAACATAAACATAATACTTTTACCACATGCACACAGGCGTCAGAAATCTGATGTATTCTCAAAACTCATAAATGAGCATCGAAAAATATTTACATCTAATGAAAAGCAAATATTTAGCCTACAAAATATATTTATAGCAAATTATTTCCATGCTTAGTTACAGGAAAAAGTTCATTTCGGGCTTATAGATTCTCGTTCAGCTGTACAGTAGAATTTCATACCTGTTATGTGACCCTTGGTGAAGAGCATAGCGTAATTAATAGTTTCTACGTGTGGATTTATACACACCACATCTAAGACATCAATACAGAAATCTGTTGTGTAAGACTAGCAGAGTTTGTTAATTACAAGCGTATCAGCCACACCTTGTCTTAATTAGACGGTGTATGCCCTTTGTAATGTATTCTTTAACAAGTCACCTGATTATTCTTCCGTGTGTGTGTGCGCGCGCGCGCGTATGTTTTTTATGAACGTGCGCAGTAAGTTACATGTATTGATTACGTTTTTACATGTTGTCAGATCAAAGGTCTGCTTTTGTTTTAAATGAAATATTACGTAATACAACCTAAATTATTGAATTTCATTCATTCTTTATGTCAAGTAGTGAACGACACCTAACGTTATGCTAAATAAGTACGTCACACCGTATGCAAATGAACGACGTAACCGATATTTATTACAAAACGATTTCGTCATCTCGAACTTAGAACTACAACTGAGTTGGACTTTATCCGTTATGGGTACAGTACCCGTAGGAGGAGCAGTCGCTTTCTTACCTATTTAAATATTTCGTTAAATATTTTGATATTTCGTTCGCGAATAACAAATTAAGATGAGGACTTCTTTTTGGTGTGATTTGAATTATTTACTGACACAAACAATTGGTTATATTAAGTACATAACTATATTTCATTACATAAACATAATCAAAATATATAAGGCAATGGGGATAAGGTGTGGGAGACTACAGAAAATATGAGGAAAAGGTTACGAGCCATGGAAATGGGATACTGGAGAACGTGCTGTAGATCTACTTTGCTGGATAGAGTAAAAAATTAAGAAATAAGGGAAACAATGAATCTTGTGTACCGATATAAATGACACAATTGATGCATAAATATTAAGATGGTACGGGCATGGGTGCGGTTTGAGTAATGATAGATGACCAAAGAAATGACTAGAATGGACCCTTCCTGAAAGAAGACAAAGAGGGAGGCCGCGACAGACTTGGATGGAAGGCATAAGAAATGCAATGGCTCAGATAAAATTGGAAAGACCGTAAAGTTCGAAAGCTAGGTGTCGAATAAATGTTGTTCGAACATAGGGAATATGTGTGTGTGTGCGTGTGTGTGTGTGACTATATTTAAGCGAGTCATGGAGAGCAAAGTTTACCAAAGGACATTTTTCATTTTAAGGTCCGCAATAGTTAGTAGAAATTAGTCCTTGTAGTAAAACCTGATAAAAATACTCCAGAGTTATCACCTTCCACTATTATTCTTAAACCTCTTCTCAAAATGTTTGCTTTTACTCCTGAACCTCAGCTACAGTTTTTGGTTCAGTAGTTTACCATGAGAGACTACGCTTTAGTTTGTTATAGACTACGTAGATGACGTGGAATGAACTCCGGTGAACATACAAAATTAGTCTCGTAGAATCCCATTCTAATAAGAAGTCTTCAGACTTCAGAAATTTAAATTTCTTATTATATAAACAGCTTATGCTCTTCTTTTAAAGACATTTTTCACCCCCAAATGGCAACGTACCTTTCATATATGATTCTACTACACAATATTTGTTTTAGTAGGGCTAGAAGAGAAAACATGTCTAGATAGAAGGTGCATAGTATAGTTAGAGGCATAGTATCATATAGTAGTTGTATGATTACTCTGCATAGAAAAAATTTCAGAAGTACATAACTTTAATTTCAAACCTACTTTTATCTCTTTAACAGAAGAACACAGTACCTCTGGTTTTCACGATCATTGGTATTGATTAAAAAATGCTGTATTGTATATAACCAAAGTTCAGTATGTTTTCGATTGCACACTTCGATCTTCTAAAATGTTGGGCAGAATTTTCAAAAATTTTAAAAGAATTTAAATTTCTAATCTTGAAATTTCATCATCATCACTTCATGTGTAGGATTCTCCTGTTCCGGCCTCATTACTCATGCAGTTTCGTGACTAGCCTGCCTACAGATTTTCTTCCAACCGGCTCATACTCATAAACCAACTTCAAAAAGCGGGTATTGTCCATTCTTTCTAGATGTTGTTTCCAGCACTTTCTTTAATTCTGAATGAGTTAGTTTAGGGAAACTATACCAAATTCTCGTCTAATATACTCGTTTCTTATATGATCGAGTCGCGTATATCCCTTTACCGATCTCAAACAGCTTATTTCTACAGCCTGTAATTGGCACCAGTCCTTCTTCCTTATAGTCCAGGTCTGGCATCTATACAGCAGTGCTAGTACTGCCATTGTCTTATAGAATTTGATACACGTCTCTTGTTCTAGGCTTTCCTTTTCGATGTCATTCTCAGTATTCCACATATAGTTTGGAACCTCTCTAGTTTATTGCTGAGATCATCACTACCTCTGTAATAACCAAGGTAATTGAATGTTGAAATTTCTAAGAAAAAAGACGAGGAAATTGATGAAAAGATGTTACTTGCAAATAAGTAAGTATAAATTCGCTAGTACGCATCATTCGCCTCTTATTGCATATTTGTGGGTCGTTGAAATCTACTCTTTCCCATTCTGAGCACAGAACCTGCATTCTGTTAGTTGAAAAGAAGCTAATGGGACACAGAAACTAAGGATATTAAGGAGATGTCAGATTTCTTTGCTAAAGTCTGTCTGGGTTAGCAACCCCTGCTGTGAGGTCGTTCTACCATAGAACAACTCACGGAATAACGCAATTTCCCTGCAACCATAAATAAGATACCTCTGTCCATTGTAGACAGTGTATAACTTATACATGACTTCTTTAAGCATTTGACGTAACGGTAAGTGCCCATTCAACTGCCTTCAACTTCTTTGACGAATTTAAAGAAACACAGTCTCATCAGCAACGAATGGTGCCAGATGTATGGAGCTGAGCAGCTGAGAAGTGCTTCGCAACCTTTTGAGCCTGCCGCAGGTAAATGCTTTTATAAGACAAAGTCTGGATTTCAGTAGACTTATTTGTAAATGCCTTTCTAATTTTACATGAAGTTAATTCATTAATTAACATATGTATTATTAATCAATTATGGAATACAAAAAAGAATAGTAATATGCTTTCGTACGAAAATAATTATGAAGCTAAAATAAATAATTCCCAGAGAAACGTTGTATACGCAGTTAGCAAGGTGACAACGACAGTACGTGAGCTTTAATCAAAATATTTTGCCATATTAAGACACGGTATATTACGGTAAAAATTAAATTACTATTTTGTAAGTTAATTAGCCTGTAAGGTACTAACAGACTAATACTATATTCAAATTGTTCGGTTACTAAAATCATCTGATAAAATAGTTAAGAAGAAATTGTCTACACGAGCGTAAAATGTTGTTTACAATATGCAATATTTAACAACAAATGTACGTTACAGGAGACAGCACAGATCGCATTAACAGCGTAGTAAGATTTGTCACGTAAGTTCAAAATGGCATTTACGGCGGAGCAATAAAAAGGCGTGTATTTATGTGATAATTTAAAGAATTTATTTGTTATAAATAAGGAAGGCGGAGGCGGCAAGTAAGCGGCGTGAAATTGAGGTTTTAATTAAAGCTTTCACGTCAAAACCGTTATATTAAGCCCGGGTATTATACACGCTTGTCAGGCGCGCCGCCTTGCCTTCAATTTTATCCTTACTGTCATTCAAACGTGATATTGTAAGCTTCAAAAATACATTTAGTGCGTATATTTCCTTCTTAGGCAGTTCGGTATAGGATACAAATGTGCACATCTCTTCCCGTCGTCGTAGTCTCTCTCTCTCTCTCTCTCTCTCTCTCTCTCTCTCTCTCTCTCTCTCTCTCTCTCTCTCTCTCTCTGTATTTACATATGTCTCTTTTTTTCACATTCTGTATCATATTCGCCTTCTCCCACTCTCTCCTGAGTCACTCGATCAGATGCAGACCTTGCTGTTGCAGATGTTGCTGAAATAACGACAATCGGCTTGACAAGATTAATAATAATGCATCTGTTTTAAACTGATTGATAAAAGTTATTATATTTCTGATACTGTAAGGACACTGATTTGTATCCGTTTTTAACACTAATAATGTTTTATTTCTGAAAGAACTAATAAAAGTTGCGTTCAAATGATGATAACAGTAATAATAATAACAATAATAATGATAATAATTACAACATTAACAGTAATAATAATGCTCCCGGTGCTGTTAATGATGATGGTTATGGTGGCAGTGGTGATGGCGATGATGATGATGATGACGACGATGACAATAATGATGATGATGACGGCAAAAATAATACTTAAAATGAGTATTATTGAGTACAGGGGATTTCTTCCGGACTGTTGTTGATTATGGTGATGGTGGTGGTAGTGATGATGATGATGATGATGACGACGACGACGACGACGACGACGACTACAACGTTGATGATGACGATGATGAAAAATAATACAGCACTTAAAATGTACAGTTTTCTTTAGAGATTTGTAAGGTACGAACACACTCAATCTCTAAAACGCGGAAACAAGATAACTAACAATTTTTTCCAACTTGAAGCAACACTGTTTTCTATATAATTTATTTGAAACTACTTTACATGTTGACTTTATAAAACACAGGAAAATGTATTTGAGGAAATCAACTGAAATGCTGTTTTACTTACGGATAGTCTGCCATGAGCTCCGGTACAGATCAAACAAAATCACGTGTGCTAATGTCAGTTTTTCTGTGTCCAACGCTACACATTTCAGTGTCAAGCTGATACTGGCATTGCCTTGTTCTACACGTATTGTGTGGATTTAGGAACTTAGAAATTAACTATACTTAGAATTTATAAATAAAAATTACATTAATTTCTTCATATTAACAAATTCTGAGTCGAAAACTTTCACCTCAACAGCATTTTTATATAGCTGGCTACAACCTTCAGTCAGAAGTAATACTAAAAACTTTTTAATTTTGTTGAAAACGTTAAAGAAAGTCTTAATTTTAAATATGTTTTTCTTGTCTCGGATAGTGTTTTTGTTCACGTCCGTAATGCAAATAATGACCTGAACAATTCAGCAAACCATTGGACATAATAGTTTTGCTTCGAAATTTACTTGCGGCCGACATAAAATTATACTCATCAACTGCATTTTTCGCAACCTGCTCATCCGTAACCTGAAGTCAGTATGTACGTGGAAGAAGGTTGATAGCCTGTAGACGGAACTATAATGTACATAGGAATCACGTAAGCCTATTGGTAGTTGGAATAATCAGTACCCCTGGTGGGCGCGTTCACATATTATTTTACATGTGTACGGGACCTAGAGGCATTTAACGCCGATGGTTAAGTACAGCCGATGTCATTGTTCAGTTTCCCAACATCTTCCTGCGGAAAGGAAAAACCAGGTAATATATTTGTCTGAGCCGGGAATCATAGTACTGAATATTGAAACATTATCTGAAACATTGTGTAGGAACGGAACAAGATATTTTCTAATAAAACGGTTTTACACTCTTTCGTTTTCTTAGAGTCTTATGGCATTATCTTTATTAGTTCTTAGACCTACTCATTGCCAACATTCTTTTTTTATAACTGCAAAAATTTTAATGCCTTTTCTTTGTTTTGGGTACTGAAGAAGGATTATAGAAAAAGAAGTGTAAATGTCTCTCGGTATAATTGGATCCAAACATAGTCCATGGCTTCGGTACCACAAATACAAATAAAGTGATGATTAAAATTCTGATTGTGAAAAACTTGAGAGGATACAAAATTGCCGTGTTTTGTCCTGTTAAATTAGTTGTTTCTAACTTTGCCGAGTAAAACCGACAAAGTTTGTTTAACAAATGTAAAGTTTAAGCTTCCAAAGTATTTGTTTTGTTTGTTTTCATCTAAGTGAAATCGTTTAATTCAAACTGAATTTACTTTGTTCATAGAAATATAAGTCTGTGCAACGCTTACCAACCGCACTTTAAACAATATTAGATGGATTTATCTTAAATTTTCTTCTACAGACTTGACTTGTAGCATTTTTTTTAGTAAAATTACTTTTTACATTGAAAACTAAGATTTATCGAATAATACGCAGTATCAGGAACGTAATATTACCAATTTAAGGTAATAATAATGTTAATCAAACTGGTTATCAACCAAAAACATGTTGATAGTAACGATATATCTTATAACATTCGACCAATTAAGCTGACGGCAGCAATTCTTATCCTTCAGTACTGTAAGCAGCGTAAGACCTATTTTATTTGGGTTTATCCGCCAACTGGACAACAGTTTCGTCATGATTCTTGGCGTACACAGAATCAGCTGTCTACGCTAACATGGAAGGTACAACCGTCTGCAGCGAGTTACGTGACACTCTGTCATATCCTACTGTACCTCAGACACGCCGTACCGTATTTTACATTTCCCGTTCGGTAGTATCGCTGGCAGCACTGTTTTCACCCCACGACTCTTGTTCGAACCTGTTACGTAACACGTTATGTTTTTACTGGATTATATATTTTGAATTTAAATATGTCTTCAGATGTAAACGTTGTTTTATTTTCTCTTTACTGTGGCATGCTTTGAAACCGCTTCTAGACAGACAGACAGCCTTGTGAAGTGAACACAATCGCTAAACTGATTCAACTGATTCCATATCATTGTGGATTATGTTACGTATCTCGTGTTACGTATTGTTATACGCTATACGCTACCCTGCACTGCACTGTACTGACTGTTAAATTCATACTTAAGTTTACACACACACACACACACACACACACACACACACACACACACACACACACACACACACACACACACACACACACACACACACACACACACACACACACACACACACACACACACACACACACACACACACACACACACACACACACACACACACACACACACACACACACACACACACACACACTTGTATATATATATATTATATTTAATTTTTATAATGAAATTCAATATATTTCTTTCCTTATTAGGAACATGTTTCGAGAACCCCTGTGTTCTCAGTCTCATCCTTCGTGATCTTGCGTCTGGTGAAGTATTTGTGTGTTGGCTGGACGCTATTTTGGTTTCTTGTTGGTCTCTGGTATTTTAAAGTGGTATTATTGTGTGTGATTGTGGTGTATGTATTAGTATTTTGTGTATTTTCGATGTTGAGTGCTTTGAAAATTGTGTCATGTTTTGTATTGATTTGTATTTGTTCAGGTATTAGTTTGTTTTGTGTTTTGTGTTTGTATATTTGTAAATTTTCCCAAATGTTCATTATGGTGCCTTTGTGTGGTATGTGTTTTATTAGTGTCATGTTGGTTAGGATGAGAATGAGGATGAAGATGAGAACACAGGGGTTCTCGACACATGTTCCTAATAAGGAAATAAATATCTTGAGGTAAATTCATTATAAAAATTAAATATAATATATACATCAGGAAACGGACTGTAGCAAAAAGTGTTTGAATATATATAAAACACGATTTTTATTTACACATATTTCTCGCTTCAGACTGTACTAAGTAATTTAAATTTACTTATTAACATACAGTTTAATACCACGTGAGCAGCCATATGCATGGGCAGCCAAATATACATGATTATACAACTGCGTACATAAATTAGGTACATACGTGTAAACGTTAATAAAGCATACTGTGGCTGCCGTTGCTTGCATTCAGATTTCAGAAAGCGTAACACATATATTAAAGAAACCATTTTACTTTCCGCTCACCGAAAGGCATGAATCATAAGTCTGAAAGGCCCCTAAATACCAGACATCTGTTGCTGGAGTTTTATATAAAAACGAAATACCTCGGCTACAAGAAAACGAAGTATTTTCGAATCATCCGAAACGGAAATAAATTCTTTCAAGAAGTCAAATAGCTCCCTTTACTTGTGCGATAAGGGTGGGGGTGTAGTACAACACCTGACCCGGGGATGAACGTTGCTGCGTGGGAACAGGATCTATGCAAATTAGGGAAATACCTTTGACAATTGAAAGAGATAATGTTGTGTTTTTTATGTGACGCGAGGCCAGCAGGTTAAGTAGATGGCATCTACACTGTTATTTGATCCGATCAACAAGGGACCAGCTGTCTGGAGATTTTAAATTAAACCTCCGCCATGATTATTTAAACAACTATGTATAACACATAGTACATGACACACAAATATGAAGTCCTGTCATTTATTTTAGAATATACATAAGTATAAATTTTATGTACAGAAATAAAATGCACGGTATTCTGTGAGTACGCAGTTATTTGAAAACTAATTTACAATTCTGGAGCACGTTCATGCACGACAGAATGTTACCTAATATTCTGTGAAACCACAACCTTATGTCTCCAGTTTATTTCTCTCACTGCATTTCGCGTTTTAATGAGCGATTATAAAAAAATCGTTGCTAATTAAAAACGTTATAGATTATATTATAAATTTTTGAAATAAGAAAGCATGTTCGCAGAATGTTTTGCGTTTTGTAGAAACCTATCGCTAAAATATGGGATTAAATAAAAATTAATTTTGAAAATAAATTAAGCTTTTAAACTTTCAAGAGAAAATAATATTTTATTATTATTTTTAAATCGTATTATGTTTTAAAGGCAAAACAACAAGATAAGTATAAAAACAGAATTTGGCTAAAATGTATAGTTCACTTAATATGCAGTTACATATGTTGAATACAAATCAAGTGAAAAATTTGATTTCTGAGATTTTATTATGAGATTATTGGTTATGAGAAAACAAAGGCAGATAAAATTATTTCAGTCTCAGAAATTATTACAATCTATTTTTCTTGCTAATTTGTTAGTAATTTGTACGGACAGACAAGCTGTATACCTCTCGTTAGTTCGACTTATATTGACTGATATCTTGTTAACTGATGAAGTAGATATGGTAAAAAACGATATTTAGATCTATTTTTAAAAATACTGAAAATTAAAAATGGAAACAAGTATTTCAATATTAAACGTGAACTTATTATTGAAGTTATAATTTTCACTATTAAGAGACGCGCAGAATTTGGTTTCAAAATTCAGAACGATTATATAATTTTTACGATGGACTTGTCACAAAGAATCGCGCTGTCTGCTGTGTAAGTTTATCGGATAATTTATTATGACCATAATGTAATTTATCTTACTTACATTTTTAGTTTGTTTGAACACCATTCGTCAAGCATGATTACTAACCACGTTCACACAGCAATCAATAAATAACTCAGAACTGTAAATAAGACATTATTACAAACACTTCTCTTGACAAATAAACTTATTTACTGTAAGGAATTTATCTCTGAAGGATTTCTTTTACTGAAGTTTTACCTTGCTTCTGTTTTGTTACATAGAATAACAAGAACATACTAATTTACGTAATAAGTTTGAATACACAACGTAGAAAGTACTTGGCGCCTGCTTGTGAAATAAATATTTATTTAGTAACGCAAGTTTTATAATATATTTTAAAAATTTTACATATTTACATTGAATTTTCCTGGTTAGTATTAGTATTAGTATTAGAATTTTCCATATTTTTCGATTAACTATAACATTTTTTAATTAGAAGATACTTTTGAATTAAATGATTAATTATCGCATTACTTCAGTACTTTGGTTACTTTAATTGTTTTGCTTATTGATTTCACCGAGAGAATTACTTTAATATGACGTCAGATAGGTCCATATGATCAGTATGTTATGTATACTACAGTGATTCAGACAACATTTTCAAAATATAATTTGACAACACGTATTTTCACCGGAAAACTATAGGTTTTTCATTTTTACTGTAAATATCATACAAAAGTCGGTAGCAAAACTATAACTATCGTAATTTATCTACATTGTACGTAAAGTTAATATAACGTATTTACATTTACTTTTGTGAAACAGAATTAATTTATTCTTAACAGAGATATTAACCCCAACATTTCTGTACTAATTTTTAATGTGTGTATTGCTTCTAGCTAAGTCATTTTTTATTAGGTCATTTGGAATAATTAGTTTACCCTTCAATATGGTGGAATTGTTTGTAACATAATATGCAATAGTATTATTAAGTATTATTATTACTATTATTGTTTCAAACACTTTCTTGATATATATAATATATTTAATATTTATAATGAATTTACCTCAAGATATTTTTTTCCTTATTAGGAACATGTCTCGGGAACCATTGTGTTCCCATCCTCAGCCAAACACAATGATGTTCCTAATAAGGAAAAAAATATCTTGAGGTAAATACATTATAAATATTAAATATACTATTATTGTACACAATAAGCGGACTATTTTTTAAAGTGTTCAATAATTTTTAAATCTTCATATATTGTTTAATTAAATATTTTCATTGTCATATCTTGGAAGTATTTTAATTGGCGTGTTTGTAAGTTGTAGTCAAATAATTATAAGATCATGATAACAGTTTCCTCACTTGAAATTAAACATATACAAAAACGGAGTATAATACACTTTTAAAAAGTTTTTTTTTTATTTCACTGTATTTTTTAAACATTCTGCATTTTAAACATTTTATTTTCACGATTCGGAAAAGTTTTAAAGACCTATACAATGGAAATATTATCGCTCATTTACAGCCTACTTACAAGAAGATTCGCCTTTTGATCTTTCTCACCTTTTTCATGTTTAAAACGTAGCCTATACGCTTTTGTGTTTTACTGATCGTGTTTCCAAAAAGTGTTCTTTACGGTTTCAGTACATTCACTCCAAAAGCTAGACCACTATCCTATAAGTCGTCTACAAAACCACAGTGACGTTTATGAAATAAATTTTGCTGCTTGAAAACCGTTAGGTACTTGTCACAAAATACGTATTTTGTTTCGGAAAAATACGTAATAATAAAATGACTTAATACGTAAAAACATAATATAATGTACAATAACAATGTGTGTTGTTGTATGACGTAAGAAATTGTTTTGTAGAATATTTGCGTTGCTGACATAAATACTAGAAGGTTGTTTTTGCTAATTTAAAATGAAGAGAAATTAAGTTTACAGTAAATACGACTGTAGAGGATCGGATGATGTCAAGTGTTTGTGTATTCCAGTAGGCCTAGAGATTGTTTGTTGTTTCGTAAACATGCCCTTTGGTGGCGCTCGTGCTTGTCATAATGATAGGTGTCAAACTCAATAATAATCACGTTAATTATACGTTTCTGGTGTCATACCTCACAAATATTTTCTAAACGACAGTCTGTCATGAAATCGTGTTATAAAATGTCGCCACTTAAGAAATATAGTCTGTCCTGTAGGCCCACTAATTGGTTTAGCTGCCGTTAGTAGCCTACAAAGTAACTTTTTGTACATTGAAGACGCGTATATCTTGTATGTGAAATTTAAAATTAACACACGGTCAGTCGCGCTAATCGGATTAAAGTTCTAAATACTAAATATTTTCAGTGGTTTTAAAACCGATTTTACATCATTCCGATTTATCCAGTGGTGTCTAAATATAATACCTATAGCCTACAAGTGGTCACCAAGACCAGTATCGGTGGGAGTCACGGTACTGTCTAGATTAATTACGCACGTACATTAAACAGTGTCAAATGTTGCCGTACATGCAGTGTTTACTAATGTTAATTATATTCACGACAGCAAAAACGACTTCGCTGACTGAATACAACAACTTTAACATCTTCAGAATTTAATTATGACTCTTTGAAACACGTCATGTGTGCAAATTAACGTTGAACATGCCACGAATTTTACTGCGTTCACGTCTAATGGCATACGACAAAGTTTAATGATATTAAATGACTTTTCTTTCACGTACCTACGGAGGATTACGAACTAAAGGAAAACGACCACATGCGCGCGATGATGTTGTTTTCAAGAGAAAAATGTCTTCGGTGCTTATTAATTTACCGATTTGGCTGGGGTCCACAGAACTCGCCGTGGGATGAATAACGGCGTGAAAAAAGAGATAGCCGATTGTGATCCGTGACCAATTGACTGAAATTCAGTACTGTCGGCTTAATTTGTGAAGCACTATGGTGGCTTGATGTATAGCCTATTATCTCGGACCAAGGAACCTGTTTATCTGCTTCAAACTTGATTCAGGTAAAATATTATATAGTCTACACACACGCGTGCGCGCTCGCCCAAGCATAGTGAGAATAGTTAATACTAAGGGCTCGTGTGAATAGTAAAGACCCTGTGTGTGTGTGTGTGTGTGTGTGTGTGTGTGTGTGTGTGTGTGTGTGTGTGTGTGTGTGTGTGTGTGCGCGCGCGCGTGTAAGTGGGGGAGGGTGGGTGAGTGGATGGTTGGTTGGAAGGGAGGCAGAGAGTGACAGGAGGAGAATGACAAGAGAGAAGAATCGTGAAAACATATGTTGTGCAGTATAGCTTATAGTTAACATAATCTATGTACAATAGTATGTGAACATACACACATGTGTTTTATAAACATTATTGTAAAAGTACACATTTTATGTACGTGTGTACTAACATACATTTACATTAAATATATCTGAACATTTTTCGAGCTACAGGGGCTGATAATGTATTTTGATAAATATTGCTATTCCTTACGATAATGTGTGTTAAATCATTTTGAAGTAGAACTGTTCCATACGGTTTACTAAAATACCATTTAGTAACCATTTACCAAAATACTCTAGTATTCATGTTTAACATGACTCGCTACAGTACTTTTCAGAACACTCCGCGTAACGAAGTCGTCAGTTGTGAACAGTAGGTCTATATTAGTCTTCATTTACCTACTTTACGTTGACTTTGTAAAATCCAGTTTTTCCTTCATTATTTCCTGTTTGCCTAATCTGGAATCTCTATAACAACTTTCTGAGCAATACATATTTTCTGTTCAATTTCAATTGTGTGCCTTTCATTCGTTTCTGTCATTTAATGTTTCACTGTTTCTTCACCTTACTGAGTCAACAAGTAATTGTAATGTCACAGTTTGATAATGTTTTTGTTAAATAATTGGGAAATAGTCACTATCAAATAATTGGCAATTAGTTTTGGTTTCTTACATTTACGAATTAAATCCGCCATTTCCAGTCCCGAGTGCGCATTGCAAATTGACGAAGATCGGAAGAGGAAAAATCTTTGTCAATGCGAAATTACAAGCGGCAGTATTCATTCAATCCGTTCAAAGTCAGTGGCTTCAAATAAATGAACTGTTTGTGAAAGCGTAAGAGATTGAATCTCCAGTATCATACAAATTAGATAAAGGGGGCGCATTCATTAGGCGTATATGTGATGACAAGTACAGCCCAAATCTCTCAACACATAGGGTTAAACTACAACCAGTAACTCGTCAGTGTGAAAAATTACTCACGTGCGTATCAAATGGAAGACAAAATCCGGATGTCACAACCAAGACCACATCTCTCATAAGATAGGGATGAATTACTTCTAATGGAATCTGAACAAGTTGAAGACTAATCCTTGATTCGGAAGGAGGAGAATGTAATTTACAGTCACTTATGACATTTTCAGTGTAACCATTTTTAACTTAGGAATATCTTAACAATTTTCTTGACCACAGATGAGCAATTCCGGTGTGTATTTGTTTAAGTAGTAATCTAGACATTCTCATTACGGCTTTAAAGTCCTTAGTTTAACAATCAGTATTCAACAGTAAGGTGCAGTAGTCCATATAAACTGAATAATACGAAGTTGACTTAAGAGATGACTGTGCTTATCACCGGCACTGAAATGTTGGTCTCTGGACGGAGTCTAACGTCGCTGGAGAGCAGTAAACAGTGACAATGCACTTTGGCCGGGCCGTGTCTTACACGTACACTGTGACGTAGAAGGTTGTTAGTTACTACTGCAATCTGCTTGCAACAATTCATTATTTAAGACTTAACTGTAATTGATACTGGAACTACTGATCGTTAATTAACAACACGCTACTATCCTATACCTTGAAATAATAGTAATAAGAAAGTGATGAAGATAGAGATGTTGACGATAATGATAATTGCTATTATAGTTAGTTATAGCCTACTGCTGCCAATATAGATTTGTGTGTGGATGTTCGTTATCGGGTACTCTAAAACGTTATCGGGCTGCCTTCTGTCTTCAGCCCGATGAGTCACGTTTAATGTTCACTTACACACGTTTATAATATTTGTGGTAGAACCAAGTGATGGAAGAGATTCTAATGCGGTATGGTAATTAATAACAATTGCGTACTGAAACGAACAACGAATGCTGAAGAATAATTAATAGAGCCAAGTGCACCGTTAAGCCCTTACTACTACACAGCCCATACTTAGGCCTGATCTTTAAAATAAAACGAACTTTGTGGTGTTTACTTGCTGAACTGCTACTTGTCATGTTCCGGACGAGGCATTTCAGTGTTTCCAACTTTTTTAAGTCCTAAACCACGACCTTCGACTTAACGACCAAGTCGTGATTTAGGACTTGAAAATAGTGGAAACACTGAAAGGCCTCGTCCGGAACATCAGCAGGCAAGTAAACACGACAAAGTTGGAATTACAGAGACTGCTAATTCAAATAACAAGATGGACAATTTAAAATAAAACTATAAGTTGTATTGTGTTATTCCGTCGTACTTCACATTTGGTCTAGGATGTAATCATGTAATCATACAAATATATGTTTAGGCTGATAATTTCGTCCTCATTTACCATGACATTCGAAGCGATGTAGACACGACTTATAAAAAAGATTTAAATTGCAGACCCCTCGTCAGACACGCGAAACACGACACTAAACGTTACTTTTGAATAAACGATACAAAACTTATTATATTCTGAATCGTCATCTGCTTATATGGATAAAACTCATTAAAATAACCGCGTAATTATTGTTAGACATTATTATAGCAGAACCTAGTTCAGTCAATAGGCCTAAGCAGGCGATGAGTGAGAGAGGTAAGCGAGATAGGCGAGGGTTAAGCGGACTGCGCTGTTGGAACATATCATAAGCGTCATGTGATATCATTTTACAATGTTGGTGTGTAAGCCGTGTCTGGATTCGTACGTATGTTGGCGGGAAGTAACAGGTTTGCCCACAGCTTCGGCTAACATGACGTAATTTTGAACTACGTTAGTCCAGGATTAGCGTAGTAGATTCATATTACAGTGTCTTGTCCGCTCCGTAGGTACACGCATTCTTTACAATTAGCCTTATTGTATATCCAGTCGTATCAAGATTGTCTGTTTGCGACACCCCTTCGCCGTTTCTTTGAATTTACTCGCGCTCTGACTGAATTCTGTTAAATATTTAAAGAATATCAATTTCGTATCCTCTGACGTAAATGTTGGTCGAGCTGAGCAAAAGTGCGCTGGGCAACTCATATTCGTTATTAGACTATTTGTTTCGAGTATAAGGTCTTCAAACGCGTTTCAAAATTAGTTTAGCACCATAATAAAAATAGTATAGTATTATATAGGCCTTAATACAGTATACAATGTATAAATAGTGTGTCCATTAATGCAGGATATATTTAATATATTTAATAGGTGTATGGCGGATTATTTCAGCAGCATAACCATCACATGAAAACAGTCTTCTTCCATAATAGACTTATCTTTAATCTGTTTTTATGGCATTTACAACGATGGAACATATGTGTTTTCAGATGAGGCATAAAAACAAATGTAGATCTAAAACCACAGATTTAGGCCTTAAACAAAAAATTTTGAATTTCGATTGTGAAATTCAAAGTCTTGGGAGTTTGGTACTTACCTGATAATAATTTCCGTGCTACGCGAGTCAATGTTAGAGTATAGGTTATTACAACAAAATTAGCCACTGTTTCTTCATAATTATCCACACGTTTTGTTGATGTAGGCCTGCGTCGCCTTTGACAAATTTTCGATAGTAAACAAGTTAAACTTATTTGTCATAATAATACTATACCTATTCTTTCTTTGTGTCACCGAATGACTTAGTGAGTAAAGTGTGCTGCCAGTTTGAACCTTACGGCACTGTGATCAGCACTACGCCTCAGCCAAATTTATTTGACTTAAAATAAACCCCTGAGCTGCTATCGTTTTGTTATACGAGACGTACATACAGGACGATATAATCTACGTTGCCAGAAGCAGTGATTTATCAGCTGACAATACCTGATTAAGTTAAGAAGCATTAATAGCTTATACAGCATTGAAGAAAATTTTTACGGGGAGACCTGGTGAAAGAAGAAGGAGGGCTTGGCCCAGAAAACGATGGTTGGGTGATCTTGAGGACGTCCTGCGCAGGCTCGGTGTAAGAAGATGGAGACTGAGAGCAGAGGATCGAGACGACTGGAGGCCAATTGTCCAGGAGGGCAAGGCTTTCCAAGATCTGTAGCGCCAATTAAGAAGAAGAATAGCTTATAGCTTATGCAGACACACGTCTATACAGACTTTTGGAAGGAAGAATGTACTAGTCACTGAAGATAAATAACAGATACCGGCTTTTCAACTCTTCTTTGATTTTACGAGATAAAACTATAATTTTGCAAATAAGGTGATTATTTTTTAAACTTAATATATTCATTTTGCGATGGCGTTGCTTCATTAATTTTAGCCAACCTTAAGTATGTGTGTAATTAGGAAGTATTCAGTTCCAGTTAGCGTATAATCGTACAGTTCCAACTGGAAGCTTTCCTCGTCAGCCTAATGGCTTTTCTGACAAATGAAACGTCACGTAGGATAGCTTTGTACGCTGCCGGTTTATTAATAAGATCCGAAACAAGTTTTATATTAATGAAATAATATCTATAAATTTATAGACCACTCTCTATAAAATTTCTTATATATTTTTTTAATTTATTTGTTATGTCATACGTTTATTTCATTAAGCATTACTTACTATTTCTAACGTTAAGATTTATTCAACCTATAATGAAAAAAATTAACTTTTGTATATTTATACGGAGTTAGTTGTCTGTCTACATAGAAGAGTCCGGATATAAATTATAAAACGCAGCCAGGTGACGTCACAAACTAAGCCTACCAAAGCCACTCACAGCAGGTGGTTCACATTGTGTATAAGTCGGCTCCGCATTTAATCCACCCTAGGAATGCATACGCTGCAACAGAGAAAAAACATCTTTCCATATACAGATAATATATTATAATTTTGTCATTTTTTATTTACAAAAAGCTACTTCCAACGAACTGGCCGAGGCTCATTAGTGATTCAGTGTTCACCACTATTCCGTCTAGTTTACAAATGTAAGCATCAAATGATTGGATTCTGTGTCCACCGGCTTACCTTTCAACCGGAACCAAAAGGTTTAAATGTTACATTGACTGCAGTCCATTTATTTTGTGGGTAAGCTGTTAACAAGACAGATGTGCTTAAAAATTACTTCATTACTGTATTTAATGTTAATGCATATTGAACTCGCCTCCGCTCACTCTCTCCATCAAAACGCGGCTCAGTCTCTCTCTCTCTCTCTCTCTCTCTCTCTCTCTCTCTCTCTCTCTCTCTCTCTCTCTCTCTCTCCCCCCATTCATGTACATAGATACACAAAGATCTGTGTGTCGGCTCAACAAGGGCGCGCGCGTTTAATGAACAAATTTTGTAACGTCAACTACACAGGGAAATATGTGAATATCTGTCTCACATGTCTTCACGAGTAGGCCTACTATCATCTGATTTTTTGGCGCCAGAGTACATTTACGTTTTTGAAACAACAAAATTAAAAGAACATTCATTTAGAAAAACAAAATATTGGTGTAGCTAATTACTGATTTTAATCCAAATACTGAGAGCAGTGTTTGACAAAATTAAAAAAAAGTTCAAACATAACACCAGAAATCACTAGCAGTCTAATCAGGCTTAAACGTCGAGAAAAAAATAAAATAAAATTGTTTTAATGATTAGTAATAAATTCACTCTTAATATTTTATAATACTGTTGCTTCTGCTTCTATAGAATATTGGTTTAGATAGTATCAGTACTTTTTTTTTTAATATTCGCCACACAATATACCGATATAATTTTCTCTCTTCTTCTTCCACATACATCAGACCGTTTGCTCCGTTGCGACTCGCTTATCAGCTCATCATCTTCTTTATTTTTCGGCCCGCTAAAAGAAGTAATAAGATGGCCATCCTCACCACCAAACTATCCGTGGGTAGCATCCATGCCGTGGCCGTGGGAGATTAAGCCTATTAGTTACTGGTGCACTTAATGAAAGAACCCGGATGCCTTTGTATACAGCTCTGACAATGGTAAAGGCTATAATTTTTCAAGAACGAATATTATTGCCACTATTTTCGATAATGAATTCTGTTAATTAGTGTTGACAATAGGGCCGGCTCAAGGCAAAAATTTCACCCGGGCAAGCGAGCTTTCCGCCGCCCTGTCCCCCCCCCCCCCCAACTTAACAAACAGGAAATGACACAACTAGGACTCTACATTTTATAAGAATATTTTAGCCTTGTATGAATTTAATTGATTTGTTATCTTTATGGAATACAATTGCAGTTTATTTCATTAAAAATTGTGTTACATTATTGCAATAATGTATTTTTATGTTCGGTTATCTTAGGCTTATTTGGGGTGATCAGTAGTATGAAATACAGGCTAAATTATTTGTTTCTTTTTAAATGATTTTTAATTGTATCAATAGTATTAAGGCCTAAATCAAACTCAGGAAGAGCAAATGGGTTCGATAAAATAGCTACAAATGACTAAGTGTATCGACTATCGACAATATTTATTGTAATCTTACAAAAAAGTTGGTATAAAAAAATTCAAAATTAGAATTAAATGTAGGTTACTCAATTTCAAAATCACAAAGGTACTTTACGGCAACTTTTTTTTTCTGCAAAATCTTTTATAACAGAGTCAATGTCATTTCTTTTAGAATATCAAATTCAATTGAGATAAGGGAAAGTCCTACAAGACGTTCTTGTGCCATACTTGATCTTAAATAATTTTTAATTTTGAAAAAGATCTCTCCCCAGACGCTACACTTACTGGAAGTGTTAATACAATTCTCAAAGCTATATTTACATTTGGAAAATTTTCAGCTAAAGAGTTGTTCATGATGAACTTGAGGATGTCTTCTGGCCTGTTGCCACAGTCTTCGGGTAACAGAGTCAGAAGTACTATAAGTTCTTGGTGCAGCTGGTGTCCTTCAATATCTCGGTGCTCCCCATCGGTCAAAGCTATCTGTAGGTCTGCACATTTTTGTAGCAATGTGTTCTTATCTTCATTTTTGATGTTATAAAGAAAGCCAAATACATAATTGTGGCTGGATAGCTGTGAAAATCTCTCCTCAAGTGAGTTTATTGCGCAGTCCAACAAACAGAAATAAAAATTGGTCATAAATGCTCTTTTTGGGTCTGAGACTGGCTCGGCAGCTATTTTATAGTGAAATTTGCATTTGACCCTTCTTGGACGTACTTGAGATTCAGTTGGGAATGTGGCTTCGGTTTCAAGAGTTTCTGAAATCTCCCTGGCATCAACAAGTACTTCCTCAAAACCCTTCTCCGTCCTCATTTTCTCAAAATGTTCTTTCACTTTAGAAATTAGCTCAACTGCATTTGCAATGTTCATATCTTCTTTTTGCAGCTGTTTGCTGATAATATTTATCCTGAAAAGTATTTCATGCCATACAACCAAGGAGCAGATAAACTTAAAGCTCTTTAGCTTGCTAGCCAGACCCAAGGCAGTACTCTTTCCATAGCCATCGATCGATGAGTCAGTAGATAACTCAAGTAGAGTATCGTATATTTCTTCTGTCTGGTAACGAAAAGGAGCAACTGCATTAATGCGACTCTCCCATCGAGTGTCGCATATTGGTTTAACTGTTAGTGATGTAACATGTTTTCTTAACACAGACCACCGGTGAGTTGAGGCAGAACATAATTTGTATACTTCCTGCACAACCATGAAAAAGTTTACAGCCTCACTACAGGATAAAGCAGAGTCGTTCACCACTAAGTTCAGCGAATGTGCACTGTAAGGTACAAAAAATCTGCGAGGGTTCAAAGTTAGAATTCTGTTCTGGACTCCTGCGTTTTTCCCCACCATGTTTGCACCATTGTCGTACCCTTGCCCACCCATATTTTTTAAAGGTATTTTCATTTCATTTAACTTGGACAAAAGAATGTTTGTCATAGATTCTCCTGTTGAAGATGCAAGTGGGATAAACCCCAAAAAATGTTCTTTGGGGCAGGGGTCTTAACCTGGTTCACAACTTACAAAACGTATAATCAAAGTCATTTGCTGTATGTGGCTTTGATCAGGCGTACAGCCCAAAATAATAGCATAGTAAGTCCACTTCTGTACATTATGTAGTATTCGTTGTCGTATCATTGATCCTATTACTTCGATCACTTTATTTTGGATATTCTTCCGTAGGTAATGTACATAAGATTCTTTTGAAGTAATCCTCCGTAAGTGTTCAGCAATTATGATGTCAAATTTCCCTATAAACTCTAACAGTTTCAGGAAATTCCAATTGTTTCTGTCATACGGTTTGTCTGACGCACCCCGAAATGCCAGATTCTGTGAACCAAGAAACTCAATCACGTACACAATGCGTTTGAAAACTTCCTTCCAGCGTTCAACTTCATTCTTGATCATTTTCTGGTGTTCTGCATCAATCGTTTTGTTCACACGCAGCCTCGTAGAACATTCCTTCCAGAACTGGAATGCCCGCATATGTCCTGGTGATCTTTCGTGTTCTGACAGTAGTTCAGACATGTGCTTCCAGTCGGAGTACCCAGTCTCTGAAGACAGAGATGTTCGTATTGTGCTAAACAGTCGGCAGCAAAAGCAAAATATGACGTCTTTTGATGCAGAATATATAAGCCAGGGACGTGAAACCTCTTCACCATTGCTCACTCGCCTACGATAATTGTTGACACTAAAACGGCGACCATCTTTGTTTACAGGAAAGTCAGTGTCACTAATTTGTTCTGGCCCACGTTGGACGAGGATGTCACTGTCTTTGGCACTTAAGTTCACTGGCCACTCTCCAGGGTCATGTGATTGATTTTATCTAGAGAAACCTGAAAAAGACAACAAAAACTAAGGAGTATTATTAGCAAAAAGTACAAAAGCATTTAGAAGCTTCAAAAAATTGGGACGCAAATTTGTTTGTTAAATTTACGCGATTTATTCAATTGGCATAATAAGCCTAGCCTATCTGCTAAAACTTAACTGTAGCATGTTGTAAACTCAATATTTTCAACTTTGTCATTTTAAGTTTATAAAAAAATTACCTTAAAAGATTCTTCCGCAATCGCTGAATCAGAATCAGAATGAGATTCAACTCCCTTCACATTGTCGTTTTTTTCTTCATTTTCAGTATCATGGGACTGCGGGGACTGAGTCTTGTCGTCCACCTAACAAAGAGTTTTCATTAATTTCACGACACTGTAGACTTTCACAGAACAAAATAATTGTAGTAACACCATTTTAAAATGTTTTTTTTTTATCATGGAGTGTTAATTTGTATGATATAATGTCTAATAATTAGCTCAACATAAACATGCATTTTTTTCAAATGTAAGACATTTTTAACATTTGGGAGGGTTGATGATTTCTAAATCGTAAATGTAATAGAAAAGCACAGTACAAGAGAATTAGCTGAGTGCATAAGTAAGTCAAGAACGCCTTAGATTTCATCGTTAAATTTCAAAAATCCCAATACTCCACATTTTATCTTAGAAATGCACCTCACTAACCCTGTATTGCTGTATTTATCTTAGACAACGACTGGCTTACGTATCTACGGACCCATTATAGTAAATTGTGAATACTAGTCTAATATTCGCAACATTGCAATATTGTGAAATAAATAAAACTAAGCTACACGAGGAAATAGGTTACTGCTGATTTTGAATTTCTGATTACTGGTAATTATCGTATTTTAGAATGCATTATTTTTATTACATTTTAAAGCAAGCCTTCAATAATTTTAATAAAGGCAAAAGTGTTTTGTTTTATGTACAGTATTTATTCCAGTTTAATATTAAAATCCAAATTTTCGTGGATGTAATGTAACTGTGCTCAGCACTCTTAACAAATAACAATAAAATTTTATTAGCTTACCTCAGACAGAAAAAATGTTGGTGCATGTGGTTCTGTGGGAAGTACCGTAACGAAACGTTTTAACGCTGAAGCTTGTTTTTGAGCTTCAGAAGTCTGCTGCAATTTTCTTTTTCTATAGAAAAAACCTGAGTGTCTCTTTTTATCAGGAATCGAACTGCGAAAGTGACTCACTTTCGTGCGCGCCCAGGCCTGTATTATTCGTTCGTACCTCAAACGAAATAGACTCAGTCACAGGCCCACTTTTCTAAGCCACTGTCGCCGCCCTGGCACCCTCCTCCCACCTGCCTCTCGTAAGAATTGTTTTGTATTGGTTTTTAAGTTTTTAAAAACTTACGATACTGTTGTAAATTTGTTGTTGTGGTAATCCATGGTTTTACTATAATTAGTAAACTGGGAACACGCAGAAAATTTATTCTAAATCACCGATCGTAAAACATTTTTTCGTTCCGCTTGGCGCCCCTAACTTCGCGGCGCCCCGGGCGGCCGCCCGGGTCGCCTGGGCCTTAAGCCGTTACTGGTTGACAACTTTTACAGAGCTTGACATAAAACTATAGTTGGTTTCAAGAACAACACCTAATTTAATTTAACGATCAAGATCACATAAGTACTGTAGATACCTAATTAGATTACGTTTTGCCCAATAATGTCGTATTATAACATCTTAACTTGTGTTATAACGTAGGGAACCCGCGTTAATTGGTTATGCCAATTACACAGGCTGCCTTTCGTTGTGACGAGCTGAAAATTAATCACAACAAATAAAACAATTCTTATATCAGGATATTGGGAAGGGGAGACTGTTGATTTATGCACTCAGTTTACTCGGTACTCAGATGACATCTCTTTATTACATTATGAGATAAGGTTCTCTATTTAAAGTTCTCAACATATATAGTTTACAGTATAATTATATATATATTACTCTTTCATAAGGGCCCTCAAAATATGATGTACATCTATTTAATTTATTCCACGGATCCGGGATTGAATATATATTAAGTTAATAATGGTCACCTTGCCATATACAATATTGAAAATTGAGCCATTTGAAGAATGGACTTCATTAATCTTTCAAAACAAGAAAACTTTTAGTTTAAACATTTACTCTTTTGCTATAACCAGTGTTATTAGATTACAGACTACATGTTACATATAATGTCTGTCTTTTAAAGTCTTAAAAGTGGTGAGTTAAATTGTCTTTTGTGGGTAAATATTTTAGTAACTCATAACCATGGAAGACAAGCCTCCATGTCACCTGGTTTTCAGTATTTTCTGCAGAATTGGTTCTTCGGTCCTTGGTGTGTTTCCTGAAGGTCTGTCGTTGCCTTAGTATCCGGTGACGGTGAAGTTCCTGAAGTCTGTTATATCATTCGGGGTGAAGTACTCTCATCTTAGCCGACTGTAGTAATTCTTGTAGGATACTCTCATCTTAGACGACTGTTGTAATTCTTGTAGTTATAATAAATAAATAGAAAGTTTGTTTCACAGTAATACACTTCACATGATTATAGATTAGTTGAATATCACCTTCACGTTTGTAGTAATGTATGAATTACATAGTTTGTTATTTATTCATTGAGAGAGAGATGTCATCGCCGCACAAATTTAGTTATTTAAATATTCATTGAACCAACCATTCACATAATTATACACGCGTCGCGAAACAACGCTGTACGCAGCTTACGGCGTGAGCGCTCCATTGCAAGTGGGCAAAAATAGTTAGGGGGAGAGTAGTAATCTCGCGACAATTACTAGTCAACATAAAAGTAGTTCCATGTTTCTAATTTAATTAAAGGACTAAAGTTTGATTAAATAATTAAATAGAGATATTCTTAGTTACAGACGTTATCAAAGTACATTACAGTGGTCTTATTTAATTATTTAAATAATAACAAAATTTACAATTATATTTAGTTTGTTTAGGGGTCAGAAACAAGTTAATTCTGGTCAGTACCTGTATATGCAGGATTAATTAACAAGCTTTACCCTTTCTGTACAATTGTATTCCCTTTTATTTTATTATTAGACTTTTTATTAAATATTATTATTATTTAATGATAGCAATAAGATTTAGTTTAAAATGTGAGATTTTATTAAAATTTTAAAATTTCTCGGCTTATACATTAACAATTTAATTAATTAACATATTTTTATTAATGAAATCGTCACATACTCCGCCGCTTAAGACACAGCCTCCGGCTTATTTGTTAGGAATGTACCGGGAGTATGTTTGGGGATTTCCGTGTGAAATTTCTCTCAACCGTTTTTCTCTGTATGTAATTACGAGTTGCACAAGTCAGTCTCGACTTGTTATTCTTACTATCTACATCTCATTCTTTACAGACTAATTCTAATACTACATACAATTCACACATTATAAAACATATTGTAAACATTCTAAATTTTCTTAACTCTACTACTTATGACTACTACCGGGTTTTTCTTTAGATGCGAGTTATTCTAGTTATAGAATTTCTCATTAAGTAATTGGTTACTTAATTATTCCTCATATTTGATGTCAGCTGACTTCTTACTTTGCTCTACTTTCGATGAATAGGATTCAAGGTTGATCAGGCCTCGTACCTATTTACACGATTAGCTAGCTAAATGTTACTCAAGTACTCTTTTGCATTTGAGTACCAGACATATACCTTTTTTTTTTTACATTTATTTAACTTGTACTCTACCATTTCCTTCTTCGTGATAACGTTTTATCTGCGAAATATGTGTCCTTCGTACATATTTTTGAGTAGAGGGTTCGTACAGGGCTACGGTTACTGGAGTTAAATATTTGTGAATTTGATAAGGACCGCACCATCGGTATGATAGCTTGGATGTGGTCTTATCGATTGCACTACTCGTAGGGTGTGTTTTACACATAACTAAGTCACCGATTTGGTACTTTACTTCATTATTATTATTATTTCGCTCGTGATATTTCCTTGGTTTCGCTAAGTTTGTTCGTAAATTAGCGCGCGCTTCATTCCATATTTTCCTAATATTTTTATCCCTAATTTCAAGGGGTAACAATTCATGTATTTTCCACTTAGTGGATAATGGGTGGTTAGGTTTATACTTGAACAATAATTCGAATGGGGTAGACTTATGTCCTTCATGATATGCTGAATTAAAGGCGAACTGTATCCAGGATAGGTTCTGGTCCCAAGAAGTATGATCGTTAGCATGGTAGGCTATTAAAGCAGATTTTAGGTTTCGCAAATACCTCTCAGCTATATTACCTTGCGGACGATACTCTGTAGTGGTAATGTGGTCTATTCCTAGTTTGAAACACATGTTCCTGAATTCCTTGGACTTAAACTGTGGTCCGTTATCCGACACTAGATGGACAGGAATACCGAATTCTTTAAATAATCTATGCTGTAAAATACTTACTGTGGTTGTAGCTAAGGCTCGCCGCATGGGGTACATCCAGACGAATTTGCTAAAAGAGTCTACACAAATTAGTAACATTGTATTTCCTGATTTAGAACGCGGGTAGGGTCCTGAAAAGTCTAAATAAATTTTGGAGAACGGGGTAGCAGGAATCTCTGAGATTAATTGACTTATTTGACTGTTTCTCGCTGGTTTGCTGAGTGCACACAACTTACACCTTTTCACAAAATTGGCGATCTCACTGTTCATATTTTCCTAGTGATATTCTTTACGAATTCGATGTATGGTTTTATTTATTCCCATATGAGCTCCAATGGTGGAAGAGTGATAATATTCCATCAGCATAGGTTTAATAATATCAGGGGCGATTATTCGCAAATATTTTCCGTTCGCTATTCTACAACATAATACTCTCCTACTTAATTTCTCTGACTTATTTCCTTTTTCAAGTTGTTCAATAATTGGACTCAAACGTGGGTCTTGTTGTTGATACTGGGCTAAATCCGTAAATGCAAGAGGAAATTCGGTAATTAAAGTATTAATAATCGGCGTTTCTCTACTCTTGTTATCGTAAGTATTACTACTAGGCTGGAACATACGTGACAGTGTATCGGCAACTACGTTTTGGGTGCCTCTAATATGTTGTACTTTGAATTTAAAACAATTTAATCTTAATACCCATCTTCCGATACGACCTAACTGTTTTGGGTGATTTAGTAGCCAAGATAACGCTTGATTATCTGTTTCTAACAAAAACTCTTTATGTTCTAAAAATGGTTTGAACTTCTCAAAAGCGAAAACTATAGCTAAACATTCTAATTCGTATGCGGAGTATTTCTTTTCTTGATCTGTCAGGGTGCGAGAAGCGTAACTAATAGGTAACCTTGAGTTATCTACTTCCTGATATATTACTGCACCTAGGGCGACACTAGAACTGTCTGTCTGCACTACAAATGGTTTTGTAAAATCTGCTAATTGTAGTACGGGGGGTGATATGATGCTTTCTTTTAATTTCTCGAATGCGGTTTGGTGTTGCTCATTCCATTCAAATTTAATTCCCTTCTTTCTTAAGGTATTTAGCGGTGCTGCAATTTCGCCTAGATGTGGGATATACTTATGGAAATAATTTATCATTCCTAAAAATCGGGCTATTCCTTTCGCATCCCGCGGTGGTAAAAATTCTCTGATTGCACGGGTTCGCTCTGGGTCTATGCTTACCTTTCCGTTGGCTTTTACGATGTGACCTAAAAATGAGAATTGTGTCACAGCAAAATTTACTTTACTGGGGTTTACGGTTAATCCAGCTTTCTCCAATCGGGATAGTACTTCACGTAGATGATTAAGATGTTGCTCAATTGACTCGCTGCAGATAACAATGTCATCTAAGTAGTGATACACATATTTAAATTTTATGTCATGAAATAATTTTTCTAATAATCTGCTACATACAGAACTACCTTGGGATATACCAAAGGGTACCCTCGTAAATTGGTACAGGTTGAAAGGGACGGCAAATGCGGTAAGACGTTTTGATTCTTGTGAGAGGGGTATCTGGTGAAATGCCTGATTTAAATCCATAATGGTAAAAATTTTTGCTTTCGTAAAATAATGAAAAGCACTGTGGATGTCGGGAAGTGGTATAGATTCAAATTCTGTCCGTTTATTTAGTTGCCTGTAGTCCACAACTAATCTATGTTTGTCGTTACTTTTGGGTACTAAAAACGCGGGTGAAGAATAAGATGACGTAGAGGGTTCGATGACTCCTTGTTCTAACAACTTATTAATTTGGTTCCTCATTACTTCCATTTTTGGAGGTGATAATTTGTATGGGGCTAAACGTATTACTTTATTGTCGCTCAAATTTATTTTGTACTCTATCAGGTCCGTCAGTCCTAACTTTGGGGTGAGGACGTTGGAGAATTGTTTTATTAAAGTCTGTATGTTCCGTCTATCTTTACTTTCCAGATGACCTAATTCAGATTCGTGATGCTTTATATGTGTAGAAGTGGTGCTAGTACTTTCTCTGTTATTTGCATTATCATGCAAGTTATATTTCCGTGAACGATCGAATCCAAAGTAAAACATCTTATAGTGAATGTCTAGAATTATTCCTGTTTTACTGATAAAATCAGCTCACAATATTAACTCGGGTCCTAATTCGTCGCATACCAACATTGGAAAATACCACGTTAGATTTTTAATTTTTACTTTAAACGTGATGATAAGTTTTATCATTAAGTTTTGCTTATTAGCTGTAGCGCATCTAATATTTACTGATTGACTGCGTTTAACTAAATTGTGTTTAAATAATTTATTGGCTAGCTCTTGACTAATTAAACTTCGCGTTGATCCGGAATCAATTAATCCGAGGGTGGATGTAACACCAAGGTCAACTTGTATATACGGTAATTCACACTTATTGAAATCACATTTACTAATAGAGTTACATTTATCGATAAATTTTCTAACATAGGGGTCTAATTTTCTTTTGTTATTTGTATTAGTATTTTGTTTTAATTGGTGGTCTCTCAGGGGTTTACCTGTTTTCACGATGCTGCGGAAGACACAGGGTTTCGGATCTCCCTGCCTTACATGTTTTTTGGATAATGAGTTTTCTGATTGTACTGTTTCCGTTTACAGTTTCTACTGAGGTGTCCAGGTTTTCCGCAGTTATAGCATATATATTCTTTACGCGGGGTCTCACTGGTTTCGTGTCGAGGTAGAGGCTCCTTGGACTTACCATGGCCATGAACATAGGTTGGTCGCCGTTCTCGTAGACTTCTTGCATCTGAGACTAGGGCTTGCGTTTCCTTTCTATGTGGTGTAGTGGATACCGGTGCATGTCTGTGCCGATCTGCGTACCACACATTTGACGAGTGAACACAACATTGTTCAAGGTCAGCAAAAGTGAGGGGTCTACTTATTAGTGCTAAACGGGAGCGTTCTTCAGGAGACAAGCCTACCAAGATAGTATCGACCAATTGTTTTTCAGTCCAGTCGACTTGCAGTAGACGTGAAGATTCTCTGATGTCAGCAATATAGTGGGCCAGTCTTTCATGGGCTCCTTGTACTCGAAGTACGGTATTTCTTTTGATCTCCTCATAAATTCCCGTGGGGATAAAATATTTGATTATAGTAGTATGAAGTTCTTCTACTGGAAGAGTCGAGTTTAATGATTCTAGCACACGATCTCGTAAAGGTGGTTTACATTTGGGTAGGATAACCTGCAGTATTTGCCAATCGCTCAATTGTTGTAGATCTTTTATTTGCAGTAGAGTAGGTATCTGATAAAAGTCAATAGAATCGTGATACTTAAGCCATCGTTGTAAGGAATTTCATTAATTATTTTCTCTACTGGGTGGGAAATCTTTCCGTAGAGGTCTACATTAAAATATACGTTTGGTATACTTTTCGAAGGATTGGTGGTTGCATTAGGATTTGTAATAGCATATTTACTAGTGCTAGTATGCTGAACATTAGGCGGTGGGGGTTCTGACATAGTTAGGGTATTTAATTCTCTACTAGGTATTTGTTCATGAGTCTGTTGTATCTTCGATACGGTGGGTGATTCGTGGTTCGAGGTGGAGAGAGGGTGTTCTAAAGTAGGGGATTGAACTGGGGAAATATATAATTTTTGTAAGTAGTGCTCAATTTCCTCCATTCTCGATGAGTCAGATTTTCGTCGTAAGTCGTTGATAATTATGGGTAATTGGCTTAATGCCTCATCCGCAAATTTCTGCACATCGGCGGGGATTACGGTGACGTCGGGCCAGCTTAATAAATTATTCAACCGGCGGGTTAAATGTTCTATACGTTGCGTAACGCGCAAAATTTCAGTAGGTGATTTTTTGTCCTGAAGGTTCTGAGATAATACCATCAGTTCCCTATATTTCGCATAACAGGTTTCTCGTTCGCCGTCATAATCGAGTTCACGCAATCTATCTAACTGCGAGGGTATATCTGATCCGGTTTGGCGTAATGATTTTCGTAATTCCGACACGGTTACATTCACGTGTTTTAGACCTCGTAAAAGTGCTTCGTAGCATAGCTCATCTTTTAATAATAGATCAGGATTAAATTCAGCCATTTTCGTAACGTGAGTGGCTATAACTAATTATTCTACTATTTGCATTAAATGCTATACAACGCTTCCTTTTTTTTTACACCAAAAATATAAAAATATAAATCAATCGTATTCTTACACCTTTTTTTTTTTTTACAAATAAACACTTAAAATGTTATGACAACCTTTATCATTTTACATTGAGAGAGAGAGAGAGAGAAATTTCACACAGGCTTGAATATGCGTACTACAAAAGGGGGAATCTTCGGTTACTAAACACAGGAACAGACACGCTTCTATTAACAATAGACCAAACAAAGAGGGTGGCGTATTGTCTAACTTAACTTGAGGGAGAGCAACTATGACAGTTTTAAACAATCGGCAACAGGAAATTTACATGTCCGAGTTTGTCGTCAAATTGACACGTTGAAGAATAAAACTTTTAGACAAGCACCTACATGGTTTTGTTTACATGGGACAATATGTTACTATTACTTTACACATATTATATTTACAAATAAAGTTACCTATACTATATTATTATAATAATAATTATTATTTTTATCTTATTTAAAATTCTGACACATATTAAAATACATGAGTGAATAGATCAACAGCTTGTGTGTGTGGGATATCGGGACACAATTACTTCTTTCTTTTCTTTTAAGCAAATTAGCAAATTAATTAGCAGCAGCAGAGTGGCGCAATTTATAACATCTTAACTTGTGTTATAACGTAGGGACCCCCGTTAATTGGTTATGCCAATTATACAGGCTGCCTTTCGTTGTGACGAGCTGAAAATTAATCACAACAAATAAAACAATTCTTATATCAGGATATTGGGAAGGGGAGACTGTTGATTTATGCACTCAGTTTTCTCGGTACTCAGATGACATCTCTTTATTACATTATGAGATAAGGTTCTCTATTTAAAGTTCTCAACATATATAGTTTACAGTATAATTATATATATATTACTCTTTCATAAAGGCCCTCAAAATATGATGTACATCTATTTAATTTATTTCACGGACCCGGGATTGAATATATATTAAGTTAATAATGGTCACCTTGCCATATACAATATTGAAAATTGAGCCATTTGAAGAATGGACTTCATTAATCTTTCAAAACAAGAAAACTTTTAGTTTAAACATTTACTCTTTTGCTATAACCAGTGTTATTAGATTACAGACTACATGTTACATATAATGTCTGTCTTTTAAAGTCTTAAAAGTGGTGAGTTAAATTGTCTTTTGTGGGTAAATATTTTAGTAACTCATAACCATGGAAGACAAGCCTCCATGTCACCTGGTTTTCAGTATTTGCTGCAGAATTGGTTCTTCGGTCCTTGGTGTGTTTCCTGAAGGTCTGTCGTTGCCTTAGTATCCGGTGACGGTGAAGTTCCTGAAGTCTGTTATATCATTCGGGGTGAAGTACTCTCATCTTAGCCGACTGTAGTAATTCTTGTAGGATACTCTCATCTTAGACGACTGTTGTAATTCTTGTAGTTATAATAAATAAATAGAAAGTTTGTTTCACAGTAATACACTTCACATGATTATAGATTAGTTGAATATCACCTTCACGTTTGTAGTAATGTATGAATTACATAGTTTGTTATTTATTCATTGAGAGAGAGATGTCATCGCCGCACAAATTTAGTTATTTAAATATTCATTGAACCAACCATTCACATAATTATACACGCGTCGCGAAACAACGCTGTACGCAGCTTACGGCGTGAGCGCTCCATTGCAAGTGGGCAAAAATAGTTAGGGGGAGAGTAGTAATCTCGCGACAATTACTAGTCAACATAAAAGTAGTTCCATGTTTCTAATTTAATTAAAGGACTAAAGTTTGATTAAATAATTAAATAGAGATATTCTTAGTTACAGACGTTATCAAAGTACATTACAGTGGTTTTATTTAATTATTTAAATAATAACAAAATTTACAATTATATTTAGTTTGTTTAGGGGTCAGAAACAAGTTAATTCTGGTCAGTACCTGTATATGCAGGATTAATTAACAAGCTTTACCCTTTCTGTACAATCGTATTCCCTTTTATTTTATTATTAGACTTTTTATTAAATATTATTATTATTTAATGATAGCAATAAGATTTAGTTTAAAATGTGAGATTTTATTAAAATTTTAAAATTTCTCGGCTTATACATTAACAATTTAATTAATTAACATATTTTTATTAATGAAATCGTCACAGTATTAACGATGTGGTTTTAATTTGTTTAAAAATGTCGTAAAACAAATAAGCGATGTTATTGTTCAGTATCAGCATATGGTAGAGTACTGAATGAGACGATCGCGAATAGACTTCCTCGTTTCGTTTGAATGATTCACTTTACATCAGAAAACCATTCAGTGTAATACATGTCGCGCGCGCGCGCGCGCGCGCGCGTGTGTGAATCCATCTAAACAATCTGTAACAGCACATACCGTGATGTCACCGATTGGAATGGTGTTCTTAATGTGGAACCCGTAGTAGTAATGGGGTATCAGGCGAATTTAGAAGGGTCAATTCTTAAAGCCTTCATTATATGAACTGAGCAAACAACATAAAACAGCAGGTTAAGTCGCCTGACCAAGACCCATATCACGAGATCGATACTACAAGGACGAAAGGTAGACTATAGGAATAGAAATCCTCTAATAGGCTACACGAAACATTATGACAACCGTTAGGGTATTCACCCATTCTTTTGGTAGATGTATGAAGATTTTTGGTGGGCCTGAAGATGTGATAAAGTTCACGCATCGCACACACATGCGCGCGCAAACAACGCAACAAAATGTTAAATAATGAATAAACAATTTTAATTTACGTAAATAATATGAATAATTTATGTAGACACCAAAAACACACATGCGCGCTTTCTACTTGAGATGTTTCACTTTGTTACAAAAACCGTATTAGTATACGGAATATAAGTTAGAGATAAATTGTTAACTAACATCTACATCTATTTTCGTATTGAGAGGTAATTTGTGTTGACATTACCCACAATTTTGTGTGTGTGTGTGTGTGTGTGTGTGTGTGTGTGTGTGTGTTTTACGTCGCAAGGAAGTGGTTTATTGCTGTGCTAAAACGAGCAGATGTTCTACAACTACACACGTTGATATGGAGAAGGAAGCGGACGGAATTGATGTAACAAATTACCTGATCCGGTCATTTGTATGACGGAATTAACTGCGCTCGGACTTAATTGAAGTATCAGCACCTTAAAATTTTACAATTAACCCGACCTTATAAATGGGCTGTCATAATTTCGGTGAACATATTAACGGCTGAAACGCAGTAAATAAAATCTTATTTATAATTTAAATTTGTCTTGACGGTTTTTTTTAGTACCTAAAATATAGCCTTTTTATGTGCAGTGCCCAATTAAACCTGCTCGTCATTGACGGATACGTAGGCCTACATACATTATAGAGCTTAGTATGGTTTGAAGCCAGTTACCACAATGACGTTTAGTATAAACTGTATTAAACCATTTTATATTTACAAAAAAGTGGATTTTATGCTAAATATGTAATTCAGATTCGTGGGAAAGCGATTACTGGGACATCAGCTTAATTTTGCTAATCGGCTACTTACATGGCGAATTTGCTTGGAAAGTAGCTATTTTTATATAATTAATAATAACCTTGTGTTTGTTTTATAGATTTTTACAGAAGTCAAATAATTTACAAAAACTTTTAATCTATGTTAATGCATTATTTTGAATGATCATCACTTCTTTCACAGCACTTTAACAATTAATAATTAAATGCACTTTCACTTGTGATAAAACTTACTTTTTGTTATATCCTCATACGCACGTTTCGGAGTAGTTAGCTCACTGATGAAGGAGCAAACTACTCCGAAACGTGCGTATGAGGATATAACAAAAAGTAAGTTTTTTCACAAGTGAAAGTGCATTTAATTATTAATTGTTATGTTAATGCAGTTTTTATTCTCTCTTTATTTCTCAGTCGCCTATTAATTTTTGTTTCTGTAGCCTACCCAGCAGCACCATTTTAGGTACTTTGTTAACACTGAAACCTAGTTTGATAACACTCTAGCCTATGTTTAAATGAAGATTTTCGCAGAAAATGGTTAAGCATAAGGAAACCGTAAAGCAATATAGATACTTGGCTATATCAAGCTTTCATTTTGTAAAGCAAAATCTAAAGCAAGGTTAATATATTTTCCACAGTGCAATACATTATTACATAGGCTATGTTAAAATAAAAAGTAGGTTCTTATCAACCATCGCATCATTTTTTTTTGTTAAGTCTTTTCTCACCTAGATTAGAACAGATGTGGCTTATCGTTGCGAACAGGTGTAGGGCGACAGTAGTAATTGATGAACATTCTACAGAACAATCATAGTAGGGTGAGATTTTATTAAGATCGGTCTCACCAAATCTTTCAAGAAAAGTACGTACGCCTACGATCAAATAGGCCTAAACAAATTCATAGGTCTACTCGCCCTACTCATTTGTCGGCAATACTTGAAGCATGATTAAAATATTATCAAATAACAATTCGTTTTAGTTTTTAACATTGAAAATGTTTATAAGGACGTGTCGCACATTTGCGGCCGATCGCTGGTGCGTGATCGAAATGGGAACAGGCGAGTTTCCATAGAAACTACGTCTTTGTTGTCAATAACGAAGTACACATATAAAACTTCGCTTATGAATGCGACTACATTTAACTTATAATCTGTACATTGGTAAATGAAGAATGAATTCATTGATTGGTGAACGAACATAAATATATATACTTTTTAGATTTATTGAAGCATTTTCAAAGCCCTTCTCTGTGCATTGCATTTGTGCAATGCCTGTAAATGTTTTAAAGGTTATTTGCTGGTTCAAAAAATATTTTACCAAACTTATTTTAGTAACGTAGTATATATTTTAACAGTGATGTTTCTAGAAGGGTTTAAAGTCAGTCGTTTATATAAAAGTCTATAAAGACTCCAAATTCCGCCGCTATGAACAATTACATTTTCCGTAAGAAAAAGTTGAAATTGAACAATCGACAGCAGCTGTGTTCGTACTCAGACTGTTTAAACATTTGTTTACACGTTAAGAGTAAGTTTATGCGCTTTTGTATGTACTGTTACGCCGAAGCCAAAATTCGTAGCTTACACATTTGGCGGGTATTTCTAAGCAGCACGATGTTCTCGTACTGTGTGAAAAAGTCTCGATCCGCTGTGTCTTTCGAGATGCTGCCCGATTATTCTCCAGCAGCCTGGAACATTCTTGCAAACATTATTACGCCAAACAAGAGCAACAGCAGGCCATAAACAGTTGAGTTGTAGGTATCCAAGTGGTAAGACGTATTGTTAAGAGAGTGTAATCGTGAAAGTACCAAATTTTTAGCTGTTCTCTTGTATTACGAGAGTACTGTAATTAGTTGATTTTGGTGACTTTTATTATTGTTTGTGTACAGTGCGCTTTGGATAATTGTACAGGTAGCCTACGGGGAATGTTGTAATAGAAGTCGTTTTGTGTAATAGAAGTGTAAATAGAATTTGTGAGATCGATGTCTCTGGCTTTCAAAATGTATGCGATACTGGAAATGGTGTATCAAATTCATTTTATTTGTTTGATCAACATTAAACTAAAATTAGAATGTAATCCGACTTATAAAAGTATAATCCTGGATACGTACAAAAAATATTACATTCCTGTATTTTAAAGAAAAACTTATTAAGAACTGATAAACACCATTCCGACGCGGGACACAAGTAATTTGGATAATTTTTTTCATGTTTTGCCTAATTGCCTGATTTATCTTTCGCTCACTACAAGTTCATTACAGGCAGCCTCTAACTGTTCATCACAATGCGTCTGATGACATCGCAGTGAGCGCAAGCTAGCTCAGGCAATGAGGTAAATTTTATTGTTTAATTTTTATCCAAATTACTTGTCTTCCGCGTCTGAATAGGGTTTAATACTTCGTAGTAACACTCGTACACGTCATGAACAACAAAATCCAAGAACACAAATTTATTATTAGGCCCACTCATTAACGCTTTTACCTTATACGCTTCTCGCGTAATTCCATGCTATTTTTATCTATTTCCCGCTGTAATCTACGTTTCTCCTAATCTACGAATTCCCATTTCCCTAAGTATCACCGACTATTGTCTTCTACTTTTTCAGCGGCATTACTTGCTACAACATTTCCATTTTATCAAATTAAATCCTCTTCAGTCTTATTTTCAGCCTTCCGCCACCTGACTTTTCTTCGTAAGATCTATCTTTCTTGATTACGTTTGTTTCTTAGAGATTTATTAATACTATTAACTGATGCTTTGAAATGCCGCAGACTAATCTACCTTATTCAATATCTAACCTGACTTTTAAAGACAATTTTATTTATTTTATTCGTTTGTATTGTCTATCCCCAACTTTTGTAGTTCAGTATTATTATAGTATAATAAAGATAAAATTAAGTATCAGTTATTATAATGGAATGAACTTTATTTTAACACATGATCCGAAAAAGTAAAAACATGATGACTAATTAATGCACGTGCAACCCTAACTCTGACAAGTTAGAAAAGAAAAGTGAGTTAAATTATTAAATTAAGAACTCTCTTGTCTGTTAAAATGGCTAATACACGTAAATACCTTAAAAACCTGCTACTTTGCTAACATCAATTAAAAAACGAGTGCAAATTGCAGTAATCGAAAGATTAACGTGATATTACATACTAGTTGATAATTTCGTTTCTTCCTTAAGTAAAATTTTTTTACTTGAAAATTAAAGTATTTTACCATAACAATGAGGAAGCGCGATGACATGTCAAATAATCGACTAATGTTTTTTGACAGTAACATTCAGAAACAGTTTAAATGTGCGAGGGCTTAAACTCAGAAACAGATGTACATGTAGTTGTAGGACTCTACTATGTTGTCTGCTGATATTTTAAATAAGTTGTATGGCCCTAGAAAGACACTAGATACTAAGAAAAACTTAAATAAATAGGAAGGAAGTGAAGTAATGTTGGTGAGATATTATCAAAAATGTTAACGAATGTTACTAAACGAAAGTCAGTACTAGAAACGACATTTGTAGCATATGAATGTAAACTAATTAAGAATAAAAAAAAGATGAATGAGGTCGTTAAATACTGGATAGGTGTACAGAAATCTAGAAAGAATTTATACCTCTGTATATGCACTGAGATGCATTTAATAATAATCCAGTTTAGGCTTACATAATAATAATGATGATGACAGTTAGCAAACATACAGAAAACTTCATTGTGTGGAATAAAGTGTTGTTAGAGAATGGAATGAAAATGAACAAATCTAAAACTAAGTCGTTATAGCGAAAGAAAATTAAGGAGTAGGCCCACAGTATGACTGGAAGAAGAATTAATAGTGAAAATTAGTAGTTTCCTATGTTTGAGGATAACACTGGAAGGAAATGGAAAACAGAAGCTTGAATTCAACAACAGAATAAAGAGGTTAAACAAAATTCATTGTGCAGTGACCTTATAAATAAGAAACAAATGTCAAGGTAAGCAAAAAAGAAAGTATAAATTAATATATATATATATATATATATATATATATATATGTATAGCTGTGCATTTACATGTGTATATACTAATTAAACAAGGTAAGAGTAAGATCAGCGTAGCAGAAATGAAGTGGAACAATAGCAACAAGCGTGGAATTAGTAAATCTAAGAAGAGCAGCAGGCGTTGTTAGGAAGAATAAGATTAGAAGTGATCGAATAAGAGAAAACAAAAATAGAAGGATATGTCAGATAAAGGAAAGTAAGCGGTGAATCATTTACAAAGAACGACGGACTGTAACAGCACAGTGCCGGGGTAAGAAAGATTTGAGGAGCATGAACACAAGAAAAAAAGATGAGAGAAAGACCAAATGAGAACTGCAAAATCGCACTGAGTGATATAAAAAAGAGAGAGAGACTACTTTGGTTTGGATGCAAAAAATCTTGTGAAGAATATGTGGGACAAATTTTTAACGAATATATATGTACATCCATGCATACTCTGTACATTCATGCGTAGAAAGGTGTACGCTGGTTATACAGTTTCAGGCTAACATTTGTTAATATGTTAAACATTTAAAGACGCTTTAGAGGTGATGATTTTTTTAACTGTTTTCATTAAGATTATGTGCACTAGTTCCAAGTACATCATACAGAAACATATAACAGATGAATACTTAGTAAACAAGAGAGCTTTCCAAACCGGAAAGAAAAAACTTTACTCTTTCACTTTACACACTTTACATATGATGACTTCAAATAAAAAAAAAATAACATAATCGATTTTAGTAATCGTAGTTCAGTTTAATTAAGATGTAATTAAGGTGTTCAGCGGTTGTTAATTAAGTATACCCCTACACGATGCGAGAATGGACGCGATGAAGTGAATCAGACGAGAGGAATGCGCGTACGCGAAGGCAAAGAATGTTAGATATCACTCGGATTGTGATTTGACATAGAATGGTAGAGAACTGAAAAGAAATCATGACATGCAAATAGGGATGTAGTTTATAGCCTGTCTCCTTCTGTAGGCGCACAAATAGACTGGACATAAATCAAGTGAGCAGCACTGGTTTGCCCTCCACACAACGCCGTATCCCACTGCCACCATGAAACTTTATAACACTTTTCTATATTTACATCAATTGGAAAAAACAAAAATTCTCTTTTTACGCACACAATTCCAGATTATGATACATTCTCGTTAATTCGAATAAATATTATTCCTTTTCAATCGTTAAATTAGTAGTCCAAGCGTGGTGTCTGTGGTCATCAATAATAATTATGAAATAAACAGAACCGAGTGAGCATAAATAATAGTATCGTATACGCGTACACTTAACAACAAAGCCGTAAAAAATATGGTCATTAACAAACACATAAAGTGTGTAGCCATATCGTTTACTTTGTTATGAAAATATTATTAAGTATGGTAACAATTTGTTTCTACATATAGGTCTAAATAGGAATACTTATTATTACTTAAATTGCTTTTTAATTATTATGTTACTTCTACTTTGTGTATTCCAATTAATATGTTGAAATTAATTTTTATATACGTATTTACATAATCGATATATGAGGATATGAACTTATTTTTAAAAAGTTTTATTTTTATAATAACGCTATAAGTAGATGGATGACTTATATAATAAGTCAAGTGAGTAGCCATTTAAATTAGCACAATTCTTAATTATGAACATCTTAAAAACTAACACAATATGGACGTTCCGATTCCAATCTGGCAGAGTTCGAGAGAATGGCCCCGTGTACGATATAACTGATTATTTTGGTCTCTGTAACAGCTTGTAAATAGGTCCACTTTAAAATATCAGATATTAATATGGCATCAGGGTAATATTTCTCCAGCACTACCCCGGCTGACTTGTGTTTGAGGCCCGACAGCGATCCAGTCTATTACAGCCCTCCCGTTGACATCCTACGCAGCCACTAATTTATAACTTACACACACACAGAGGCCAAGATAAAGTGGAATCTTTTTAAACGAAATATATTAAAAATTCGTATCCGCTGTATTTAGCGTCTAATGTTTTATCTTTTTCATCTGTTAGTGTAGGATATCCGGGGGCAGCATACCCCATGTTGATAGGTGTGTTGCGAGCGCCTGTGTGCGTGCGTCTGTGTGTCTTCAGCGTGATCACACTCCCACGTGTAAGGGATACACTTTGAGCTTTAACAGTTCGCACGAATTTATATAGTAGGCCTATAAAATACTAAAATTACACACTAATATATTAGGCTATACATATGAACACACACACACACACACACACACACACACACACACACACACACACACACACACACACACACACACACACACACACACACACACACACACACACACACACACACACACACACACACACACACACACACACACACACACACACACACACACACACACACACACACACACACACACACACACACACACACACACACACACACACACACACACACACACACTATCATACCACATTATTGTTGTATATTTTTTATTATTACTAATAAATAACAATTTTCTACAAGAATATATTATATAGCCTATATATACTGTGATGACTATCGTTCATACTATTGAAACATTGTAAATACTTAAAAAATCATGTAATATATTCTTGTAATGAAAGTGTTATTTATTATTATTATTAATTTTACACACACGCGCGCGCGCACACACACACACGCACGCATGCACAAGACGAATGTATATATGTATGTAAATACATACTTAATTTTGTATTTGTTAAATCTGTTATTTTGTTTTTAAGTCGGTCAGGTAAAAAGGAGCACCGTCACGAATAAGTAATGGAAAACAACCCCTCCAGATATGAACTATGAAAACGTACGTTTTAGTACAGTAAAGATTAAATACATTCTAGGATTTGGCATAAAAAATATCCATTCGCAGATATTGTTACATTCTGTATTTCTACATTAAAATTAATAGGCCTATAAGTTACCGATAAATTCATTGCCTTGTGGATGTTGAGAATTAACAATACGCAACTATGACAACTATGTTAATCCCTATACATTTAATCATAATTTTTTCTTCTAGCATTATGTAAAATGTAACAATACTAGTAGGCTTACAATACTTGTTATACTGTAATAAATAATATGCGTGTATATGCGTGGCCTAATATACATTTTAGATTTCTAAAGTTGGAAAATTTAGTTTAGATTTCTAGGATTATAACCTTTATTAATAGGTACAGAAAATGCAGTATGACAAATTAGGTGCTCAGCATTTCTAGTATTCCGCCAGATGACTAGATTTCCAAAACAAGACTTAAAGCTATCGTTAGCTGTTGTCTACACATGTACAATTTCCTACAACCAAGTGAGCACAAATATGAAGCAACAGGCCTACTTGTGAGGTATGTGACTGGCGCGTGTAGATAACATATGTACTGTATGTTACATAAAAATATGTTATATATTATCCTTAAGCTACTTACATTTACATAACGTCATTACGTTTCCATTTCGTGACTATAAATGTCTTAATAGCGTCGAATAAATCTCACACTCATATTTTACTTTAAACCCAAAAAAGGTAGGCTAGACACTTAACACCTCTGTGGACTTAAAGCGAACTCGGTGACCCTGTTTTGTAATTGCCACCAGAGGTCGTTATACAAGATCTTGTACAATGTCGTTGGAAAGAACTGTTTGTCTAAGTTTTAATTTAAATTAAATGATTTGTGGTACACAGATGGGCACACTTATATTATATATTTTGTTATATAATTATTGTATTTTTGAACTGAAAAACATATAGCTAAGAACAAATAATTTTAAAAAAGACTACAAGTAAACGATGTTTAACTACTTGGTACATTGCTAGTGTGACAAAGACAAGCTGTGTTGGTAGGCTATAGTTCCACGGTGTCTATCTGTCCATCTGATATTCCACGTGCATCTGTTTTGAAAAGCGGGTATCGCTTTAAAACCAGATTTTATATCAGATGGAGCTGCAGACTTATCTTAAAGCGTCGCTCAAAGGTATTTGAGAAAGTCAGCCGTAAATGTTGCCCATCGAAATGCGTCCTATGTAATTAACGAATGTGTTTGCCCCGTTCTGTATACTTAGCCCTCTCGAGTAGATTGTTCTCTTATCGTCGCTAAATTTTAATACTCCTGTATTTCTCTTTCAGGCAAAAAACTACGCGTGACGTTAAAACCTGGATTCTAAGTTTGACTTGTATCAAATGATCCAAATATGATGGCGGATTTTTACTGTTCTATTTTGTATCGTTCTGAAAGTGTAAAACACAATGCCAGCTGGATAAAAATTATTTATCATTTTGAAAATAATAAGATTTTACAAACTTTCAGATTTTTCTGGTTTACTACAGTCGAGTATTTACACTAAAGTGCATTCTTCAATCCGTCAGAAGTAATTAATTAATCTTTATAAAAGTTTGTAATTCTTCTCTCTGTACTGAAACACATCTAGGTCTATAATATTTAAGTTTAACAAAACTGTTGGCCGATTGAAGCCGAATATTTCTTACGTGTGCTAGTTGTACGAATCTCCGGTTAATTTGCATTAATTTTATTCTTTGCCTACGGAAATACAATTTTCTGCGTGATTAATCATTCTAGTCACTAAATGTTATCATATATTACTAAAAATTGTGTAAAGTTTATAAAGTATTATTACGTTTATCATCCATATAGCTGTATTAATGAAAGTGTTAGTAACCCTACAAGAAATTCTCACGCAGCTTATACCTATTTAACAATCTAAAGCCTTGTAGACTGCACCGAAACATAATTTCGATTAATTTAAATAGTTTTAGTATTTGACTAAGTTTCCTAATAACCTTAACTGGTTATTTTGTTAAAGGTAAGACGTTGTTAAATGTAACAACCTATTAATTTTAATGTAAAGGGTCTAAAAATGTCTACGAAAAGTCCTAGGATTTTGTACGCAAAGTCCTATGCTGGCTTTAATCCTTTACTGTATTAAAGTGTACAGTTTCGTAGTTCAGATTTGGGGGAAGTTTTCCATTACGTTTGACGAATGAAAATTCGTGAAAATACATTGACAATTCGATCGAAGTTATTTTAGAGCTAGAATCGATCGAAGTTATTTTAGAGCTAGAACTTATTACATGGCCTTATTGATGCTACAAAAGTATAGTTTGTTACTGCAGTAGTGTTTTGTACGTAAGTAAAACAAAATAACTGTAATTAGTTAAGATGGGTAAGTAATTAGGTAAGATTAGGTTCAAAAGTATTCTTAGAATTCTCCCCGTTCTCCAACAAAGTATTGTTCTGAGACAACTAAAGAGAGACTTGACAGAATGATTGTGTTAGTAGATCAATTAAATTAGTATTCCTCACGGTTTTTACTGAAACGTTGGTTTAAAGAGAGAACTGCTAATGAAGCGCATAATATAGGAAACCTTAGAATATAAATGAAAACTGCTTTTGATGTAGGGTTATTATTGCCAGTGTCCATAATGTAAATGATCGTCTTATTACACTTTTACTTATTACCGGGTAAATTTGTACTTTCATGGAGTGTAACAATACTTTTTTTACGGTTTAACTTTTGCGTCAACGCACTATTTGAAACTAATACGGCGAACATCTAAATAAGAAAATATTATTTTTTTCTACATAGGCCTCTCAAGTAAATTGACTTTTCGTTACTATGGTTATCTGTGTAGCAGGTTTTCAATTGCAGATACACGCCAGACGACATAAGTAAAAACGTTAAATACTGTGATGTAACCTGACCGTTTCTAGCATAAAGAAAGCTCTGCGAGAGTTGCTCTAATGTTGCGGTGGAAACACGAAATAGGTGGCAGACAGAGACAGGTGAGAGGATAGTGAACAATAGGATAGTATCGGGCGCGTTTATGTCACTTTGTTTCGTATCGTGTCAACATAATTCAAAAATAATAAAGGAATTGTTCAGGAATACAAAATCAAGTTTAGATAATCTGATCTAGAAATAAGAAGTTGCCTCCAATAAAATTAAACAATTGATAAATATGGCTTCCTTGAAATAGGCGCATAAGATGGATTTGGACTTTGCATTTTTCGGTTTGAAATTCTTAAATAAAACAAAACTCTGTAGGAATAAAATTGTCATTAAATAAATCGACACTAATTTCAATACAAAACAAAAATATGTCAAACGGATGGTGTTGAAAATAAAATGATTTTTAAATTACTAACGCTAATAATGACAGAAGGTTCACAAGATGGAACTAATTCCGACGCAGCCTGTAGAAAAAATGGATATTAGAAGAATACTATAAAATAACATAAAATTATATGGATTTGAAAACAAAATTATGTCGACATATTAGCAAACGGGCCACATTGGGAACTTGTAACATATGCAGATCGTATTAAAGAGATTCTGCTTTTGTAGCATTATCATCAACTTTTGGCATTTTTGTGTGAATTTCTGGAGTGATGCAAAAATCTTTAAACCCAAGTAACGTCTAAATCAGGCTTATTTTGGCGTCTTAATCTAAATTTAAATGTGTTATTCTGTTAGTCACTTTTAACAGTTTTATTTTAGTATTCTTAATGAACAATTTTGAAGATATGTGGAGTATTTGAATAATAGTATAATTTAATGTAATTAAAAAATTATTAAACATAAGTAACGTAAGTACGTTAAAAATGAATTTTAATTTAAGAAAGTGTATGATAAGTTTTATAACAAGATTTAGGTTTTAAACAATTACACTACCAATGTAAATTGTCTCAGCATATACGAAATTTCCCGTAGTCTCCAAAGATTCTGTATAGGCCTACTCCTCGCTATTTTACGAGGTTTGCGAATTTTTCTACCGACATAGCAAAACTGTGAAGCCCAAATTTCAACAGCTGTTAGCAATAGCCTAATGTTTCTTTATATAAAAAAATTCAACATCTGAACTCTACCAGATTTGACTATGCTATTATCTTTGTGTTTGTTTTGCCTCACATCCCAAAAATGGATCTTAATAATATTGAGCCTCTTTATCCAAAAAAATTTGTGTCAAACTTTAAGACACACAAGAGAAACATTTGACAAGTAAAAACACACTTTCGGAGATGTCTTGGGGTCGGGATTAAATAATACAAATAGTATTTGCTACAAAGTGGTACAAATATGTCGTGGTAGTGTTTGGATGGTCGTGAAATTGTGGAGGCTGAGCCCTGTTGTGGACGACCAAGCACACAACGAACTGATACAAATGTATCAAATGTGAAAGATCTCAACAAACCTGCTTGCTGTATGATGCTAACAATTATTGCTTGTGAAATAAATTAAACGATTCTTAATAAACTTTGGTGCATGGTTTGAGTTCAACCAGAGATTGTTGAGACCTGAATGTTTCAACATAATAACGCTCAATGTCACATTGCATTTTCTATCAACAAGTATTATTCATAAAGACAAAAGTGGTACTCCAACCGTCTTTTCCCTAATTTTAGTCTGTATGGTTATTTTCTATTGAATTATAAGCCGAAAGACGGAGAGGTGTGGGACGGACGAAGAAGCGTCGGAGTGGCCAGCTCTAGTCTATCTGCTTGGGACCGGAACAAACTATTGTCGTTTAATCCTTGCCAAAGATGGTAGTAATTACTTTCTTTTCCAAAAATGAAAAACCAACTCTGAGGCCGATATTTTGAAAGTATGAAGAAAATTTAAAAATTTCAATAGACCCCCTAAAGGCACTGACAGTTTGTTTAAAGACTACATGTACTGTTTCAATCAGTGGGACCAACTGCTGAATGTGCTTCTCCGCAAGGAAACTACTTTCAAGGGAATCAAATTGTTTCATACTTAATTTGTCAATAATTAATTTAATAAATCAGTTTCATTATTTTTTAAGACACGCCGTGTAAATCAATCGAGTGTATCAAATGTAAGTGAATCATCTCGGCTTTTATAACGTTGGGTTTTCACAGACTTAAGAATACCACAACTTCCAAGAAATACGGCGACGTCACAATTTAAAATTTGAAGACCACTGGTCTATCGCCACAAGAAACTATGACCATCTTTTACCCATTGTACACAAGCGTTGAATAAAACGGTGTATGGTGAAAAAGTACATTCACGCTACTTTGTAATTTGTTGTCGACTCACACTTCGTTCTTTGTTCGGTCATGCAAGTTTGGACCCTTATTTGTGTTTTGAAATGAATAATCGTACATCTTAAGGCCAGTTTGAATTATTTTACAGTTTTCCTGAGATACCATTAATAATTTAGAAATAATTATTAAAGAAAGAGTTCATAAATATTTAAATACTGTTTGGTATTCTTAAATGTTTGTAACCCTGCTTATCACTTCTTTTAATCCACACTAGACTTCTTCTGGTTCAAAATGGTAGAATACGTTTATTTTACTAAGTGGAAGACGATAAAATTTGGCTGCCACAAATTGTTCACATTGATACTGAATTATTGTGCCTAACAAAGAGGACGAGACGAGTACGGCACAGATGTTCACTTATATGACAATCGTGTTCATCTGATAATAACCATGTCTCATTAGTGTACATCAGATAGTCACTTATGTCACTCTGATATACATTAGATAACACTTAACGTTTCACCTGAATGCGTTAAACAAGTTGTCTCAGCGATGTACGTTAGATAACAACGGACACGCGTCACTCTGATGTACGTCTAACTGACTCGAGTACAGACCTTCACGGTGCCGTTTACGAAAGGGGGCTCTTTCTTTCCATCCTGTTAGTTAAGCCTATTCTGTTATGAAGATTAGAGAATGTTCTGGTTACCAACTATTTCTCACCTTTATAAGTGGACGATAATAATTATCAAGAGTGTAAATTAGAAACAATGACTTTTTGCTTAGAAAATGAAATATTGATGCAGTATTAATATAGTTTTACTGGCGGGGAACATTACATCACTTAAATAAACAGTAGAACTCCAATAAAAAACGACGTAGTTTACAATACAAAAACGTTTTTAATTAAATATATAATCATATTTTTAAAGTTTGTTTGATATTTTTGTTTGGAAACGGTAGTTTATTTCATGTTTATATATTTTTTTGTAATAATGCTGACCAACAAGCATTGATTTCCTTCTATTTTCTTCTTCTTCTTCTTCTTCTTCTTCTTCTTCTTCTTCTTCTTCTTCTTCTTCTTCTTCTTCTTCTTCTTCTTCTTCTTCTTCTTCTTCTTCTTCTTCTTCTTCTTCTTCTTCTTCTTCTCGATTAATTTCACTTGGGACCGCGGACATTTTGTTCTTTTCTCATTTTCCAGTAAGCTTTCATTCTACTAAAGAAGACGTCTGGCCTTTCTCTCTTCTACTGTGATTTCGCCTCGCCTCCCTTGGCTCTTGGTCTATTCTTCCACCTTGGATTCCTCTATCCTTATTCTTCTTTTACTTCATCTTATCACTAACATTATTATTATTACAATTTCGTTGAATTTCAACTATTACTATTGATTTTTTATATGTCGGAACATTTATAGGCCTATTACTATGTTAACAGATTTATTTGACACACTCTAGTACATTACGTCTGCTAACATATTTAAATGTGTAGGCTACTAACCATTCAACAAGTTTCCGGATATCTGGTTTTTATTTTTCAACTGTAACTGTTTTCTCAACTTTATTTTTCAACTTTTCTCATTTCATTGTAACTTTATTATTATTATTATTATTATTATTATTATTATTATTAGTAGTAGTAGTAGTAGTAGTAGTAGTAGTAGTAGTAGTATTTTATTTTTACTAAACATCAGAAACCTTTTACCTTCCAGAGCCTTTACAAATATTCAAAAACTTGAATCACCTTTTCTTGTCTTTAGTTACAACACTCGATTCTGATATAGGCTTACTTTTCCCTTTTTACGATTATTCTTACAATTGTTCTATCCCAGCTTTCCCAGGACTTCCTCTGTCCATCTTTTTTGTATTTGAATTTCCCTCATGTTCCCGTTCATTCTTTTCAAATGACACAACTATTTTACTGTTTCCCTCCAATGTATTCTAAAATAGGTTCAGTTTTGAGATTTTCTCTTGTATGGGTTGCTTTCTCCGTCCCTCATGGTCATGCTCTTCGTAAATATTTCATTTCCTTTCTTCTCAAGTATTTCAAGTGCTTGAAGTTTTCTCTTTTCCCCCTTCTGGACAGTTTCCTTTCGTGTGCATTAATTTCATATTGTCGATGCTTTTAAAAAATTTGGTACAGTTTTTAATTCTTAACTTCTCAGCAATTGGTGCTTCACTGTACCACATTACGTAAGAGACCAATACTGTACCAAGTAGCCACAGTGTTGACTGTATACAAAAATACTCTTTCAGAACCAGAATGAAGAATACTTTTGAACCTAATCTAGATAAAGAGCTTAATATTCTATATTACGTTAACAGCTTTTCTCTTCATAAACGTTCTTCTCATGTTTTCCCGCAAAAGAATTATTTACATTCGCGAGAACAAAGGTTGGTGTACGTTTACGTTATTCTAGTATTTATTCTATGTTAATAAGGCAACTGTGACAAAGTACATGCAAAGTGCGTCGCCCTCCTCCCCAAGACGCACACAGAATCCTTATTGTATAATGCGGAAGTGTTATCCACAACGTTCTTTTGTTGTGCACTGTAGAGATACCATCGAATAACACTATTGATATCATAAAACGTGTTTTGGAAGTAACAGAAGCTGTTATTTTAATTACTTTAAAGTGACCGTATTTGTAGGCGTATCTAATTTGGTTTTGACGGTCGCTGATAATCACATTCAAAGTCTACTCGTTCATGTTGCTGTTTCAACTCTTGCTAATGTGACATTTAACGCTAAGAAATTTTGATTTGCTAGCGTTAATTAGGGTGTATTTCCTTCTTGGAACACTGGTGTTTGGTATTTACTGGCTGCGAAAACACAGTTCTCTCTACGTTGCCTAAGGACATCCACGGATTCAGTTGGCGTGAACTACACATTACTCATTCTGTCCAGCTTGTTATTCGAGAAACTCGGAACATCGTTAAAAATAGCATATTTTGCCTAGAAAATATTTAGTCTGTTGTTGGCGCACGCCCGTCGCACATGAATATTGTTTTTTTCCAGCAAATCTTAGACTATAACTTGTTCTCAGGAAAAGTTACTTTAATAGAGAAATGTTTATTTAAATGAAAAAATTCCAAACTGTCTCTTGAAATATTTTACATTATGTTACTTTTACAAGTAACGAACTGCAGATCTATCTTCAAAACCCGTCTCTTTAGATGATCATCAGTGGGAAAAGAGAAACAGGAAACCTAAAATCGATAATTAATTTAAGAATTTCGACAACTGTAAAAAATCCTTTTTAGCGTAACACTGAAGTAGAAAATATTATGCTGTACGGATCTGAAAAGTGGTAAATCACGTAACTATAAATCACGTGATTATACATAAAATACGTAAACTATATGTTCTTATAATTGAAATGAATTTCTAAGCGTCAGCTATGTCTTTAGACTTGTTAGAATAAGGATAAGAGGATTAAGAAAGTAACAGGAGGAAACTAATATCGTACAACTGTAAGGAAAAGTTTTGTTGGTTTGGTCACATACACAAATACATTGGGTACCTATACAAAAACTAAGACAGGACGACCCAACATTATGTGGATAGGAGGTATGTCTATACACGAGACCACGACTGAACTGCAAAGTCTAAACGTTACGACATGACAGGTCTAGAAGCCAGGGAGAAGAAGAAATGAATTTATTTTATAAACTAATTTGAATTAATTGCTTTTCAGTTTAAAGTAATGTTATACATATTCAAAAACTGCTTCTTCCACGTTGAAATTGTGCCATAACAACATCACTTGTAGAGGTACATTTTATAAAATTTTATCTAGTACTCATTAATGACTTTTTTGTTTTATCGTTTTACAATATACAATATAATAGTAATTTAATGTACGCTTTTAATTTTAAACAACTCGCTACATAAGCATTAATTATATTTATTATTATCGTTTCACCTTTTTAATAACATTTTTACATCCCAGCTTTTCCTTACCCTTCTTTTTGGTATCCTATCTTCCCAAATGTTCTTAGTATTAGTATGTCGTTTTTAAAGTTTATTAGGAAGTTTAGGAGACACAAGCTTATTAAATTTAACATATACGTACAGGCGCAAATACAAATGTAAGCTTACACAGAATGTAGACAAAAATTTTAAAGAGGCAGGTAGACAGATAGACAAACAGAGAAGAAACAGAGAAATAAAACAGAAAGAGAGAGACGGACAGAGAAAATGGGCAGAGAGAGAGAGAGAGAGAGGGAGAGAGAGAGAGAGAGAGAGGGTGGAACGGAATCTAACTAAGATGAGCACACACACACAAATTTTATGAAATAAAGTATGACTAGTCTTCAGTTACAATTTATATTGTGTCCTTCGGTCTGAATTCTTAATAAATAATAAAAATGTAAGTGGCTGCAGTGAAGAGGAAGATGGTGACAAGCTAGTCGGCATGCTTTGACATGTGTAATAGCGTGTTGTGTCCTATATTGTGTTTAGAATGTGAGATATATTGAACGAACAGTCACCTTGTCAATATAGAGAGATGCTCGTCGCGCTCCACTGATCTGTGAACTAACACACACACACACACACACACAGTGTCGAAGCATGCCGTACACGTAATGATATGCCTTCACTGGCAGTTCAGTGTAAACATGATATTTTCTTCAAATTCAGTACTTCATTGATTAAGAAATTATTACAGACATAGCCTTGAGTAACAGTGCAAGGAAGCAACCTGACCGCATAGGCTATAGTCTATTACTTATCTCCTTCTTTTCCGGTTATCTCCATATCGTGACTTAGTGTCAGCCTTGTGTGATATTTTCAACGTCTACCACAAGTTCTTCATGTTCACCTTTTTTCTTTACACATTACTATGAGACTTGTAAGCTTCTAATAGGCCTATTTTTTTACAAGTAACTAACTGTCCTTGTAATAAGCATTTCCGTGAATGTCATAGCAGAAAATAATTCTTAGTTACCCATTTTCTGATAATTCTCTAAGTCTTAATGTGTACATTTTTTAGTTTTTTTTTGTTTACTTTCTTAGTTTTATCGTGTACAACGATTCGCATGAGTTATTTTCAAACTATGAAGAAACTTGTATTCACGCGTATGGGCTGTACACTTTCAATTTGTCTGGAGTTTGTTGAAGATTGTCGAAATCCTTTTTTATTCATAATCACCTGTTTGTTACTCTCAATATATTTTTAAACAAAGTTTTATAAAATTATATAATTTTTTTTAGAAATTTTTTATAATAATTCTTTTAAATTTGAGCACAGTTGTCTTGCAACTCTCGAACAACTGCTTAAAATTCACAGTAAACTTGAAAATACTATCACATATTTTATACTATCACAGTTCATTTTGATACACATATTTCGAGGCGTATTGCACCACTTCTTGTCCTCGTACAGCAAAATAGAGATATTAGCTTATCATTCATGTAACTTCACCAACTATAGGCCTACAGTCTACATCTTGGAGTCATCAGCTGTAACGGCCACTTAGGCCGTTACGCAAAATTTAATAACTAGTCTACTTGGCCTAGAGGAAGCGAAAAGTGTGCTGGAGCCCAAACAGAGTGACAGCATTTGCAATAAACACTCTTGTAACAAGTAACAATTTTTTATTAGTGCTAACATGTGACACCCTGTTATAATCATGTACCATTTTCCTTAAGAACATTAATTTATGTTATTACAAATAATCAGTTACAGTTTTATGTAAAACAGTTGGAGTTCTTGTACCATTTTCTTTAAGAGCATTAACAAGATATTTAACCTGAATACCAGGGGCCTGTCTATTGAGTTGTTGTTGACTGAAGGATAATAATTAGAACGCTCCCACCTGTACTTTTGTTGCAGAACTCAAAGGGTACCATGTTGACCAGTGTGCCATGAGTGCTGCAGATGGTCCTTAGAGTGTGGTGAATCTCCAGCGAGTCTCATTGCGGGCAGATGTGGGTCCTTCGGTGTTCTGTAGGATGAGTATTTCTGGGTTTGACGGCTTCGGGGAGCATCCCGATGCACTGTTCTGCGGATAGTGACCGGTGTTGATGTCACTATCTCTGCTATCCCTTTCTCCCGGCTGGTGCGGGGGCCCTATAACATTTTTATTTGGAGATTAGCCGTCAGTCAATACACCCACCCATACACTCTCTCGCCTCGGAACACAGACACCACACACACTGTCACAATTTTTATCAACACTTTATTTGCTCTTATTAATTTGGCATGGTTTATTTTATCCAGTTATAGTCATTGCTTTTTAATTTTTTACTTTTAACTTTATCAAAAGACAATTAAATACAATGTCACCACATTTCCAGACCGGAAGTAACGTGTAAATCTTTTTTACGATAGAAAGGTATTACAATGAAATAGGCTTTACAGACGTCTGGGCCACACACACACTTACACACAACACATAATCCATCATTAATTGAACATAGAATAACATAATTGAGCCTCACCTGAAAACCCTTTACTGGCTTACGAAGTTATATGGAAAGATCTACGAAGCACTTAACCCTGGGCCCTCAGACCATCGAACACTCTATTGGAAGGTTGGCGAAGGAATGAGAATAATGCCTGGATTCTTCGGTCCCACTATCCTACATAAAATCGACCTGTTCCGATTTGCCGATCATAACCTTTGGTAAGCTGCTTACTAACCGTACAACGAACAGCTGATACAGTTGACCAAGCCTGCTAGATTGCGTTGCCGGTCTTGGTAATCACATCTTTGTAATGCGATTAAGATGGGCACAGCTGCTACGCGCGTTGGCGGCACTGATCGCTTTCAAACCGCGCCGGGAAAATTCAAACTCCGGCACAAAGCGTGTCGTATTGTCGAGAGTGGTGTCATTCTTTAGCCGAATTAAGTTATGAACAAATGTTGGTGTTTAATGTCAAATTAAGTTTTAAATTAGTTTTACGTTTCTCACAAAGTACGAAGGATATGAAAGTAAGCAATAGTAATAGCTACAGCTTATTAAGATTTCATCACAATTTTTTAAAATGTTAATCCGGTGTAGATCAAAAGTGAAAAGATATTATCGTTACGCTGTAAAATGTTATTTAGTTGTAAAAATGTTAATGATTATAAAATTCAATGACGTTTGAGTGTCAAGGCTGAATGCTTCAAGGCTTTGCTTGCGATTCTGTAAACTGTATCGTATCGAGCCTACATTAGCAGTCTCCTTACACTGGTACGCCTATATGTGGCTCTTAGTTAATTAATTTTTTAACCTTAAATGGTCAGTAGACTTATTGGACTTAGTAGGCAGAGGGTATGACGCCCGAGTTCTAATCTAGATAACCTGGTTCATACCATAAAATCAAGGTGCCTTTTATCAGCGCCCAGGTCGATCCACACTGTAGAAATAAGTACGTGGAATAATATCCTGGGATAACAATGGTCGGCTGAAGCGTGGTGCTGGCCATAGTTGTGTGGCGAACGATTTACGTAAATCGGACTGATGGACTATCCTGCCTAACCCCTAAACCACTTCCGTGCTATTATAGATGTTCTCAGACTGCCCCGCCAATCGAAACTGTCTGTTGTCTGTAGGAATTGTTCTTCCATGCATCATCAATTAGTTTTTGTACGTTAGGAGTTTTAAATCAATGCGCGTCCAATACGGTTTCCAGACCGCTCCAACTGCCGAAACGCCCCTAGTTAAAATTACGCCTTAACAAAATTCTTTCTGGAATAAATTCATACGTACGTTATGTCTCAAGGACACAATACTGTCGACAATAGGCTTATTGTACAATTCTGTACAGACAGAAGTAGGGCCTACAATAGTAGCACCATATTGGTTTTTACGATATAGTGATTCTGTGAGTATTACATTAGTGATACGGTAGCAGCTCTGTTTTCATTGAATGAAAATATAAAATTGCAGGACTACAGTAAACTCCAATGTATGACGTGTAAGAAACTATGATAGAACTAAAACATTAGTTTGTTTCATTTTCAATTTACCGAGGTAAATGTGTGAAAAAATGTATCAAATTTTAAAATAATTTTATAACACATTGAGATCAAATAAAATTTATGTTAAGGTTGTATTTTAATCAAAACAAGAAAACCTTTCAACTACCTTTAACCTTTCATTTGTAAAAGGTGAGTGCTTGTTGTTATCTATCAGACGAAAATAATCTTGTCGTGCATATAACTGACTGTAAGATTTTACTAATGATTTCCTCTTACAGACCTGCTGCATGCCAATCGCGCTGTTACTTTCAGCCTGACAGTATTATCTCACATACATCCACGTTCATGACCAATGCACAGAAAATATATTATGCTACATGAAAAAATATTGTATTTTCTGTTAGTAGGAACACGAAAAGGTATTCAGATTGACATATACTGCTGAATACTATGTGTTTACAGAACTGTCTGAATACTTCCTGAATATTTTGTACAGTATATTTTACAAAATAGAGAAGTTTTTTTAATTTTTCGTGCAAACACATTTGTGTATTTTGTAAATATATTTAATGGTAGATAATATTTTGTTAACAGCTGGTCATAGTCTATATAATGGAGAAAAAATATATTAAACATACAAAATGATAATGAACGCCTATGTCTGACATAATTATTCTGAATATGCTGTTTAATAGACTAGACTGTCACTTAAGAAATCTGTTAATTGCCAAAAGTGGCAGAACAGAGCCCTGTTACCAATTAATAAGGGGCAATATAATTTTATAATTTCTCTAGCGTAGTGTGTGAAAGTGCTTGGTTATATCTTTCTCTGTCTCTCTCTCTCCAAAAATTCTTCATTATTTTAATATGTAATTGCTTTTACCTGGTTGTGTTCGTAACTATTTAGATTATTTGTATAACAGTAAATAAACAGTAGCCTAAATATTTATATAATTAGATTAAATAGTATTATTATTTACTGTTTAATAAAACAGCTGTCATTTATAAAAAATTCATCCATAATGGTCATATGTGTGTGAGTGTGTGTGAGTTTGTGTGTTTTGGATAAGAAAGTACTCGAATGCTAGTACGTTTTTCTTTGTAGTGTTAATGGCATGGTACACGGAATGAAATAACTGTTCATTTTTTACTGTGAGATAAGTGAGCAGTTTTTACTGTATAACAACGGAATCAAACATGAATACAGAAAAGACTTTTCGAGAGAGAACATACGTCTGTCAACAGCCACGCTGATCCACAGTGAGTAAATGAGAGAGGGAGAAAGTGATGAGACTGTCCTGCCACTTTTCGTCTACTCGCTAGGATTCGGTCGCTGCAATAAACTCACGCGTCCCCTAAAATAAAAAAATAAAAAAATATAAGTATATTAAATGTGCAGTGTATTTTCCTTCCCGTAAATAGAAGCTGTAACTTATAACAGTAATAGGATAACAGTGCGCAGTCACATTCCTGCAATCTTTGACACTCTCTAGGGTGCATTCACTTCAATAAGGTAGTTGAATGTTACCATCTCCGCAGGAATGGTATGTCAATCGACTTCCATGTGGCAGTAATGATGCGATTATTAATTTATTGCGTCATTAATTACACCTTTAAAAAACAGCGTATGTTATAGTATTAATAGATTTTATTCACCTGTGATGCTGCCGTCGCCTGTTTCCGCCTCCGAATAGACCATACTGGGAGAAGTGGTGGGTCTTCTAAAAGGACTTCGTGCCTCATGACACCTCCTCTCTCATCTCTCACTAATAGTTACATTACATTATGATTTCCATCCAACAGAGACTGCTGTCCTCTTGAAAACCCTTAATAAGCTTATATGCAAGAAGTCCATAGACAGGGGGTCGTTTACTAAGGAGCTCTAGACAGCGAACATTCCTTAATGCTCTTCTTAACGGTGAATTATCTTAAAGGCCCCCTAGAATAGAATTCTCTAAACCGACATCTCTCCCTTCACTACAGACCACATATGCCTTATCTAAAAACCAGTTCCTTGAGAACCAGCCTGTAATCACTGCTGCAAGCTTTCCTTGCATACGTGACTACCACACATGAAACGTGACGTCTTCTACTCAAGGCGCCAGATCCGAGTAAACCTCCATGAATTTTCCAATGCTGTTGTTACTGAAATCCCGTCATTCTTCTATCCCGCGTTCTCCAGTCATTTTTATATCTTGTGTGTTTCTCTTGTCATTACTTAAGTTTAACCACCGGAATTGGACAGTTTCTATATTCGCATCACAGTTACGCACTCACCGAGAAATTACACTACATGTATGACAATATAGACAAATAATATTTATACGTAATAAAGGTATTAATGGGATACTTTATAATTATTATTAAGTAGTTACTGTATAATTAACTTATAATTATTATACTATTAATAGTAGTAGTAGTAGTAGTAGTAGTAGTAGTAGTAGTAGTAGTAGTAGTAGTAGTAGTAGTAGTAGTAGTAGTAGTAGTAGTAGTAGTAGCAGTAGTAGTAAGGGGGTGAGACCGCCCAGATGTTCCCAACTCCAGATTGACTTGTGACAGCCGACGACGGCTCCTAATTAGAACCACACCAAGCCAGGTTTCCGTTTCACGAAACACAAACTGTTCTATCTATTTCTAGAACAGGCCTTGTTCTACTAAACGACTGCCTACGCTATTAACCGCGGGGACGTTTATGAGCGTTCTGAAAAATTTATTACCGGCTTTAATTTTCTTTTACATCCAAATAATTAATTTCGCTGTAGGTAACGCCGTTGTGTCTAGTACGCAATACGTGTTGCACAACACTGCGTGATTTACTGTCTGTTGCTCTGTAATTGCCTGCTGCCCATGCCTCCGTTAGGTCTACTCCCTTACTAAACGCTGTTTTGTGTCTATGTGATACGAATATTCTGGAGTAAATACTTCATCATCACCATCAACCTCAAGGATTAGGCTCTATCCTGAACCTGTTCCTGGACACACTTCGCTCTCGGCCGTCCTACATCTCTCTTCCCCACAGGTCTATTTTCCATTGCTAACACTGGAATCCTGTCACCTGCCATTCTTTCCAGATGTTCACACCACCTTCGTTTGTTCCTCCTTAGCTTTTCCAACAATGGGTTGACTCCCAGTTCCGTCCTTATAACCACATTCTTCTTTCTATCGAGAATGGTACATGCCAGAGTACTCCTCACAAATTTCATCTCTACTGCCTGAATCGTTGCTTTGCCTCTTTCTGTCATAACTCTGGCTTCTTCTCCATACATCAGAACTGGTACCGCTGCAGTGTTAAAAAAACCTTATCCTTGTTTTAACAAGGATAGAAATACATATTTTAATAATTATTAATATATTTAATATTCATAATAACTTTACCTGAAGATGTTTTTCCCTTATTTGGAACATGTTTCGGGAAACGTATTGTTCCCATCCTCAGCCTTCTTAATTTTTTCTTAATCCCCAAAAATTAAGAAGCTTGAGGAAGAGAACAATAAGTTTCCCGAAACATGTTCCAAATAAGGGAAAAAACATCTTGAGGTAAAGTTATTGTAAATATTAAATATATTATATATGCATCAAGAACTGGACTGTAGCAAAAAGTGCTTAAATTAATAATTATTAAATATTTAAACACACACACATGTGTCAACTTCTTCACAACAATCTCCGTATCCACATAATTTTCAAAGTAACAGCTAGGCCCTATAGGCCTACTATAGCCTATCGGTATGTAGGCAGTGGTCATTCTCGAGCGTGTAACTTAATCTGGGGGACATATTAGTAAGTGAGAATAACAATAATATTGAAATACAAAAATAAAATATTGCAATTGCACATAATAAAAAGAACACATACAGTACATATCTGAAAAATTTTAAACGAAAACACGTAATTCTGGGAGGGCCTGGGCCTCTCCCGGTCCAAGGCTATAATCACCGCTGTAGCTGATTTTCGTACGAGACAAAAGAAATCATCGTTTATTGGAATTAAGAATTAACGTTTCTTGAATTATTTTTTAACGTATATGTATCTCTGGAGGTCATCTTTCCTATAAAATATGGCGCTTTCTAACACAAAAATTGCGCTTACGAATGTCTGCGTATTTCAGTAAACGTGTGTGTATTTTGTGTTCTAATATTTTGTAATATTATATTAGTAGGCCTTATGTACATATATTTTTATTCATGTGTATGTGGGATATACGTAGGCCTACATGAGTGAGAGAGAGAGAGAGAGAGAGAGAGAATGCCAATAGAAAAAGAATGCTCTTCCACATTAAACCAGATGGAAGGGCCTGAATCCAAAACGTTTAGGTTTTGATGGATGCTGGCATATTGACGATGGATCCGTTCTGTGTTGCCGCTGACCACAAATGCTATGTCACACTAGAAATGTACGCCAGCTAGATCATCATACGGTATTCTGCCGTATGGCCCCAGATACCATCGGCATCTCCAGTCGTATCTATTTCAGGATTCACACTGCATCCCACATTGTATCTCATCTAAGATCTTCAATCTTCTCCTTCCAGTCTTCTTGTCTGCATCCACTGTTCTTTGCTCAAATCGTTTTAGTAGTCCATTTGTCTCAAGATATATTCAATTCAGTTTTCCTTTTCCTCTTTATAATTCTTAAAACCGTTCTCTTTGATTCTTCTGAGCTCCTCTTCATATTGTTTTATCCACTCACGTTACTCCTTCTATCTGCCTCCAGTGCCGCAGTCCTATATCTATCCTTTTTTTCGGTGTCCATTCATTCCGCTGAACAGAATTTCTTTCTCCTACTGAAAGCTCTTTTCCTGTGGTCGTCCCACCCTAATCTCTTGTTCACTGACGAAATATCTTTCTATCTGTTCTGTTCTTGTTTCAATATCCTCGTATCGTCCTCATCACCTTCGTTTTTCCTTCATTCATTTTCATTTTTAATCTTCCACACTATCTTCTAGTTTTTCAGTTATATTAATATTCTGTGTAACCTACAGTAACTGTAACATCAACGAATCTTAAACATATTATTTTCCTTCCTCAATTACTAAATTCTATTTCTGCGTCTAAAGATTACTCGTCATCATCATCGTCATCTCTCTCTCTCTCTCTCTCTCTCTCTCTCTCTCTCTCTCTCTCTCTCTCTCTCTCTCTCTCTCTCTCTCTCTCTCTCTCATCAATAACCTGATTGGTTTGATGCGGTCCTCCTATCCTTAACCAATCTCTTCTTCGTTTCCGAATATCTACAACATCCCACATCCTAAACAATCTGCCTTGTGTATTCCTTACTTATCGTATTCCATATTAAACAGTGTGGACGGCAAAAAACATTCACGCGCACGCACGCGCGCGCACACACACACACACACACACACACACACACACACACACCAGTGGGATACCTATATAGATAGGTAGATAATGAAAAAGATTGGGAGGGGAGAGAGAGAGAGAGAGAGAGAGAGAGAGAGTGTTAAAATGTCTAGGCTATATGTAGGGCCTATAGGCCCTATACTCAAAGGTATGTAGGCTACTCTAGACCTATAGCCTATATGACTGTCTGTAGGCTATATGTTTATGTCTATTCATACTTATTTAGTCTAAGTAATACATCGGTAAATCCGTAAGATTATTGTAATTTTCTTTGGATGTGTGTGTGTGTGTGCGCGCGCGCGCTCATATGCATATTTGCTTGCGCCATGTGCTTATACACGTATGTTCACAATATGTTATGTAATGAGATTATCTTATCTAGGTATGTTGGCCTCCAAATCAGCATGGCTCAACAAATGTGGGAAAGCAGAAAACGTCGTTGTGAAACATTGAGACACACGGCGACCAGTAGGGGGAAACGGGGAAGATTGTAACATTTCAAATTTGGTCAGTAATAACTCTGATAGTTTTCATAATTTTAAAAATATTTTCATAGTTTCCGATACATATGGATGTTGTTTATGATATACTAAATATTCAGAGTTTTATGGTTCATAATTATTTTAGTAGCCTACGCAAAGAAAACTAACTGAAGTAAAAATGTAACAATCTTCCCCATAGCGGGGTTGGTTGTAACAGCTGTAGGGGTTGGTTGTAACAAGACAAATAAAGCAAATATTTCGATTAAAGAAAATTTATTTCTCATAAAAATGATGTAATTTTACCTACAAAATCAAAATATAGTGTTATACACACGCGCACCCCCCGCACACACACACATACCATTAAACCATTTACCAGAAAAAAATTTCTTCCTTCTTACATCAGGTCTTTAAAGTTTAAAAATGTCTTTTAAAACAGATTATCCTCAAAATGTCTTTACAATCATACAAGCATTTGGCAATTTCCCTCCCTAAAACACACACACACACACACACACACATGTTCACATGAGCATGTGAACACTTATCCAAAGAAAGCAATTTAAACTAATCAAATTAAAGTTACTTTTATAAAATCATGTGTCTGTAACATAACAAATACAAATTTAAATGAAAAAACAATTTAAAATAACCAAACTTATCAAAATTTATAAAACTATGAATGTCTTTAACAAATATCAAAATATAAATGTTGAGTTAAAATAATTTTAAAATAAACAAAAATTTGAAAAGATAAAGATTATTTATTTCTAAGATAACTTAATGAATGTTTGTGATTTAACAAAATACAAATTAAAGCATGCTTAACTAGAAACATCTTTAGAAAAACAAATACCTAGTCCATTACCATCGCTTTAAAGTTTTATTCAGAAAATCCATCTGACATACAGTTATGGCACACATATATCTTTGATCTCTTAGCACATGAAAAATGTGCCCAATGCCTCCTACAGCCCATGCATTGCACCCACTCCTCTCCAATCTTTGAAAATGGTTTCATGCGGACTAAACACAGACAGGTTTCATCATCTTCTTTTTCAGATGGATTTTCAAATTTAAGAATCCTCTTTACTTTCTTTTTTCGGGAAGTTTTTCCTTTGTGTTTCCTTTTAATTTCTCTTGTTTTTCTTTAGATAATTTCCTTTTCTGATATTCATTTTCAATAGCTTCTTTTACTGGGGTGTGTCAGTTAGTACGTCACAACTGCGCTGTTTGTTAGGTCTTTTAGTTTTCCTTGTCCCCGTTTTAGGAAATGGTAGCACTGACTCTGGAGAAAAATCCTGTTTTAAAGTTAAGTTACCAGATGGCGAAGATTCCAGACTTTTTGAAGACAGGGTTAGTTCTGGTACATTTGTATCAGGCATAGTAGAATGTGGATTCGTAGAGTTGTCAGACCTCAGTAGTGTCATTTGTCTGTCTGGACTTCCATGTTGCACTGAAGAACTAGAAACCATAGTACTGTTTTTGGTTTGGCCTATCTGTAAAAAATAACGGTATAAAATCAGCATCACTAAATACTGCTCGATTAAATGGATACCGATTAAATGATTCTACAAATACCCATAGGTTAGGTTGTAACGTTGATCTGGGGAAGGTTGTAACAGAGTAAAATCCGTGTTACAACCAACCCCACACGTCGCCAATACAAAAAAGTACCCATGCTTCTAATTATGTTTCAATAAAATCAAAGCTGATGCCTGGTATTCATAAAGAGTACTTGAGTTGTTAGACTACATGCGTAGCTAGTATGTTTGAAGAATAATGTAAGTAGAAACAAGCTTCATAACAGAAGTGCAAAAAGTTACTTACCTTTTCAAAAAACAATATTTTTGATGTAGCGGAGGTTAGCTTCAACGTTCTGCGCCGGCGTTGTAGCCTACACTGACGCAACCTTTGGAGTGATCTGCAAGCCAGAGAGCGCCGCGATCTGATGGAAATTACTCGAGTTACAAGCACTGTTACAACCAACCTCGTGTTACAACCTTCCCCGTGTTCCCCAGTAAAGTGATACACGGTCATAATAAGCGACTGTGTTTAAGTCCACTGATGTAGTGGTAAATCAGTGTAGATGTAGTAGGAGCACGATTTGGTACTGAATTAACGTCAGTCTAATAAGCCTTAATAGTCAATTCTACCGACCTTTTCTGAACTCTGAAGGCTTTACATGTCTTTAGTGTAACAGGAACGTCGCTGTAGATAGTCACTAATCAGCTAGTTCTTGTAGGCCACGCGTATTACTGTGGGTATCCAAACAGAAAACCCCCTCTACACAGTACATCAGAGACATTCCTCGTAGCCTATACAGAAGACATAGCCTATACATCGTTTAGGCTTTAGTCTAGTAGACCTATCTACGGAATGTATTACAGTAACAGTATAGACGTGGTATGTCACTTAACGTAAAAATCACTTACGTTCCGTGATAATGGCCTATTAATAGAATGCCTATTACGCTTAAAGAGCTTCGTTGGCGACGTACAACTGTCTAATCAGACACACTGAAGTCATGCGATAGTAACTTCTGGGTACAACATAGATCAGTGCAACAACTGAAAACGTCGTCTCCTAATAGGCCTACAGCGACTTTTGTTTCATTTACCCTCACACACTTGCAGTAGATCTATTCACCTATACGTCTCTGGTCACTGTGATGTAAAAACAAACCACAGAATGTAAAGAGCTGATTTACGGTGACTGTGAGATCTTTTCGTAACACTTATGTTAAAACCAGTGAAGACTCTGAGAGGCTATACTAAGAGGCTACCGTGTACTAGGATTAAAGAATGGCTCTGACAGCTTTCTACGGCGCGATTCCAAATCTTCGTGTTGTCAAAATAGACCTACGTTTACAAAATATGTTGTGGGTATTTATCACTCCTCCTATCTCCCTCTCTCTTTCTGTAATGAAATCACGATGCCGCAAAAACTCTTTATCAACTGATAAGCTGGAATTCGTTTGCTAGTTCCAACGAGTTCAGTGTTCAACACAGACTGATTATTTATGAACACAGACTGTTGATCACAAGTAAGCATCATTTCTTCCTAACTCAATTCATAAGCCTCGTATGAAACTCACTTCTTCCTTACTGTGAGCTGTCGCTTGGGAGGGGTTGAAATTCCTCCAAATGAACGTCAGCATCACTACTGCTGCACAGTCACGTACAATAATTGTGGCAGAATTACGTACAATTGACATCACTTTGTTCTAACAACAAAGTTACTAACTTATTCTGTCAGATCACGCCTTCCACAGGTATCAGAACCATACTCTAAATAATTCCAGGCACGTTGATAGTCCTGTTACTTCAAACATTAGTCTGGAGCTTTTAGTTGTCCTGATAACACAGAGTACCATTATGTCAGGTGTAACGTTAAGACAGTTGACTTCTGAGCTGAAGAAATCTGTTGTACAGATCAACGACAGTCTACTTCAGGATTGAACTGCGCAAGTTGGCCGTCAATAGATTATGTTCTTCAATTTTGTCTGAACATTTGTCTAATTTTAGGGTATTAAATTATTAATGTGTATTACGATTAGAAGTAAGAAATCATAATATTTCTATCGTATCCATAAAAGCAGGCACTACTACCACGATTTCGTCTCTTCTCTTTTGTAGATCCCTCCTCTCTCTCGCCTCTGGCACCACGGTTCCTGTAGAACCCTGGCCTGCTCAATGATTCTCCTCCATTCTTCTCTGTCCAGACCCTTACTCCTCCACCTGCCACCTGCCACTTTGTAGTTTTCCTGTTTTGTATATTCTGGTCAACATGTAGGCTAAATAGGCCCACACGTTGAAATTACTAGTATAGGCCTAATTAGGCTACAATTTAAGTAATTTTGACTCTGTAGCCTATTTATTTTAGTTAATAATAATAATAGCTTAAGAGACTCTTCTTCTTCTTCTTCTTCTTCTTCTTCTTCTTCTTCTTCTTCTTCTTCTTCTTCTTCTTCTTCTTCTTCTTCTTCTTCTTCTTCTTCTTCTTTTCCTCAGCACAAAGGTTGGTGGGCTTGCAATTTCTTCCTATCCAAAAGCAGTCTTTTAATGTTTAGCACATACTTTCTTCCTCCTTTTCTTCATGCATACACTCCTGTCTGGGCCTTCCTCTCCCACTACAACCCTCAATCATTCCCTCGATCAGAGTAGTGAACCAATTTGAATGGCGTTGTAGCCGACCAACCATACTGCTTCTCCTTTCTGCAAACAAAATCCTTCTTTCATCCACTGTCTTCACTGCTTCACGACTAGTCACCTTTTCTTTCCAAGGTATTCTCAAGGTCCTTATCCAGCACCATATCTCAAAGGTTTCATGGGAGCAGACCTAATAATTCTTTATTTCAGCAAATTTTGAAGTTTTTTAGCAACAAACACTTAACGAGACTTAACATGTATTATTGAAACTTCCATTTCAATTTGTTTAATTTTTTGGTTAAGAGTTAGGCAGAGTAGATTGCCTTGTGTTGTAAGATCATTACGTTTCAGCCGCCAGGATGTTTGTTACCCCAGGATGTAATTCGCGGTATTCGTTTCCATAGGCTGTGTCGACCTGGCGGCTGAAAAACGCACTTGGCCCTGTTTTGTATTAAACAGAATTAGTTAAGTGAACCAATTATCCTTTAATATTACAGTACTCTACTGGAACAATGTAGGGCATTTTTCTTACCAAAGTAGGCCTACTACTAATAGGCTATAGGCCTATAGCCTATTCTCGTTAATTCGAAGTGTGTGGGCAAGATCTCTTTCTCTCTCCCTTACCTGACTGTCTCTGCCTCTGTCTGTCTGTCTGTCTGTCTGTCTGTCTCTCTCTCTCTCTCTCTCTCTCTCTCTCTCTCTCTCTCTCTCTCTCTCTCTCTCTCTCTCTCTCTCTCTCTCTCTCTCTCTCTCTTTATTTTTCACTACCATTTTTTGCTGTTTGCTTGCAAGGCTATTGCGAATTACGACTAAATGTGGCACCTCTGTGGTACTAATATAGCTTTAACGGTCTTTATGGCTTAATATTTTCAAGTGTACATGGATTTTTTAAGGAACAAAAACATTTGGGTGCCATTAAACTAATCTACGTATAACTTGAAAACACTGATTTTGCTCACTGACTTTATATAACATCACAATTTGAATTTTCTCGTAGACAATGGCTCACATCTTTTCACTATAGGTAATTCTTACATGCTCTTGTGCAAGAAACCGTCTTGTTCCAGATTAAATTCTTTATTTAAATTAATTTAGCTCAGAATAAGACTGAAACTACCAATATAAACAATGCACATTGTCAATTGTCCTGTCGAAAATCCTTATTGTTATCAAGTAAGCTCTTCAGTTCGCGGGAACATCCCTTCTTATTTGTTCTACTACTTGAGGAAAACATTTGTAATAATGAAGGAATTAGACGATGGTAATAGAGCCTTATTTTAATTAAGCTAAAATGTTAATTTCAAGTACTCTAAGCGGAACGGTTAATAATTATAAATGAATCAATAATTTACAATTAAACTTTGTTAGCAAACATTTGTTGCTTTATTTCCAGCGTCGGCCATTGATATTTAGAACACGTGCTCAGTGACCTTGCTGTCATGATGCTAGGAGGGGCTACGAATTTCGTCCAATCACAGCACAGGCCATATTGTAAAAAGGCGTGGCCAAATGCTGTCACCTTGCTACATGCCTGATACCACTAAAATTATAATTAGGAACTGCAATATCAGCCAGATAAACGTATGTTTTCTTCGTTTTCAAATCATTCTCATTTCTTGCTTGTATAAACTAACAGATTAAAGAAATTTTTTTTCAAATGAAAATATTATTTTGACTCGTTATTAAAGTACTTTATTTTGAATATCAGTTACACGGCAAGGGGAAACAGAACGTTAAAAAACACAGAAATGTATGTAGCCTAACAAATGCTGCTGTTTTAAAATAAAACCAACAAGGTCTGCGCACAATTTAGCGTAAATATATTCAATACTGTTATTTTAAAAACTCGCCAAACATGAGGTATGCAGGCGTATTATGTTCCAGTCTTTGCAGCATAAATTAGACATATTAAAATACAAATATATTGAAATTGTCAAGTATAAAAATCTTTATCGTATTTTGTGGAATTCACGTCATTTCTTTTTTGTTTTGTTACCAGTAATATGTAGAAATATATTAATCCCGTATTTATGTATGTTCACTAGTGAGGAACAAAGAAAAGTAGACAGGGTGAAGAGAGAGGGACAGATAGATAGACAGACAGATAGTAGACATACAGGCAGAAAGACAGAGAAACAGAGAAGAAAAGGAAGAACGAGAAAGTGTAAGTGAGAATGAGGGGAAGTGAGCGGTATCGGCGAGAGAGGAGAGAGAGAGAGAGAGAGAGAGAGAGAGAGAGAGAGAGAGCGTGTTTCAAGTCCATAGGTAGGTCTGCAGATTTCGACCCTCATAAACAAAAGTGAGACCATTATTTGTCAACAAATAACTCGCTCTACTCTCCACGTATTAACACCAAAACAAACTGTAGGCCCTACATTGGTCTGGCTGCTTGTGCCCGTTATTTACTATTCTCAGAGAAACTGATAGCGTGTTTTTGTAAATGATTAAAAAATTGTCTTCAAGGCCCTATACTTTTTAATATTTAAATAATAGGTTATCTTTACAAAATAGGCCTAAGTTTTACTTTTGTTTACTTTATTTAGGTCTGTAGCCTATATTTATTTTTCTGATAGGCCTAGTGATTCCTGTTTCACTAAGACGATTTGGCCAGTGGTCAACCTTCAAACGTTTTCTTAATAAGGATAAGGTAGCCTACCAATAAAATAGGCTAAACACGTTTGTCACATTAAAATTAATATTAGCCTATAAGTTACACATAGGCCAACTTGTGGACGCGCATGTAATTAGCTATAGCCTCTACTCACATAAACACATAGGGCATAAAAAGTTATGCGCGCGCGCGCGTGTGTAACAGGCCTATTAACCGGAGATGTTAACATAAGTAAATACATAGGCTATAGGCCTACATAGGACACATAGGCTACAAAAGGCAACAGAAAACGCCTGCATTTATTATCCTGAGTAGGTACCGTACATAATTATTTTTTTATACTTACGTAGGCCTATGCCATTGAAGCTTGAAACTAAAAAAAATATGAAAGTATGGATGAAGACGGCAGTTGTGTCTGGGACGCGCCGCTCAGCAGAATACCGTGTTCATGCTGATAATGATAACGCCTGTAGGCCCTATAGACCTACCTATGTGCGCGCGCTCTATTATTAACCCTTATTATTATTAGTTCTTGTAGGCTTATATAGTTTTAAGTACACATTTTAGCTATAGGCCTACCATATGTTTTACACATCTGGATACTTTGGATGTATTCATGGTATTCTACTGATTAGTGAGTTGGACCGGTACCCTGGCGGGTTGGGTACTATCCGTACTGCCAAGAACAATTAAATACGTAGTTCCTTATCCTATCAGTCTTACTGCAGTCCGGCGAAGTAATAGTCTCTCTCGTAATCCATTTGTAGCCGTCGTTAAAATGTAGGTGTTGCTTGTGAGCTGAGTTTGTGCATAGTCTACATTAGCCTATAGCTTACTCAACAACTGTTTCATAGAGGCTCAAATTAATCTTCGGATTGATGGTCTGAGAAAGATATTTTGCACATTGTTTATAATTCAGATATAGGCTATTTACTTACCTGTAGGATTCGAATGCTCTTTCTAATCACGATACTCTCCGAAATGTCACCGAGCGTCTTTGCACTCGTGACTAATGTTGCTGCGTCCGAGTCAGATGAGGCGACTGCTGGATCAGAAACAGTTGGTATCTGTTGTAGGAGAGGTCCGCAAATGTTACGGTTCCTTTCGAGTTACATCATGTTTGACGGACCATGGAGGCACAGGCGAGAAACGTAGAATTCGGGACTGGAATCTCAGCTTTACTTAACGATGGTGATCGATAAAAGAGGCCATCGAGCAAATGCCGCGTAGGCTACTACAGACTATGGAATAACAAATAGCTTGAGGGTTTCGGTCGATTGGGCGTTGAATCACAGGAGCCGGTCGAGGTGGACGCCAAGATAGCCTGTTTCGTCCTCTCATATCAGGCGAGAGGTCTCCCTTCTAGGGAGATGGATAGGGCACCGGAAAAGCAGCCTTGTCTTGTGCGTAAAGCAGATCGCCACGCACCATTTCCTGAGCCAAACCGGAAGGGCGTCTAACTGACGCTGCGTAACGCTGGGGGATAGGCCTATAGAACTTATGGTCAGTATTACTCATCTGGCTTTCAGTATGGACTCTGATTCTAAAAGATATGCAAAGAAAACATGTTTTGCGGCTAAGTTTGATATATTTTTTTATCTAATTTAACTTCATAAAAATAATTATACCTATAGTTATATAGTTATTAATGAACAAAAAACTTTCCAATTAAAATAATATAAATATTTTTCCAGATATAACATAAGTAAAACTTATGCCAAGGAAAGAAACAAACTGCATTAACTTTCACTACACATTACACAGATGGAAATGGAAAACTACATTTTCTTCTCTCGAAGTTCTACATTGGTATGCAGTCCATCGATAATTCGCCTTATGTTGTCGCTACCGCACTCAAACTGTTAGACTGTCCTGACTTCACTGTTATCAGACATCATTTTCAACGGTAGTTCTATTAACTTACTTAAATTTTCTTAACAATGTTGAAGTCTCACACGTACGTTAACAGAAATAGGCTAAACCTTGTGGCAATCTTTATAACTTTCAGTCCGGTTACTTTTCCTGACTCTTATGTAGGCCTATCTGTTCAGAATAATAAAATAGCTAACGTTAATATGTTTGATTTTAATTAGTTTTACAGCGGTTGCAATTTTTAAAGTCACATTATTATTCATTTATCTTTTCTTAACATATTTTGGAACCAAACAATACTGTGTTGTTGATGTTTATCAGGCAATTCAACAAACAACTTTCGTATCAACCAACCAACGTTCTTATGGGCCTATAGGGCCAGTTGATACACACTTTTTTCTTGTCTTCTCCTTCTTCTTTTCTTCTTCTTTTTATTCTTCTGTTTCTTCCGTGTTTAGGCTATAAGCTCGTTTCGGTTCCATAGGTTCCCCATTCGGTCACTCTTATCTTTTCCGGAGCCTACTAACGACTTTCGTATCTAGTAGCCTATAATCTAGTAGGCCTACTTCTTTAGGTAAACTCCTCTTGTTTCTACGTGTACCTTCCGTTTTTTCTTAAATCCTTTTATGAACCCTATCACTGAACTTGTTTCCAAGTCATCTCCCATATCTTGATGCCTTAGACCTACTCTGACCTCTCTCGTGCGATGTGTCATGTTACTAAGAAATCGCATCTGATAGCTGACGTTATTCAGTCATCCTACTCGAGTCTCATCTTAAAAATACCTTGGGTTCCTTACGGTAGAATAACTTTGTACAATCGAGTTAAGATGCCTTTTCTTGTTTCCTTTAACGAGTTTTCTTGATCGTTAGTGTAGTCGCTTGTATTCTATTAAGTATAATTCTAACAACTTAGGCCTATTTCTCTTTCCGTATTTAGGCTATAGGCTATAGCGTCCCAGGCACTGAAAATGCAAAAGTTTTCCAAGAGGCATATCAGTTATTAGCATCTTACTTCTGATAGAGTCCTTCTCTTTGAATGTCTACTTTCGTTGTCCTTCTTGAAATGTTCAAATTAGGCTATAGGCTATAAGGAACGCTAAGTGATCAATCTGTCTATAGCCCTCTGCATGGGAGTAACTTGGGGCCTAACTTGGGGGGGGGAGGGTAAAGCTTCATAAATTCAAGTGTATAGTGAGACCATCCATATAATAAAATAAATAAAATAATTATATACAAAATTAGAAAGTTGAGTAATAATTCTTAGTTAGTAAATGTGAGACAATTTCATTTTTTAATGATCAACAAACCTTTCTTCTTAAGTTGTACTTCCAGTTATGTTTACCTAGAACAAATATAATGTAGGCCTATAAACATAAACAATTTCAGTTCTTCCAATTCTTATACCCAGTTTTCGTAAACGCATCCTCTCCCTTAGGCACACTGTCACAAAATGGTCTCAAGCGTTTGTTTTTTTTCGAACAGAAATATTATTTTGACGTAGGCTATATCATTCAAATCTATCAAACATTCCCCTTACAAGTTTCTTCGAAAGAAATAAGAATAATAAATTTATGGCAACTAGTCGTCTGATAACAGTAGGTACAGTTGATAAATAATGCTTACTGTGCTCGCAAGCAAAGAAACTGTCTCCTGTTTGACTATTTGTTAGTTTTTATTTATAACAACTGGAACAAAATTTTATAATACTCGGAACATTGGGAGGGGGGGCGAATGCCCCCCTTGCCCCTCCCAAGTTACACCTATGGCCCTCTGCATGTGGACTTCTGATTCCTGGAGTCCACCTACACATCTCAGAAAGTATGTTTTTACAGCAGTGGATAAACTGATTATGAGATCAAGAATTATACTTCATATCTACTTAAGAATCAAGGTAAGGAAAGTATTAAACAGCGTTGAAGACAGACTCCATCTTCGCTTAGGTTTTACTCCTGTGTTTGTATGTATTTCATTACTCAATTCTTTTCGAGTTTCAAGGAAAATTTTGTTATTCAGTATAAATATTGACTGTTTTGGAATAGGTTTTTCGGTATTTCTCTCTTCAACAATTACGATCAACTCTGCCGAGTAATTGTGCAGAATCAACAACGATTGCTTTTGCAGAATCAACGGACGAGAGGAGTGTTTCTAAATTATATTCAGACATCTTTTCAGTTATCTATTTCAATACGAACACATGGTCCACAGTTGATCTACCTTATCGAGAACCTGTTTGATCTTCCAAATTAATATTATCAGAGTTTCTTTGCAATTCATCGTTTATTACTTTACGTAGCCCATGCGATTTGTGTATGCCGTATTTACCAGGCTTGTTTCTCGGTATTTTTTCGTACTCCGCTTCTCGCCTTTCTTGAACATGGATATGATTTCGGCGTACCTTTCTCCCTCTGGTATCTGATGTGTTCTCCAACACAAGTTAAGCCGATGAAGAAACCGCAGTTTCAGTATCTATACACCGTGTTTATTAATTCACTGTTGATTCTGTCAGATTAAGGCTTTTCTTGTGTTGTTCTTAATTGTGCCCTCTTTATAAGATCTACTTGTAACCATTGCCATTGCTTCATCGTACCACAGTATTTGTAGTGTTCTCTTCACGTCTGTTTTAACATTATGTTAATATTAGCCATTCCCTTTTCTGTTTTGTTCAAATGTTGTAGTCTACGACGCTGTACAACTGTGAATGTGTGGTGACCATTTTCTATGAATGTCAGCTCCAAGTTCGTTATGAACCTTTCCCAGAATGACCGACGGTCTTTCTTTACTATCAGTGTCGTTCTACCACTCTTTACTTAAGAATACTCTTTAGAACCTTCTGTTCTCTGCTGAGTCCAAATACATCAAGACATTCCCTTCTTTGCGGATTGCGTCCCGAATCTCCTCGTCCGAAGTTTTTAAACTCCTTACTTTTATATTCCCTAGTGCTTCATAAGTTGTTGCCCTTTAAATTACGCTTCACTCGTCATTCACACAGTCTAACCCATCTTGTTTAGATATGAAATTAAACTTTCTGACAGAATCCTTGAATGCTGTCTCGCATTAGGCGAACTTTATTCTCTTCGTTAATATTGATATTTCTTATTGCATTCTTATCTTTTTGCCCCGCTCATGTATCTATTTTAGACTGAAGGAAACGTTTATTAGGCCTACTGCTTATATTACATCCTTTGAAAACGCTAACAATTGATAGCTTTTTTATTTCAGACATCATAATGGATAACAGGTTTGAAATTTCTAACTCTTCGGATATATTTATCTGTGAGGGATTCAAGCTATAGCTTCTGCGAAACGTTCCGATTGCGCGAGGACCAATGTTTTGTGACGTTCTGGAATCGTCGTCAATAAGATTTATTGTTTATGGAAATCAAACGTTTTTGATCTTCAGTTTTCATGCAAACAGATCTTGAATATGGCCATTACATTGTCTTCAAGACACGTTCCATCTATATACGCTGACCAACATGACATCACAACATAAGTTATTAATATAGGCCTATTACTGCTATTTACTAAACTCCAAGTGCCTTGTAGAATATTTTTGCACTCAGCATCGAAAAGACTATTTGCGAACGTTTGTTAATAATATATCGATATGTAGTCTATGCAGTATTTAGTAATACCTTCCATTGGAACTACCAGGTACTGCTTTCCTATATATCATAGTGCACATTCGATTTTCCACAAATTACTTTTACTTCACATCCACTTACCTAGTTACCTACCTAAACACACACACGGGCGCGCGCGGACGGACGGACGGATAGAGTAGATAATAGTACCCCAGAAATGCAAATCACGTCAAGATATTTCGTTGAGTTTATCGGCTGAAATAAAGTCAAGAATGATTTTATTAACGTAGACACTAACTAATATAAACAACTCGTATTCCCATGGTGATTTGATTAGACAGTATTTAGAAGCTATAGGCCTACTGTTGTCCGTTAAACTCACTGAAACACCAAGTATGAAGGAATCCCTTTGAGATATGGAATAGCTGTTTAAACAATGCACGAAAAACCATACGATATATACACAATCAGACAGTGGTAGAAGAAAACTTTAAAAGACAACAGTGTTCCATACACAATTTGAAGAAAACGGCGCCGTCCATTAATCATTATGACAGTTTCTTGTACCCTGCAGGTGTAATAGAATAAAGTGTAGGTCTAATACAAACAGAAAATTCTGATTAAGGAAAATATAATTTTACAAAAAATCAAAGGTCACAAATTATAAACAGTCTTAACGAGAAGTAGCCTACCACGAATTTTATTTTTCGCTTTGTTTTTCACAACCCAGTTTCCATTTTTTTCTGACATCCTGAATTGGCCCACTTTCTGGAAATTACACTCGCCCTTCTCTTCTGGGTTTAATTAAAATTAATCGTGCTTGTTCTTCCAAAATAGGCTTAGCATATTGTAACAATACCAAAAATATGGTAGTTACATAATGTAAACGAATGTAACGTCAAGTATGAGAAAAACATGGAAATATATCTAGATAAATAAACCTAAGTGTATATAAGTGTGTATCTACAAATATATTAATAAAAAATCCAACAATGAAGAAGAGAATACTAATATATCAACATTAAATACAAAATGAAGAAAGAAAATGCCACAAGCCCAAAACAAAATATCAGTAACTAGACCCAATAGGATCCAACAACGTGGGGCTCGACATAATAAGACCCCAGGAACGTAGATACTACATCACTTACACTTGTAACTTGTAATTTTACATTACAAGTTGGCGCTCCATCGCGGGGCAGAAGTGATTGAAGATCACACATCAATAATACTACTATAAGAATACACTTGTAACTTGTAATTTTACATTACAAGTTGGCGCCCAACGTCTGAGCACGATTTAGGGAAATTACAAAATAACTAGTAACCCAACCACCCCAATTCGTGAGAAGACAGCAGGTACATTACCAGCGCATCAAGATGTCGGGATTAACAGAAGCAACAGAGATCCAAATGGTGGAAATGTTCAAGCGAATAATGAGGAAACTGGATGACAATATACAATCAATGAAAGAAGACAACCGATCCTTGAGGGAAGACTTGTGTAAGAAATTGGATGAAACCATAGAAGAGAACAGGAAATCCATAGAAAAAATGAGAAGAGAAAGAGAACAGAGGGAACGATCCAGCCCGGAAATAAATGACAAACAAATGGAGATTGAAGAGGTACCTGAAAATAAAAACATGGAACCGACGAATCCAGAGCCTAGAGATAGTGGAAATAAGAAGATCCAGATAATTCAAGAAGAGGAAGCGGTGAAGATAGAAGAAAGAAGAACCCTACGCCCAAGGAAGGCAAGAGTCACAAAAGAATTGATTGAAATGACTAGAAACGGTCTGATTAATGTGGTCAATTTACCAATTATTAACCATGAAGAAAGGGTCTTCAGGAAGGAGTATCGGAGGAGCATCATGGAGATGGACAAGGAGGAAGATTATATAACAACAAAGAAGAAGATGACCAACAGAATAGCTCAACCACGTATTTCCAAAAGAAGAGTAAAATACTTTAAGAAAAAGGAAGGCTACAAAGAGAAATGGGACCGGATTGTTGAAGGATACGCCCGAGAGATAAGAGAACTGCGGAAGAAGAGGAGTCAATTAACGGAAGTAACCAATCAAAAGATAGATGACGACACCCAAACCAAATTGAGGGAGTTATCAAACACCAGTAATGACAGCCACCAGAAGAACAATGAAAACAAATGTATTGAAGAAAGAGGTGGAAGGAAGGCAGAAGAATGGAAGGCAGACTCAGCCCTAATAGCTTTCAAATGGAAGAACCAGATGATAGCCCGATACCTGTCAAGAACGGACGGAAGTATGGATACTAAAGAAGTCCAATCGACAAGAAGAGAGGAGAACGACGATTACGGCTAAAACGTAAAATATACACTGAATTATGGGACTGACTATTATGATAACCAGTAATGCCTATAATCAAACCTCAATGAAAAAATATATTGAAAATTAAATTATGGGACCAAAAAAGTGAAAAGATAGCGATAAGGATTATTTTATTATTGATAATGTAAAGGATGAAAATATTTGTTATGAAAAATGAAGGTATAATTATGAATATAACTATTGACTATATCAAGATGAAAAATGAAATGTGGCTAAGAAGATTATTGTTATTTAAAAGTGAAAAATGAAACTATGATTATAAAAATAGATGTTGACTAAAGAAAAAAGCATGTGTTACTATTATGAAAATTATTATGTGTGTATATTAAATGAGAAGTAACTGTATAATTATGTATTGAACATTGAATATATTGTAACTTTATAATGTGAGAAAACATACTTCAAGAGAATTAATGTAAAGGATTCAGAACATTGTGTTGTTAATAATAAAGTACTAATAAAATGAATATACGAGACTGACGCATTACATCCTTGGCACTACTATAATTTCCAAGAGCCAAGTCAACCAGTAATTATAACATCTTACCCGTACTAATAAAATGAACGTACTAATAAAATGAATATACGAGGCCGACACACAACAACCATGGCACAGATATTTCCAAGAGCCTAGTCAACCAGTAATTATAACATCCTACCCGTACTAATAAAATGAATATACGAGACTGACGCATTACATCCTAGGCACTTATGAATTCCAAGAGCCAAGTCAACCAGTAAATAAGAACATCCTACCCGTACTAATAAAAGAAGAGTATGAGTATACGAGGCCGACACACAACAACCATGGCACAGATATTTCCAAGAGCCTAGTCAACCAGTAATTATAACATCCTACCCGTACTAATAAAATGAATATACGAGACTGACACATTACATCCTAGGCACGTATGAATTCCAAGAGCCATGTCAACCAGTAATTATAACATCCTACCCGTACTAATAAAAGAAGAGTATGAATATACGAGGCCGACACCCTAGATCCACGGCATATATGTATGATACATGTTAATTCCAAGAGCCACGTCAACAAGTAGATAAGAACATCTTACCCGTACTATTGAAGAAAGAAGAAGGAACAAATGAGAAGTTGGAAAAATGAAACCAAAGTAATGTATTAATGTAGACAAACCACCACACACAACCACATTGTTTATGATGTATATTACTAGAGAAGAAACCAATACCACATGGAATATAAATACCAAATACAAACCATGAAGAAGAAGAAAAACAAATGTACTTATGAATTATATCTAGAAGAATGAAACCTGAGATGAAGACTATGACGAGACGACATTCAAAGTGAAACCATAATGAAGAGATTAATCAATGATAATGAAGAATGAAAAAATAATATACTAACGAAGATAATCATGAGAGTATACCAGTGAGGAAGTGTAAAACAAACTATCCCTATAATATGTGAAGAATATAGTTAAGTTGAATCAAGAAAAGAGAGAATAACAATGTATAAACCGCAGATGCGTGAATTAATCCCAAGGATATTTATTATTTGTCGGAAGAACGACCACTATTATTATTTTGATGATTTGAGATGAATTGACTGAAGAGTAATGCCAGCAATCATTTATTATTATTGAAGGAGATGATTTGCCTCCATATTTATTGAAATTAGTATGGCCAGTAGAGTTGAATAGCCAAAGTGAGCCGCTCTAAACTGCCCCAGCTAAACTTATGTTAGGGAATTAGGGAACTAAATAAACAAGGGAGATGATTACATAGAGAAGATATAAATACGATTCAAATAGAAGAAAGTGAAGGGATATATGGAAAAAACATGTGAATCAACATGGAATGTACAACAATTGATGAATTCTTCAATGAAAAATATATTATAATAATTCAGAATTAATCAATTCTTATAGGAAGGCATATTGTAACAGTACCAAAAATATGGTAGTTACATAATGTAAACGAATGTAACGTCAAGTATGAGAAAAACATGGAAATATATCTAGATAAATAAACCTAAGTGTATATAAGTGTGTATCTACAAATATATTAATAAAAAATCCAACAATGAAGAAGAGAATACTAATATATCAACATTAAATACAAAATGAAGAAAGAAAATGCCACAAGCCCAAAACAAAATATCAGTAACTAGACCCAATAGGATCCAACAACGTGGGGCTCGACATAATAAGACCCCAGGAACGTAGATACTACATCACTTACACTTGTAACTTGTAATTTTACATTACAAGTTGGCGCTCCATCGCGGGGCAGAAGTGATTGAAGATCACACATCAATAATACTACTATAAGAATACACTTGTAACTTGTAATTTTACATTACAATATTAGAGATTGTTTGCAATTTAATGTTTACTTTCTTACCAACATGTATTTTCCAGGCTTTTTTATCAGTAATTTTCTGTGTAATCCCCTCCCGTCATTCTTGAGCCTGTAATCGATCTGGCATACTTTCATGGCACTGATTCCTGATGTGTCCTCCAATACAGGTTGAATGGATGAAGAAAAAGTAGAGTCAGCATCAATTTACCACATTTTACTAATTGTCTTTTGATCCCGTCTAGGTTTGGTCCATGTTCTTCAATTACCTACCCTGAATCTCCTCTTGTGGATGTTTAGGTTTTCTTTAATGATTACATATAGTTTCCAAACGGAGACAGTATAGACTTCTGCGCGACACAGACACGCATTCCGGAGGATTGATCGGCCTGACTAATTGTTCTTCATCCTCACAAGAATACAGCAAAGTGGGTGGATATAGGCCTATAATTAGATTAATATTGAAACAGAATTCAATTTTCTTTTCACGTTTTATTCGTACGATGCATGTGGATTGTATTACGGAGAATTAAAGAGTGCATTCAACTTGTTGTCAGGTACACTAAACCGTTACCAATAAAGATAAAGTGGGTATTAAGTGATGTGGACGAAGACAAAATTAGAAATATAATTATAGGGCCCACTGTCCAAAATCATCTGTGGCGAAAATGTATTGAATGAAGCTTAGTACCCTGTCTGAGCAACCAATCCTCCGTTCACACAGCCTACTACATATGTACATGGACTGTATTTGGACTACACTACAATTTGGACTTCGCCACTACTGACAGAATTCACCGAAGCCCATACTTAGCCTATCCCAGAGATGCCCATCCCCGCCCCCAAAGGCGATGGTACAATCTCCCAAAAGTATTCCGAAATCCCCCAAAATTTGATTTCGTGGATTGGGGATCAAAATACGGGGGGGGTGGAATAACGCCCAGTTAACGGTGGGTCTTGGGGCTTTATTCAAAATTTTTTGAAAAACTAAAGCCATTTAAGCAATTTATGGAATTAAGAAACTAATGTTATTCTTTTGATCAGTACCAAAAGGTTTTTCTAATATGGCTAATCAATAACTAAATTATGAGGAATGTAAAGCCTGGTCATAGCTGGCATAACATAATTAGTAGTACATTAGGCCTTATCAAGATAAGCTAACTTTATTTTGTAATAGCATTCTTTTTCTTCACTGATTTGTTTGGTTTACGACGCTTGTAAGGGGGTAATTGAGCGTTGAAAAATCCCCCTAAAAATTCCAGTGGTGCGACTTGCACCATTGCTGAGGGCACCCCTGCTTATGCCGTAGAAAACGATTTTATAAGATTCGGAACTTCAAAATATGATGGAAGTAATTTTAAACCATTATTTATCAAAATAAAAAGAAAATCGTTTGAAGAATAGATTGAGTGAGAAAATTCACTAATACTATTGCTTTCAGTTTCCTCAAGAACAAACCTTAAAGTATCAAGAAGTACAATCTTCAGTATTAAGGTATTATAATCTCATATATGATCGGAATCCTCAGGTTTAAGATATGATTATTATTACGTTATGCGGCGGAACGATGTAGTGTTCGGTACCATACTGAAAGGAAGACACGTGGTAAGTTAAGAGAGATATTAAAATACAAAGTTGATGCAATAATGTGGCATTATAAAAATGTCTTTCTTTGTTTGATAACCACTAAGATTTATTACTAAACTATGTTTGGTTTTCAACGTGACAATCAATAGTTAATTTGGCATTATCGGACAAGGATGTCAATGTCAAATGTCATTATGATGCTTTGTGATTATTAGAACAAAGAAAAGATTATCGTAAACATAAGTAAAAACAGTTAGTTTTAGAAATTATTAGTTAAAAAATGAACAAACGACTTATTTAAAACTTAAAAAAATATCGATATCCATAGGCCTATACGCGTATATATAGCCTATAGATAACTGTATGTAGCCTATATAGTTATACACAGGCCTACAACTTTTGGACTTGGAAAAGATACCTATGACTGCGTTCGTAGAATTACAATGTGACAGGCCACGACTCATGCTAATATAATCGAGAAGTGAATCAGCATCGGAAAGGTGTTGTATAAAAATGCCAAAATATGTGTAAAAATGGGAAGTAAAGTAAACATGGATTAAGCATAAGCAAAGTGTTAAAGATAGAATTTAGGTTGTTCCCATCTCTATTTAATATCTGTTGTAACGAGCGCTGGAGACTGGTAGGCCTACCGGTATCAAAAATGTTCAGAAATGGGAATACAAATTGAAGACTAGACTCTTGTTCAAAACCAAAAATACAGAAAATATCGCGAAGCAGCTCAAGGAGAAATACGAATGATGGGGATTGTGAATTGGACTACCAGAAACCCAACTATATGTTTGTTGGAGGTCAATGAATATCCAATCCGATAACACATAGGCATAAATGTGCACGCATTACAAATATCTGGGATCAACTGTGGGCAATGTAGGTAAAGGTATAAAATACTCGAAAACTATGAAGGGAAAGGACAACTAAAGCTTCCCAAAGAGTGCTGTGGAATTTAAACAGGTATTGAAAAGTACATTAAACGACTTTCCCATTGTACGCGTTTAGCATTCGTCTAACTCTTAAGCTACCGAAGAGGAAAAAGAAGTAAAATAAAAGTATGATATTTATAAACGTAAAAGGTCAATTATGTGAAAATGGACTCCGAAGCAGATGTGCCCTTCCCCCTAAGTCCAATGACGCAGCGCCTCCTTGGTTTCCATTAATTGAAAAAGTATGTTATTTTTAATAAAAATCAATAAAATATAATTAATATTGTGACTTTTTAAAAACAGGCTACTGTATGCAAACTGCTACGAGGCTGCCACCCAGAACTCAAAAAACTAAATTTATCGATTTTTAGCAAAAGAAAAGGGCCAACTATGGCAGCAGAAACCTGTTACCACACGTTTAAAAGCAAAACTGGTAACCTGGTGTTTAACCTGGCATGAAATCTCTAGCGGATAGCCTATAAAATTCGAATTTCGCTTAAAGTTGGATAAATACATTTTGAACTTTATTGACGCAATTCATTTTAAAATATTCGTATTCGCTTTATACGTTTTGTTGTATCCCCTCAAAAGCTAGGATACCCTCAATATCCCCCCAAAAATTTCTGATGGCGCAACTTGCCATTACGATCCTCTGGTTCCCCTCCTCAGAAGACAGAAATTAAAGCTCGAAGTACTCTAAACTTTCATGCAAAAAAAGTTGGATTTGTCGACACATAACAATTAGGCCTACTTGCTTAGTGATGAAGGAATTCCAGAAGATATGGGACCGTTTGTTTACCGGATCTTCAGTTCCATCAGAACCGAAAGCCGTAAAATACGACTATCGCCATTAAACTCACGACAAACGCGAACATGTGACCAAAAAAGGTATATTGAAAGTAGATCGGCAAAACTACAGACTGGCAACGTGAAAACCAAGAACCAAGAACTTAATAAGCTTCAGGTAGGCCTATACCATAATGGGAAGCATCTCGTCAAAACATGTTGCAGATCTTTGTTGATATGAGTGTACAAAAGAAACAGCAACGGGCCTTCGTCATCAACCCAAGTAGTAGCTGCGGACGGTAATCGTCTCGTAACAGCTGGTAGTACAATATAGGCCTATATTTGTGTAAATACACGAACGAATCATTACTTGTTAAGGCCTTCAAACATATAGGCCTACACGTTTGTTATTGCTTTTACCAGTCTCTGTAGCCTAAACAGATCCATAATGTCAGTGAAATGTGTGTTAGTGGGAAAAGAAGATATATTAAGTTTAGATGAACACGTTTTATCCTAGCATTTTAGTCTAGTTGTTTTAAATCTGTTAGGAGAAACTTAATGTAGAGAAGTATCGCATGCAATGTAATTTACGAAATCAAATACATTAGTGATATTCAATTTGCTAACAGGTTTATGCTGTACTAATGTTCTTAGGATTTTTAAAATTACAAAAAATTGCAGCAGTGAGATGAAGTTTCGCCATTATCTTTCCACTTCCGTCTTAGATATCCTAATGACATTTGTTTAGATTTTGTAGCAAAATTAAATATCAACTACTTTTTAATAGATTAATTTGTCCTTTATGTCACAGTTTTAACTATATCAGGCACGAAACATAATTTGAAGAATTTTTGTAATAGTGACGCTTTTAATCCCGTTCGAATGGTGTCTCTCTTCGGCTAAAATTAGCCTACATCTTCTATTGACATCTTCTATATCTTCCTGAGCATCGTCCACCTCTTCGGTTAAGATTTGTCTAAGCATCTTCATCTCAAAAGTTTTGGCTTAGAAACATTTGAATTGTAAGCCTGTAAGTTTACAGGCTAGTAATCATCTTGTAAGAAGATTAAGGCCTTAAACATAATTCATAACTGAAAGCTCGTAATATTAGTTCCTTGAATTCAGTCGAATGATAAGGTGTCGTCCCGTTTTAAAAAAATCGGTATGGAGAACCATACATGACTTCCATGTCCTAAGATGTATATTTAAAATCATTTAAATATTAACTAAGTGGATGCTTGAGTTCTGAAGAAATGAGGTATCAGCTAAAATGGTACCCCCATGTCAGGTGGGTGAAGACAATCCTTAACCTTCGTGAGGAAGCATTGTACTTTAGAATAAAATGTTTGTAGGTCGAACGAAGAGCTGGCCAAAGGGAGCTCTGCGATCTGATTCCATTTGTAATGAACTTAGGCTCTCGCTGCGAGTTATCGGCTGAGGGTGAATGATGTCTATAGTGTTATCAAAGTCTTTCCTGTTAATACAAACTAGTCATTTTTCTTTTTTCAAATCGAGTCTTTCTTTCTTTCTTTCCATTCGTCTTCTGAATTCAAGAACGACGATTCTGTTTACCCGTATAATTATAAATTTCTCAGCAAAACATTTCTTCCTTAATACGTTTGTGTCTTCTGTTTAACACCCACAATTCTGATCCATGTCATAACGCTATTCCACACAGGCTAGTAAATAACTAGTCATCAGTGAGGTCAAAATATTTTCCAGGAGGGGCAAACAATTTTCCAGAGGAGAAAAATATTTATATAGTTGCATACACATGCACATATTAGTTTGTAATTATTATAATATAACAGAAATAAGTACACAGATTGTACTGATTTATTAAAATATTTATTGCTTCAAAATGTGCATAAAATTAATCGTTTGTAAAAGTTAATGTTTGATCTCCATTAAGTAATGCTCAAGTTTCCAAAGTTTTAATATTATTATGTCCGTAATCAAAACATCAGAGCAGGTTTTAGTGTGTATGAGGGTACACCGTGGAAAAAAAATTCAACATTCCCTATGGAGCGTTGCTCAGAGTAAAGCTGCGAATCTACAGTGTACGTTTCACAAAACAAACACGCGGAAAAGAAGGATCGCTCCGAAGTCTCTCATGGACCCTGAGCATCTTGCAGAGGATTCACTCCCTAAAGACGAAAAGTCTGTCTATGAACCGTTCCTCTGTAAACACGTGCAGTTACACTACTGGTGAGCGATCCACAGGAAGCAAATCGCTGTCCACGCTGGACACCTTTTCGGCTTGCACACTTAGTGTTAATGTGGGTTTCGGCACTTTCCATTTAAAAAATGTGCAAACGTAAGAAAATAAAAATGAGTGAGGCCAGAAATAACGCGAAGTTTGTGTGTGTGTGTGTGTGTCCTGCCTGCCTTTTTATTGCAGTAATCACAATAATAAAACTTTGGGAACGTAAACATTACATAATTGAGATATGCTTGCCTGCCAGTAACGATGTTTTCACTCATAGGCCTATAAGATTTAAATTAAAATGAAAATATCGGTATGGAGAACCATACATGACTTCCATATTCTAAGATTTATAAATTAAATCATTTTCGATATTAAATATTACCATAGAAACTACTTCTTTATACTTACTGCTTCAGCCTTAAGCCACAGTACTGTGGTCACTAACGTATACCACCTCACGTTATCGCACTCGATTTTCACTGATGATGGAAGTCGATGGCATTGCCGAAACGTCTGGTTTTGTAGAAAACATTGGACTACGGCCAAATATCCCGGGAAGGAATTTTAACAAAAACTACTTCTTTGTTGCCGATAACGTTGTACACATATATATATATATATATATATATATAAAATATGCATAAAATTAATGGCTTGTATAAGTTAATGATTGATCTCCATTAAGTAGTGCTCAAGTTTCCAAAGTTTTAATATTATGATGTCCGTAATTAAAACATCAGAGCAGGTTTAGTGTGAATGAGGGTACGTACACTGTGGACAAAAATTTTCAACATTTCCTATTGAGCGTTGCTTAGAGTAAAGCTGCGAATCTACAGTGTATGTTTCACAGAACAAACACGCGAAAAAGAAGGAGCGCTCCGAAGTCACTCATGGACCCTCAGCATCTTGCAGAGGGTTCATTCCCTAAAGACGAAAAGTCTGTCTATGAATCGTTCCTCTGTAAACACGTGCAGTTACACTGCCCAGCGATCCACAGGAAGCAAATTGATGTCCATTTTTTCGGCTTGCACGCGTTATTTTGGTGTGGGTTTCGGCACTTTCCATTTAAAAAGCGTGCAAATGTAAGAAAATAAACATGAGTGAGGCCATAAATAACGTGAATTGTGTGTGTGTGTGTCTTACCTGCCTTTTTATTGCTGTAGGCATAATAATAAAATGGAAACGTAAACATTACATAACTGAGATATGCTTACCTGCCACGAACGATATATTATTTTATACATGGAGGAGTTCAGTGACATACACACGTACAGAAGAATTATATATATAAAGATATTAACTCATACATAATTTACATTAAAATGAAAAAATTATAATTTTATTCCCTGGCAACAAAATTATTTTATTTTTAACAATTACCATTGTTTGGAAAAGTTTAAATGAATTTTGAAGTACTTTACTCTTGTTAAAACGTAAAAGGTTGCAGGTAAACTACCCCTTCCCCTTAACCGATCTTCACCAAAAACAATAGATCTTGAGTACTCTACAAATCAGGGCTGTATGCAAAACATTATTTGATTCTGTTTGAATTTGCGGCTGTTATCGTTTGCCATAGAAAATACCCTTGTTAAAAAAACGTTGCAGGTAAACTACCCCTTTCCCTTAACCGATCTTCACCAAAAACAATAGGTCTTGAGAACTCTACAATTTAGGGCTGTATGCAAATAATCTTTTGATTCTGTTTGAATTTGCGGCTGCTATCGTTTGCCATAGGAAATACCCTTGTTAAAACATAAAACGTTACCGGTAAACTACCCCTTTCCCTTAACCGATCTTCACCAAAAACAATAGGTCGTGAGTACTCTACAAATCAGTGCTATATGCAAAACATTATTTGATTCTGTTTGAATTTGCGGCTGTTATCGTTTGCCATAGAAAAAAAATCTACATAGACAGGCAGACACACAGACACACACACACACACACACACACACACACACAGACACTTTTCGAAAAACGACTTGTTTCATGTTTTGAGTGTAGTACAATCAGAATCTGCAATAATCTCGAACACGATTTTTTTTGCCATCACCATACTTCCATTTCCTTAAGGAATATGGAAGTAAAAAATATAATTTTGTTAAAGTGAAATGAAATGTTTCCATAGAAACTACTTCTTTGTTGTCATTAACGTATTACACATATAAAACTTATAAAATTTACTTCCATCAACTACCATTTTAATTTATAAATATCGGTATGGAGAACCATACATGACTTCCACATTCTAAGATTTATATTTAAAATCATTTTCAAAATGAAATATTACCATAGAAACTACTTCTTTCTACTTATTGCTTCAGCCTTAACCACAGTACTGTGGTCACTAACGTATACCACCTCACGTTATCGCACTCCATTTTCACTGATGATGGAAGTCGATGGCATTGCCGAAACGTCTGGTTTTGTAGAAAACATTGGACTACGGCCAAATATCCCGGGAAGGAATTTTAACAAAAACTACTTCTTTGTTGCCGATAACGTTGTACACATATATATAAAAAGTATGCATAAAATTAATGGCTTGTATAAGTTAATGATTGATCTCCATTAAGTAGTGCTCAAGTTTCCAAAGTTTTAATATTAGGATGTCCGTAATTAATACATCAGAGCAGTTTTAGTGTGTATGAGGGTACACCGTGGACAAAAATGTTCAACATTTCCTATTGAGCGTTGCTTAGAGTAAGGCTGCGAATCTACAGTGTACGTTTCACGGAACAAACACGCAGAAAAGAAGGAGCGCTCCGAAGTCACTCATGGACCCTCAGCATCTTGCAGAGGGTTCATTCCCTAACGACGAAAAGTCTGTCTATGAATCGTTCCTCTGTAAACACGTGCAGTTACACTGCCCAGCGATCCACAGGAAGCAAATCGCTATCCACGCTGGACACTTTTTCGGCTTGCACGCGTTATGTTGGTATGGGTTTCGGCACTTTCCATTTAAAAAGCGTGCAAATGTAAGAAAATAAACATGAATGAGGCCAGAAATAACGCGAATTGTGTGTGTGTGTGTGTGTGTGTGTGTGTGTGTGTGTGTGTGTGTGTGTGTGTGTGTGTGTGTGTGTGTCTTCCCTGCCTTTTTGTTGCGGTAGTCATAATAATAAAATGGAAACGTAAACATTACATAACTGAGATATACTTGCCTGCCACGAACGATATATTTTCTCTCATACATGATTTACATTAAAATGAAAAAATTATAATTTTATTGCCTGGCAACAAAATTATTTTATTTTTAACAATTACCTTTGTTTTAAAAAGTTTAAATGAATTTTCAAGTACTTTACTGTTGTTAAAACGTAAAAGGTTGCAGGTAAACTACCCCTTCCCCTTAACCGATCTTAACCAAAATCAAAAGGCCTTGAGTTCTCTACAATTCAGGGACGTATGCAAAAAAGAAATTTGATTCTGTTTGAATATACGGCAGTTATCGTTCGTCATAGAAAATATTACCCTTGTTAAAACATAAAATGTTGCAGGTAAACTACCCCTTTCCCTTAACCGATCTTCACCATAAACAACAGGTCTTGAGAACTCTACAAATCAGGAGTGTATGCAAAATTATTTGATTCTGTTTCAATTTGCGGCTGTTATCGTTTGCCATAGAAAATACCCTTGTTAAAACATAAAACGTTGCAGGTAAACTACCCCTTTCCCTTAACCGATCTTCACCAAAAACAATAGGTCTTGAGAACTCTACAATTCAGGGCTGTATGCGAAACATTATTTGATTCTGTTTGAATTTGCGGCTGTTATCGTTTGCCAAAAAAAAAATTACCCTTGATAAAAAAAAAACCGTTGCAGGTAAACTACCCCTTTCCCTCAACCGATCTTCACCAAAAACAATAGGTCTTGAGAACTCTACAATTTAGGGCTGTATGCAAATAATCTTTTGATTCTGTTTGAATTTGCGGCTGTTATCATTTGTCATAGAAAATACCCTTGTTAAAACATAATACGTTGCAGGTAAACTACCCCTTTCCCTTAACCGATCTTCACCAAAAACAATAGGTCGTGAGTACTCTACAAATCAGGGCTGTACGCAAAAAGTATTTGATTCTGTTTGAATTTGCGGCAGTTATCGTTTGCCATAGAAAAAAAATCTAGAGACAGACACACAGACAGATAGACAGACAGACACACACACAGACACTTTTAGAAAAACGACTTTTTTCATGTTTTGAGTGTAGTACAATCAGAATCTACAATAATATGGAACACGATTTTTTTTTGCCATCACCATACTTCCATTTCCTTAAGGAATATGGAAGTAAAAAATTACCCCCTTCCCCTTCAACTACCATTTTCATTTATAGATATTTCATCTACCTTTCTGCAGTGGATTGTTATGACCTTCTTTTAAGGATACTTTATTTATCAAAAATTAAGCACTTTACTCTTGTTAAAACGTAAAAGGTTGCAGGTAAACTACCCCTTCCTCTTAACCGATCTTCACCAAAATCAATAGGCCTCGAGTCCTCTACAATTCAGAACTGTACGCAAAAAATTACTTCATTCTGTTTGAATTTGCGGCAGTTATCGTTTGCCATAGAAAAATTCTACAGACATACAGATAGACAGACAGACAGACACACACCCAGACACACAGACACTTTTAGAAAAATGACTTTTTTTCATGTTTTGAGGGTAGTATTATCAGAATCTGCCATTATCTCAAACACGATTTTTTTCGCCATAACCATAGTTGCATTTCCTTAAGGAACATGGAAGTAAAATAGTATTTGGACAGGCTAACTGCTAAGTTGCCACGGTTTTCATTTCTTATAATTCCATACAATATTAAACAATATTGTAAAACAATAAGTGTGTATAATAAATAATGAATCCAATGTGTATGTACATTATATAGCCTATCTGACGCTCTGTACTCGCAAAACGCGGGGACAGGGAGCTGCAGTGATACATTGCATCGTCAGCGAATAAAAATAACGTGACTCCAGGAATAACAGGCAGGTCGTTCGTGTACACTAGGTACAGAACGGTGCCGAGGACAGATCCCTGTGGAACGCCAGCGGCGACGGGTCGAAGTGATGAACAGGACCCTTCGACGCTAACCCTGAAGGTGCGATCGCTGAGGTAGGACCGCAAGAAATGCACAATGGACGGTGGTACGGGGGAGTGAGCGAGCTTATAGAGAAGGCCTTCGTGCCAGCCTCTGTCGAAGGGCTTGCTCACGTCCAACAAGACAGCGCCCGTAGACGAGTTGCAAAGTTGACGAGTGCTCTCTACGGAACCCGAACTGTTCGCTCCGAAAAAATTATCCAACAGCGGCCAGATGCTGGCTAGTAGGAGATGCTCAAACACCTTTGAGATGACTGGCAACAAAGCATTCGAGGCTTGCCGGGCTTGGGAATCATGCAGATATTGGCATTTTCCTACAGCCGGGGGAAGTAGTGCAGCCGGAAACAAGAGTTGAACAGATCCAGGACTAGTTCAACGCCTGAGGCCGGGAGATACTGCAAAGCTGCGGTCCCGATCCGATCAGGACCAGGGGCGCGACGGCGGTTTAGACGACAGACAGACGGAACTAGTTCGTCCCTGTCGAAGAGAGTGGGAGGGTCAAGTGGAGGGCGGGAGAAATAACCAGACAGGAAGTCCCGAACCACTACCGAATGGGTAGGGTCCGAGACGCCTCGATGAACGGTGAATTGAGTCTCCATGCAGTCGGCGAAAACCTCAGCCTTGCCTTCCGATGAAGAAACAATGCCGTTCGGGGTATCCAACGGGTTTCGAGTACGCTTCTCGTGGGTAAGGCGACTCGTTGCTCTCCAGACGGAGGCGTGGTCGACTTCAAGGGACTCAAGATATGAGTCCCACAGATCAGAGTTTATGTCCCGCAGAAGTTACTGGACGTAAAGAGACTGGGCCTGACAACGCCGTGTGACGGCGGGATCTCGGGTGCGTTGCCATCTGCGGCGGAGCTTGCGCCGAAGCCAGATGGCGTAGATAGCTTCCGGAGGAAGGGTCGATTTGCGATTGTTCACCTCAATGTTGTATGTGTGTCAATCCATGACATCCTGGACCAACTCCTGAAGATGAGTGGCACGGAGATCCAGATCGTCACGAGTGGCGATCGGGTCCGCTGGGACAGCTGGTAAGCTTCGAGAGAGCTCGTCATGATAGGAGCGCCAGTTGACCCTCCTAGCACGACCAGCGGGAGGTCGAGGTGAAGCCGACACATCTCGAACAGTTATTAGCAGGGGCTTGTGATCAGACGAGAGGTCTGACACAGACGAGACCTGGATGTTGTGGGCCACGTTCCTGACTACAACTACATCAAGTACGTCCGGTCGATGACCGGAATAGGGGTAGTGGGTAGGATCATCAGGGCCGATGACATGCGTTTCCGGGTCGTCTAGAACGAACCGGCGGAGCGAATTGCCGTAGGCGTTGCTAGCTCTACTATTCCATGAAGGATGTTTGGCGTTAAAGTCGCCGGCTGCAATCGTCGAGATTGGATGGTCGAGGAGTACGTTCCACTCCTCAGGCGGAGGCGGCGGGCTCAGGCGAGGCCGCAGATACGCGGAAACAATGCGCAATTCCGAGTCGCCGGCGGCCACCGCCACCGCACAACCTTCGATGAGTCGAGTAGTGAGTAGGGGTAGTAGCCTATGGGATATCCGCCTGTGGACCAGAATCGCCGTACCCCCAGACGGGGGATGGCGCGGCTGTAGGGGACGATCCTGACGATAACAAGTGTAGGCAGGTAGCGAGAATCGATGGTAGGGGGCTAGATGGGTTTCGGAGAGAAGCATGGCATCAGCGTCGTACTCCACGACGAAAGCCGCCAGCTCAGATCGTCGAGAGGAAACGCCATCGGCGTTCCAAGCGATGATCTGCAGGGATCTAGACATTAAGGGGGAGGAGAGGGAAGAGAGTAGAGAGGGATTGGAAAACTAACATTAGCACAGTCGAGGTATCAGGAGCAGACCTGATGCTTTCTACGAGTGTAGTGGCCCAAGCCGTCAGGAGGTCTGCAGGAGCCCGAGAAAGTTCCCGGGACACGCGCGGACGTTCCTGAGGAACTTCGGCCATGACTAAAGATGGCGCAGGGCTAGCAGAGTGGAATGTGGTCTGCTCACGTGGAGGTTGGGCGACGACAGGGGCGGAAGAGTCTCGCTGAGGTTGGGCAGGTCGAGCCTGCTGATGGCGTCGGCCGGGATTTCGGCGACGAGTGCGCTTTGTAGTACCCTTGCGGACGGAAGTAGTTGACGATGATGGCTATGCAGCTACAGCTGCATAGGAAGGGCCTGGGACTCCGGCAGGCGCCGGTAGGGGAGCCGTCACAGGCGCCGCCGGTGCGACGCCTGCAGGCGGGACTGAGACCGCGGGAGCAACAGGAGCCGCTGCCGGGGCCTTGACAGATGTACCGGAGAGAGGGGGAAAGGCCTCTCGCCGATTAGGGGTAGGGCCAGCTACACGACGCTGCGCGCCAGGGCGCGCAGATCGCTGCTGTCTTTCAGCCTTGATGCATTCGGGGCAACCCCGGTAACTAGCCGGATGGGCGCCCTTGCAGTTGCAACAGTATGGAGTAAAACCCGGCACACGAGGGTTATCACAGCCACGGTGAGGGTCTCCACACCGCACGCAACGTGGGGGCGCGTGGCAGAAAAGGGAAGAGTGGCCGAAGCCCTGACAGTTAAAACACTGAGCAGGGCCTGGGCGCGGGTTAAATGATCGTACAGTCACCCGGAGGTGAAGGAGTGTTTAGAGGCCTTAGACCTCCTCAAAATTTCCGGTCTTCAACAACTTGACAAGGAATGAATTGACTGGGTGTTTGTTGCCCCCTTCCCAGCGTGCAAAACCGACACAGCTGTTGGCGAATAGCAAGAATAGTCAGCTCCTGCACGATAGTTTCGGGGGAGGTATGGCAGGGTATCCCCTGAATACCAATTTTCACCTCACGCTCCTCAGGGAGAGCGAAGGTGTGGAACAAGATGTTCCGCGCTGACAGAAAGTGCTGAACAGCGCGGAAGTCAACAATGCATTTGACGCCCAGCTTCAGCGATTTTCCTGAGCGTTTCGTTTCCACGGACGTCGAAGGAAGGGCAGAACGGAGAGCAGAAGGAATTTGGGCATAATTCCAATTATTATAGATGATAATAGGGGGTAACTTGAGGGTAGTAGGGTCAGGCTTAGTGGAAGAAGAAGCAAGGTTGCCATGATCAGCGACATGGGTTGGTGAGGCGGGAGACTGACTGGCGGCAGCCAGTTTTCGCTTGCGTTTGGCTCGTTTGCCTCTCACAAGCGAAAACTCTTCATCTCCCGACCCAGCACTTCCCATCACTGTCACTGCCACTATCACTGTGAGTATCGCGGGGGAGAGGCGTAGATTGAGGAGCACAACCGCAAGCACCCAAGAGAGAGTTTAACGGCACCGGCAAAGGAATTTCAGGGGTAGTTGACGCCATTTTGGAAGCCCGAAATGGACGCCAAAGGTGGTTAAAGGAGAGGTTAACTCACCAGCACTGATTATTCAAACTAACAGACACTGACACACGTAAACACCAGAAGCAGCACAGCACACGAACACAAAAACGGCCGCGCATACACTGCACTAGTATTCACTTGTAGGCAACTCACTGTGTAAAAATAAACTCACAACGTGAAAAGAAAACAGTTTAAAAAGTGATGAAAAATCTGGAAACATAAAACACAACCTTCTCCTACAAATGATCAGAGAAGAAGACTGCGACCGACGACAACTCTTTTGTCATCCGATTGCTGCCAGAGCTGTTGGGATGCGCGTCGTGAGACGTCCCAATGGTTTCCTAGTACCGAGCCTCCGGTAGGGGATCCTGCCTAGTGGTCCTGTCCAGACGCAATCTTAATTAATTAATTAGTGGCCGCTACAACGGCATGTTCGTACTAGGCCGACCTAGTACAGTATTTGCCGAGGCCGTTTCCAAGAATCACCTGGACGTGTACGGTATTTGCCAAGACCAGCTATGAGAGGGTTTGCCTGGGTCCTCGCAGCTCGGACGTAAAATTTACGTGCAAGTCGCCTTACGGTGTCATCCAAAGAGCGGACACCCAGCCCTCTTCTCAAAAGTCGAGAAGGGGACCGATAGGGGGCTTTGGCCGCTAGCCGAAGACCCCTATCGAGAACGCTTTGCAACTTTCTTTTATGAAAGGTTGCGAGGTAACGCCAGACGGGAATAGCGTAAGTAATGATCGGCAACAGGTACGCGTTGACAATCAACTTACCCAGCTTGCGGATCATAGCCTTGTTGGCGAGTATCGGAAACAGTTGCGCGAGACGAGCGGACGCTCTCTGACGCATCGTCTCAGCGTGAGCACGCCAGGTAAGCCGACGATCAAGGTGTACACCAAGGTATTTAACCTCTCTCGACCAAGGCAAATACGTTCTACCGAGTCTCACTCGGCCTCGCGGTTCTTTCCGGCGCTTTGAGAATAGCACCGCGGAGCTCTTGGTTTCGTTGGCGGCAACTTTCCAGCTTTCCGTCCACGTCGTGTACGCATCGAATGCGCGCTGAAGTCGTATGATAGCCCTGTCAGCGTTCCGATCGGCGATATAGACCGCCGTGTCGTCGGCAAACAGGGCCATCTGGACTCCAGACTCTCTGGGTGCGTCATTGACGAACACGGAGAACAGGAGAGGCCCTAGCACGCTACCTTGAGGTACCCCGGCTGTAATACGTCTCTCGGAAGAGACGTGGTCGTATATTCTCACGCAGAAAGTCCTCTCCGTCAGAAAGCTAGCGATCAAGCGAAGGTAGCAATCTGGGAGCTGGATTTCCCGGAGCTTGAACAAGAGCCCGTCGTGCCAGACACTATCAAAGGCATTCTTCACATCTAGGAAACAGGCGACAGTCTGCTCTTTCCGACAGCCGGCGCCCGTGATGTATTCCACCAGTCTCATCAGCTGATGAGTGGAATGCCCCACACGGAAACCGAACTGTTCGGGGACCAGTACATCGAAGTTTCTTAGATGGTCTCCATTAGATGGTATCCAGGACTCTCCGTTGTACAAGATGTTCGAGGACCTTTGACGTAGCCGACAGTAGACTAATGGGTCGGAGGTTGTCGGGACGGGAAGCGTCCTTTCCCTGCTTCGGGATCACTATGACCATCGCCTTTCGCCATTTCTGGTGAAAATAAGCAAGTCTTAGACACGCGTTGAACAGCGCAACCAAGAAAAGTATTCCCTGCTCCGAGAGTCGAATTAGAGCGGCGTTCGAGACGCCGTCCGGGCCAAGAGTTTTCTCGGTACGAGTTCAACGAGCCGATCTGAGATCTCTTCCCTAGTAATGGGTTCGGGATCCGCAGTGATCGGAAGAGCAGAAAGTCTTCCACTTCGTTCTCGACTTCTTCATCGAAGTCCCAGTCCAAGGGCGGGTTTGGAGCGAACTGACGCTCGAAACACGCGCCCAAGTACTCGGCCTTCGCCTCCGGGCGAGCCAGGATTTTACCGAAAGGTCCAGCAATGGCTGGTATGCGAGGTCGGCGCCTCTTCCCTACCAGCGCCAAAGGTATCCGGTAAGGGCTACTTTCGTCCGATCCGTCCCCCGCTTGGGCCACGGCGAGTTCCCAACAGCGTCTCCGGTAGGCCTGCATTTCACGACGTAAACTGCCGGTCGCCCGGTTGTACGCGGCCTTGTCGGCCGGATCACGGGTCCGCTGCCAGCGTCTCCGGAGGCGATTCTCTCGCAAGCGAGAGCACTCGTCTCCTCTGGGATCCGCTGCCAGTGAGGCGTGACGCCAGGCTTCATCCTGGAAGACGCGTCGATCGCAGATACGACAACCTCCTCAAACGCGGCAACTGCCTCGTCGACTTGGCGGACGGTTTCGAGTGGTCCCGCCTCTGGCAATCGGCGACTTAACGCCGGGCCATAGCGGTCCCATTCTACCACCTTCCTGAAATCTCTGCGTACGACGTGCTGGGTAGCGACGTGTATCAAGATGGGGAGATGATCGGACGATAGTTCCGTTAGCGTGGACACATTGACCGGGCAGTCAATTCCTTCGATCACCGCTATGTCCAAGACATCGGGAGCCGCGCGGAGTTGTGAGGGGTAGAATGTAGGTTGGGCAGGCCCAATCACTGTCACCCTGCGTGAATCAACAAACCTGCGTAAGCGCTTCCAGTTTGGGGTAGTCAAGCGACTGTTCCAATCGCGATGCTAACAATTCAGGTCGCCGGCCACGATGACCCTCCTGTGTGCATCGAACGCGACCGCTAAATCGGGGTGAAGGAGCTCTTTTTGCGGCGGTTTGTATGCCGCTACCAAGAGGACACCGTCCAGAGTGTTCAACATCTCCACAGCAGTGACCTCCAGGTGAGTCATTTGCGGCAAGAGGACGCGGTGATGATCAAGACTGAGCCTTACCGCAACCACAGTACTACCACCAGCAGTGCCCGGCCTGTCGTTTCGATAGCACACATAGTTGGCCAATCGGAACCGGTTCGTAGTGGTCAGGTGGGTCTCATTAAGAAGCACTACATCGGGTATGAGTCGGGCCAGTAATTCTTGGAGTTCCTAGATCATGTTAGCCAACTCGTTGGCGTTCCAGGAAAGAACGGAGAGGTCTCGTTTGACGACCCGACTCATAGAAGTCCTACACAAGTGGCGGCTTCCACCAAGAGCAAGAACCTCTCGGTTATATGGGCAGTCTCCAAGCGAGAGCGGATAGACCTGAAGGGGTGGGCGACTTTGTGGAGGTCAAATTACGCAAGGAAGTCTTTGACGACCTGGTAGTCGTCAGGTACGGTTTTTGAGGCAGAGTGCCCGGAGACTGTTTGCGCATAAGAGCGCCGAGGCTTAACAATCGGGGGATTGGTGGAAGCCAAGGGTGTTACAGTGCCAGGTGTAGCGCCTCTAGCGGAGGCGCTAGGAAGAGGGACAGATGCGATTGGGTTGGTTTCTGTAACGCGATGCGCAGGCTGTCTGGACTGTGCGGCTGGGTTGGCAGGAGCCCGGGAGCGAGCGCCACGGGGCTTACGATGCCGCTTCTGCCTGCATTAGGAAACCCCGGGGGTGGGAGGTCAGGCGAGGCTGCTTTTACAGCAGGTTTGGGGTTCTCCGGTGTTGGGGAGGATTGAGTAGTCTCAGGCTCCACAACCGAGATGTTTTCTTGGGGCTGGACAGTCTCACTTTCTGATGCCGCGGAGTTTCGCCGCTTTTTCGCCTTAGGTGGAGCAGGGGCCTGGGAAGGAGCCTGGAGTTGGGGTTGCCTGTACCACAGGTGATTGCTTCGGGCCTTTGTTTTTACTTTGTTGCTTAGGTTTGGCAACGGTGGCGACAGTCACGGCAGCCGTAGCAGGAGGCGAAGGCCCTGGCTGCTCGGTTGCAGGTCTGGAACCAGCTTCCGGATGCCTCGGTGGTGGCAGGGGCCTTTTTGGAACGCTCAGGCTGTCTAGCAAGCTGGGCCAATGACCGGCTTCGTTGAATACCGCCCCTTACCAAGAGAGGTGTCCACCGGCCTCATTACCCCGGCGATATCCAAGCTCGCTTACCACTGGTGGGGGCTCGCAAGGATCGTCCGGGGCAGCGCTACCTATGAGCCTAAGCGTCAGCGAAAAGATGCGCTGCGCAAATAGAGCTCTGGCAGGCTAGTGCTTCCTGCTCTTCAACAGGCTTGATGACGTCGCCTGATCATGAGAAGGGTGTCTCGGGCTGGTGGTCCTTAGAAGGCCCGACGAGACTCAGCTGATCTTGTGCTGGCTACTCAGTTCACCAGCCAGCTGAGTCGTTGTCTTCTTCATTCTTGGAGCCTGTAGTGAAGAATACACCAGCAAGCAGGGCAGCAGATGTAGTGTAGCTGTCCTCTTCAAACGAAGGCAGCAGGGCAGCAGCTGTACCACAGAGAAATCGCTTCCGAAGATGTCCAGAGAAGAGCTGGTCCAAAAGAGGAGGTCCTTGTCCTTATATACCCAGCCACTATGTGGGAGGGGGCAGGGCGCATGTGCGGGGGAGAAGGGAGGAGGAAGGAGAAGGGCGCGCGAGATAGCAGATGAAATGGTGACTCACACTCACAACGGGGTAAAGAACAAAACTGTTGTGCACCAAAATTCAACTTTGATTGTTAATAACTTCGGAACTAAGAACGCTATCAGGGCCAGGGAAATTGTATTTTGTAGCACATTTTATGGGCTTTCAGAAAATTACCTTCCACTTTGGTCGATTTCTTCACCGTTTTCGAGATATTCGCGAAAAACCGCAAACCTGCTAGTTAAAATCATGCTTAAGGGATGGAAAAGGGGTGGGGGTAGTTTTTCAAAATAAAATGTAGATAAAAATTTTCCTCTTGTTTTGAACTGTTAGTGTGCAAAATTTCATTACGATCGGAATAAAACTGTAGATCTGTATAAAATACAAACAGACAAACATTCTTCTTTATATATTTCAATCACTTTCTGCTACAGTTCGTTTCTTGATATTGTGACGATTTAAATTGTAACAATAATCGTAAAATAAAAAAAAATTTTAAAATTAAGTTCGCGAGCGATTAAGCCATTTAAATTTCACTATAATACCTAAAACCCCTGTATGTACTCAGTATGAGAGGAAGAAGTAATTAATAAGTTCAAAGAAACATTAATAAAAAGGCAAATTGTAAAAAGTTATGATTGTCATATTTAACCCTTTGCTGTTATCAGGCGGTGACCTGTTAATTCCGGACTCGACATGTCTCCCGAGTCGTCTGTAATTTAGAATAAGATAAAAAAACCTAATGTTAATAACAAAATAACTGAAGACACAGATAGTCGCTAAAACAACTTACTTAAATTATGTATGTTTATTAAGGCATAAGGTTTGTAATTAAATAATGTTAACTTAAATAAAGATAGGGACTATATTCTCGCGCAGTAGTTGCCCCTCTCCCCCTTGTTAAGTACCAGTCGAAGCGAGCAGAAAAACGCTCTCTCACAATGTTGACTTCATGCAGTGCAGACGTGCGAGCAAACGCTCTGACACAATGTCGCTAATTCTTTTGTTTTAACTTAAATATTGTATATGAAATATTGCTACTAAAAGCGTGTGTTATGTATCAATTAATATAAATGTGTGATAACAAAAGGACATAATATGTAACACAATACACAAAAATGGTGTTAAACAAGAGGACTACTCGCTTCAAGAAGTAACTACACTTTCACCATCATTCCTGAAGATGTGATCTACCAGAACTTTATAAACACTCATATACCCGACAGAAGATGCAGATCAGGACAGCCGAGAATCTACATATAATTACACCGTAGAAGCTTCAGTATACTCTGTGAACACTCGACACCTTATCGACGAAGACCCGACCGAGATGATGACGCCGCATTCAAGGATTCCCAAGACGGACACCCCAGGACGAGGTTTCTACATTCCATTCTAAAGGTGACTCGATAGCCTGTCTATCGAGGGTTACTAATATTTGTTACACTACACAACTTTAAAAGAGGCTTTTCAAAGACTATTAATTTTATGTAAACATTAAAAGAGTAAATCTAAAAGTTTTATTGTAACTACTCAGATATCATACGTTGTAACGGTTTATATGTTAATGTATCGTAGTATCATTCCAAGTAATAGTACCATTCTTCAAATGGTTAAAGAAGTCTTGCAAGCTAATATCAAGAATTTAGTATAATTAAAAGTCTTAACTACAAAATACAGAAAGTTAACCCGGATCCGAGGTATAGCTATATAGAATCAATTTGATCCCAAAGTTTGATGAAAGCATTGAAGTAACTTTAGTTTAATTAGTGATGTCATGGGATCTGACAGTAAATGTTGTCAGAATAAAGAGAAGTCTTCTTGTTACACACATATAATGAGTGCGTAAATCAATAAAATACCTTCCCTTGTTTCCTTACACAGTTAGTAAGTGATTTGTTCAGTTAATAAGTGTGAATACATTTCGTTACAACGTAGGCAGCCCATATAATTGACAGAGGTCAGTTAAGATGGGTTCCCTGGATTTGTAACGCGGCAATACGTTACAAAATTGCGCCATTCTGCTTTTAAAAAAAAAAAAAGGAGAGAGCTTTATTCGTGTACAGAGTGTCACAAACAAAATTGCGCCACTGCTTATTTATATAAATGGTATTGTGTTGTTGTTGTCTTGTAAGAGTAATTGTGTACAGAGTGTAACAAACAAAATTTGTGCCACTCTGTAGTTTTCTTAATTTGTTAGTAAATTAAATTAATCCCTGAATGTTATTGATCTATGCACTCAGAGAATGTAATTAATGTAAATTTAATTTTCAAAACATATCTCATATCTTATGTATCTCAAAAATACGTAAATGATAGTCAGTAGAAGCTGAAATATATTTGAATGAAGATATATGCAAGTACCTACCTGCATACTTGACTTGTAATGTTTGGTCAACTGAGCAATCTGTAACAGGTTTGTTTTATGACAATCCATGACCTGTTGTTTCTTGAATACTTCTGCATAGTATATGTTAGACATACACCAATATGTGTCATAAATAAAAAAAAATGTTGTTAATAATAATGCTCCTGCGTAATGTAGACCCAGGTAATTAAGTAGAAAGAATTTCGTAATTTGAAATTGTGAGCAAAATAATTAATTGATATAATTGGGAAAAGTATATGAATGAATGGAGTCAAAGTGTTACAAAGCGTAATAATAGAGTTGTTGAATAAGATTCTCCCTATGCGTGCCAGCCAACGCGCCACTTTCCGCTAGTTCGGACCTGTTCAGGAAGTAATCGGTAGCGTTGTGTAGACAACAATGCGTAAAAGCAAAACCCCATATTCTCACTGACACTCTCAGCTTTCCTTTGCTAACTAAATACAGAGGGTGACCTACATTCCAGAAAACAGCTGATCGGCTATTTAACATTGAAAATATGTGTGTGGAATTTCTGTCTCTCCCTTAGAAGAGAAATTGTTCTTTTCTAATTTGTGTAAATTAATTACTTCAGAATTTATCCTATATATGTGTAATATATGTGTAGTGTTGTAGAATTAATTTTAAGTACGTTTTAAGGTGTTAGAAAAAGAAAATGGCCCAATTTAACCCGGATTTGTTATTAAAAGACGAGCTGTCTTACGAAGCTCTTTTGCGTGGACTACCCCATGCGAATGTAACAGTCGCGGAATTACGTAGGTCAATTCGCGAATGTGGATTTGATACACCGGTGCAATTAAATTACCTAAGCGAACTCGATTATGAGAGCGACAGAGAAATTTGTAATGCCAAGTATAGTGAGCTTACCTTATTGTCCCAAACCCTCCAAGACGAGAAATCTCCGGCAATAATTTTGCGGACTACCCAGAGAATAGAGCATTTGACCAGGCGAATGAAAAATTTGTTGATCTGGCCTAATCTCACGGAAATACCTGTTGACGTACAAAACCTAGCAGACGAAGCTCTACGCCGCTTACCTTCAATTATTAATGACTTAAGACGAAAATCCGACTCATTCAGGATGGACGAAATAGAGAAGTCCTTAAAGAAATTACACATCTCCCCAGTACAATCTCCCACTACTGATTTACCTCCGCCTAACACGGATCGGAACTCACCCACTGTGTCGCAAGTGCAAGCGAACCAAGAGCACAATACTGATAAAGATATAAATGCCCCTCCTCCCGAGCATTTTCAGTTTCGTCCCGGAAATCATGAATTGACTACCACGTCCAATGAATCAAATCGCCCTCATAAAGGAATGACCCCTATAAACTATAACGCGGACCTATACGGTAAAATGACTCATCCTGTGGAGAAAATATTAACCGAAATTCCTTACACAGATGGATTAAATGTCTCCAAACTACTAACTTTCATTAGTTATCTTCTGCAGATAAAAGATCTACAGCAGCTGAATGACTGGCAAATTTTGCAAGTTCTATTACCAAAATGTAAACCCCCGTTGAAGAATCGTGTTCTAGAAGCTCTAACCTCTACGTTTCCAGTAGAAGAGCTACATAGCTCTATAATAAAATACTTTATTCCCACCGGCATCTATGAGGAAATAAAAAGAAAGACAGTACTCCGAGTACAAGGAAATCAAGAGAGATTAGCTCATTACATCTCCGACATAAGGGAGTCATCTCGACTACTACGTGTAGACTGGAATGAGACACAACTGGTGGACACCATTTTAATAGGAGTGTCACCGGAAGAAAGATCTCGTCTATCGTTGGTAAATAGACCCAATACAATTGCGGATCTAGAACAGTGCAGTATTCATTCTTCAAATGTATGGTACTCCGATCAAAATCGACAAGCAATGAAGCCCACTGGAACTAATAGAAATGAATTGCGAGCACTAGTGCCTGATGTAACAACCTCGTATGAAAGACAAGTTTTTAGTAGACCTCACCAAGTGCGCAAATTTGGTAAGTTAAGTGTAACTCCATATAAAGCGGAAACGAAGTACCCACCTCGCAATAAACCCACCTGTTATAATTGTGGAAAATATGGGCACATAAGAAAAGAATGCAAAAGTAAGCCAATGGAACGGAATCAGCCAACTTCAAAAAACATGTAAGGCAGGGAGACCCGAAATCCTGTGTCTTCCGCAGCAACCCGAAATCTGGTGAACGCAAAGAAACTAATACTAATAATAATAATAAAATATTTTGTAACCAAGGTGGAAGGAAAAGAAGTCCGAAAGAAATAGATCCCTATGTGAGAGAATTTCGTGAAAAATGTAACGCGATTAATAAATGTAAGTGGACTAAAAATCTATTACCATTAATACGAGTTGACTTAGGCGTTACCTCCACAATCGCTTTAATTGATTCGGGATCTAGTAGAACTTTAATCAGCCAAGGATTAGCGGACATATTAGCGAAACACCATGTAGTAAAACGGAATCAACCGGTGAATATAAAGTGTGCTACCGCCGATAAACGTAAAATAAACATAAACCTGAGCATTACCGTTAAGGTTAAAATCAAAAACCTAACCTGGATGTTTACAATGTTAGTATGTAAGGAATTAGGACCTGATTTAATATTAGGTGCAGACTTCATTAGTAGAACAGGTATGATTCTTGACATCTATGAGCAAGTATATTATTTCCGATTTGACCGTACACGGAAATATAGATTTGATAGTAATAAAGAAAAATATTGTTCATCTACTGCACATGTAATACACCAAGACTCAGGTTTATCTCACCTAGAAAGAAGAGATAGAGTGAGAATACTAAAACTAATAAAAGAATTTTCCTCAGTTCTTACACCTAAACTAGGACTCACTAACCTAATAGAATATAAAATTAATCTGAGTGATCAGAAAGTAATACGCCTACCTCCGTACAAGTTGTCGCCTCCCAAGATGGAAGTAATGCGAAACCATATCAACAAGTTATTGGACCAAGGAGTCATTGAACCCTCTACGTCCCTATATTCTTCACCCTCCTTTTTAGTACCAAAAGGTCAAGATAAACACAGACTAGTTGTGGACTACAGGCAATTAAACAAAAGAATTGAATTTGAATCAATCCCTCTTACAGACATCCATAGTGCTTTTCATTATTTCACTAAAGCTATGGTCTTTACGGTGATGGATCTGAATCAAGCTTTTCACCAAATACCCCTTTCAGAAGAATCAAAACGTCTAACCGCGTTTGCAGTTCTTTTTAACTTGTACCAATTTACTAGAGTACCCTTTGGAATATGTCAAGGAAGTTCCGTATGTAGTATACTATTAGAGAGGATATTTCACGATATTAAATTTAAATATGTGTATCACTATTTGGACGACATCGTTATATACAGCGAATCAATGGAACAACATCTCAAACATTTACGCGAAGTGTTATCTCGGTTACTAAGAGCAGGATTAACTGTTAACCCAAAGAAGGTAAGTTTTGCCGTCCCTCAGTTTTCTTTCTTAGGTCACATCGTGAAAGCGAATGGAAAGGTAAGCATTGACCCCGAACGAACCCGCGCTATTAGAGAATTTTCACCCCCACGAGATGCAAAAGGTATAGCCCGATTTTTGGGAATGGTGAATTATTTCCACAAATATATCCCCCATCTTGCCGAAATAGCAGCACCCCTAAACTCCTTACGAAAGAAGGGAACGAAGTTCGAATGGAGCTCACTACATCAAAACGCGTTTGAGCAACTTAAAGAAAGTATTATATCTCCCCCAGTTTTGCAACTAGCGGATTTCACAAAATCTTTCGTAGTGCAAACTGACAGTTCCAGTGTAGCGTTAGGTGCAGTGATATATCAAGAGATAGATAACTGTAGACTACCAATTAGTTATGCATCACGAACACTGAGCGATCAAGAAAGAAAGTATTCCGCATATGAATTGGAATGTTTAGCAATTGTTTTTGCGTTCGAGAAGTTTAAACCCTTTCTAGAACATAAAGAATTCCTTTTGGAAACCGACAATCAGGCGTTATCTTGGTTATTGAATCACCCTAAACAGTTAGGACGAATTGGAAGATGGATATTGAAATTAAACTGCTACACATTCAGAGTGCAGCATATAAAAGGTACTCAAAACGTAGTCGCTGATACCCTGTCCCGTATGTTCCAGTCGCCCACTAAAACTCCCGAAAACAAAGAGAATCCGGAAATAGCATTTGCTAACGCCGTAATAACTGAATTTCCCCTTGCCTTTACGAACATTGCCCTGTGTCAACTACAAGACCCCTTACTGAAGCCTATTATAGAACAACTTACGCCAGGTATTAAATCCGAGAAGTACGTATTGAGTAAAAATGTACTGTGTCACAAGATAAGAAACGGAAAGGAATTAAGAATAATAGCCCCTGATGTAATTAAGCCCATGCTGATGGAATACTTCCATTCATCTACCATAGGAGCCCATATGGGAATCAATAAGACAATACATCGTATTCGAAAGGAATATCATTGGAACAATATGAACAGCGAAATAGCCAACTTCGTAAAGAAATGTACATTATGTGCCCTCAGTAAACCAGCCAGAAATACTCAAGTAAGCCAACTGATTTCAGAAATCCCTAAGACCCCTTTTTCTAAACTTTATCTAGATTTCTCAGGTCCATATCCACGATCCAAATCAGGTAATACCATGTTACTGATCTGTGTAGATTCGTTCACCAAATTTGTTTGGATGTATCCCATGCGACGAGCATTAGCGTCGACGACTGTAAAAATATTGCAAGAAAGACTATTTAAAGACTACGGTACTCCAGTACGGATAGTGTCTGATAACGGTCCACAGTTTAAAGCGAAAGAATTTAAGAATATGTGTTTCAAGTTAGGGATAGACCATATAACCACTACAGAGTATCGACCGCAAGGCAATATTGCTGAAAGGTATCTACGAAACCTCAAATCTGCGCTAATCGCCTATCATGCGAACGATCACACGTCGTGGGACCAAAACCTATCCTGGATTCAATACGCTTTTAATTCAGCTTATCACGAAGGTCACAAGTCGACCCCGTTTGAGTTACTGTACAAGTACCGACCAAACCACCCTTTGTCCACGAGATGGAATATACACGATCTGCTGCCTCCGCAAGTAACGGATAAGCAGATAAAGCGAATCTGGAATAAAGCCCGCTCTAATTTAAGAGCAAACTTAGAAAAATCCAGAAGATACCACGAGAAAGGTAATCATAGCAATTCAATTAGGTACCAAGTAGGTGACTTAGTAATGTACAAGACTCACCCCACTAGTAGTGCGATTGATAAGACCACCTCTAAACTATCATTCAGATGGTGTGGCCCTTACCAAATCCAGAAGTACCTAACTCCCGTTACAGTAGCCCTGTGCGAACCTGCGACTCAGAAATATGTGCGGAGAACGCATATTTCTCAGCTAAAGTTATATAAGAAGAAGAGTCGGAATAGTAGAACCCAAAATAGAAAAGGGAATACTAGGTAATGAAGAAAATTATACTTCTGAAACCGTGGAAAATGTTGAACGTAGAGTTTGGAAATGAGGCCTGATCAACCTAAATTCCAGTCCTGCGAAGCATACATTAATGAATACTAGTTAACTAGAGGAGAACTAATACTCATTAACTAGATGAGTTATCTAGGACTCAATGAAGACAAGATAGAATTCTAAATAGCAAGGATTTAGAAAATTACTCGACAGAGAGAGAGTAAGACAAACAAAAAACCGGTAGTAGATTTAAGTGATAGAGATAAGAAATAGTTTTGTGTTTTAATTATGTAAATATTAAGTGTGAATAGTAAGTAAAAAAAAAAAGGTAGTTAATAAGAATATATAAAGTATATTGTGTTGTGGAGAAGAAGAAAGTAGATAGAACGCTAACCAATAACTATGTGAAAGAAATTACACACACTGACATCAATCCTACTCCAAGTTCCCAAATGTAAAAAAAAAAAAAAAACCGTAACGTGCAAATTAAGCGGTGGAGTATGTGACGATTTAAATTGTAACAATAATCGTAAAATAAAAAAAAAATTTAAAAATTAAGTTCGCGAGCGATTAAGCCATTTAAATTTCACTATAATACCTAAAACCCCTGTATGTACTCAGTATGAGAGGAAGAAGTAATTAATAAGTTCAAAGAAACATTAATAAAAAGGCAAATTGTAAAAAGTTATGATTGTCATATTTAACCCTTTGCTGTTATCAGGCGGTGACCTGTTAATTCCGGACTCGACATGTCTCCCGAGTCGTCTGTAATTTAGAATAAGATAAAAAAACCTAATGTTAATAACAAAATAACTGAAGACACAGATAGTCGCTAAAACAACTTACTTAAATTATGTATGTTTATTAAGGCATAAGGTTTGTAATTAAATAATGTTAACTTAAATAAAGATAGGGACTATATTCTCGCGCAGTAGTTGCCCCTCTCCCCCTTGTTAAGTACCAGTCGAAGCGAGCAGAAAAACGCTCTCTCACAATGTTGACTTCATGCAGTGCAGACGTGCGAGCAAACGCTCTGACACAATGTCGCTAATTCTTTTGTTTTAACTTAAATATTGTATATGAAATATTGCTACTAAAAGCGTGTGTTATGTATCAATTAATATAAATGTGTGATAACAAAAGGACATAATATGTAACACAATACACAAAAATGGTGTTAAACAAGAGGACTACTCGCTTCAAGAAGTAACTACACTTTCACCATCATTCCTGAAGATGTGATCTACCAGAACTTTATAAACACTCATATACCCGACAGAAGATGCAGATCAGGACAGCCGAGAATCTACATATAATTACACCGTAGAAGCTTCAGTATACTCTGTGAACACTCGACACCTTATCGACGAAGACCCGACCGAGATGATGACGCCGCATTCAAGGATTCCCAAGACGGACACCCCAGGACGAGGTTTCTACATTCCATTCTAAAGGTGACTCGATAGTCTGTCTATCGAGGGTTACTAATATTTGTTACACTACACAACTTTAAAAGAGACTTTTCAAAGACTATTAATTTTATGTAAACATTAAAAGAGTAAATCTAAAAGTTTTATTGTAACTACTCAGATATCATACGTTGTAACGGTTTATATGTTAATGTATCGTAGTATCATTCCAAGTAATAGTACCATTCTTCAAATGGTTAAAGAAGTCTTGCAAGCTAATATCAAGAATTGAGTATAATTAAAAGTCTTAACTACAAAATACAGAAAGTTAACCCGGATCAGTGATTTGTTCAGTTAATAAGTGTGAATACATTTCGTTACAACGTAGGTAGCCCATATAATTGACAGAGGTCAGTTAAGATGGGTTCCCTGGATTTGTAACGCGGCAATACGTTACAATATATCTTCTTATCTATATCTATAAAAATGAATGTTTGTTTCTTTCTTTGTCCCGTATGCGTTCCTATACCATTCATCCGATTGCGATGAAACTTCGGTGAGTTGTTGTGCGCACGCCCGCGAAGGTTTATGAATTTTTTTCAATGGGGGCCCTTTGGGGGGTTCTTGGGGTCTTCCACATCTCTTCCTAAACCACTGGACCGATTTCAACCAAACTTGGCACAAATATTTTATGCAACGGGAGAACCAACATAGGGTAGGTGTTTTTTCGATGGGGTCCTTTGGGGGGTCCTTTGGGGTCTTCCACATCTTCTCCTAAACCACTGGACCGATTTCAACCAAACTTGGCACAAATATTTTACGCAACGGGAGAACCAACATAGGATATGTGTTTTTTCGATATGATCCTTCGGGGGTCCTTTTGGGGGTCCTTTGTGGTCTTTCACATCTCCTCCTAAACCACTGGACCGATTTCAACCAAACTTGGCACAAATATTTTACGCAAAGGGAGAACCAACATAGGATAGGTGTTTTTTCAATGGGGTTCTTTTGGGGGTTCTTTGGGGTCTTCCACATCTCCTCCTAAACCACTGGACCGATTTCAACCAAACTTGGCACAAATATTTTACGCAACGGGAGAACCAACATAGGATATGTGTTTTTTCGATATGATACTTCGGGGGTCCTTTGGGGTCTTCCACATCTCCTCCTAAACCACTGGACCGATTTCAACCAAACTTGGCACAAATATTGTATGCAAAGGGAGAACCAACATAGGATAGGTGTTTTTTCGATGGGGTTCTTTTGGGGGTTCTTTGGGGTCTTCCACATCTCCTCCTAAACCACTGGACCGATTTCAACCAAACTTGGCACAAATATTTTACGCAACGGGAGAACCAACATAGGATATGTGTTTTTTCGATATGATACTTCGGGGGTCCTTTGGGGTCTTCCACATCTCCTCCTAAACCACTGGACCGATTTCAACCAAACTTGGCACAAATATTGTATGCAAAGGGAGAACCAACATAGGATAGGTGTTTTTTCGATGGGGTTCTTTTGGGGGTTCTTTGGGGTCTTCCACATCTCCTCCTAAACCACTGGACCGATTTCAACCAAACTTGGCACAAATATTTTACGCAACGGGAGAACCAACATAGGACAGGTGTTTTTTTTTCGATACGATCCTCTGGGGGGTCCTTTGGAGTCTTAAAAAACTAACTTATTAGATCTGGTTACTATGGCAACCCAGTGGAATAGATTCTGTTCTAAATATATTATCGCATTAAATTGAAGACCACGCGAACGAAGTCTTTATATATTATATATATACAAACACTTTCTTTCTTTGAGTGGCATTGCAACGCATGCCGGGTACTCGCTAGTATAAAATATTTAAAATGTATATTTATTTTACCACAAGATGTTATTTTTCCCTTATTTGGTACATGTTTCGAGAACTCCTGTGTTCTCATCCTTTATATATATATAAATAGATATATATTCTTTATATATATATATATATATAGATAGATTTAATCCATCAGTCATTGAACCGTTCCTGAACGAAAGCATAAAAGTTAATGGGCTGTGTTTATGAGAAGAAGGAGGTTAAAATACAATTTTACATTTGTAACCGATATTTGCCAGTGGATCTTAGGAGCTATGGTGTTTCTACGTGCTTTCTACCTTGATTATTGCATAGGAGATATCGATCTAATTTTCTTTAACATTTTTTGCAGTTTTGCAGCATTTACCATTTTATATGTTTTAATCTATTCGAGAATAATTGCAGACTGTACAATCAACAGGTAGGGTTACTTGAAACACTGATAATACAATATATGTTAACAATCGTACGAAATATATAAACTGGAAATCTGATCAACAGTGTACTGTATGATATATTTCGTCTAAAACTGAAGTATTAGGTATCCATAAAAGTCCGAGTACCATTGTGAATTAATCGATATAAAAGTATGTTGTGTGTAACGGGTTCTTCTCGTAGGCCTAATTGTTACAAAGAATTGTTATATCACCTGTTTGTTGCAGAGTACAAATCTTGGGTTCGATCTTTTTCAACGCCACAGTTGCTAAAGTTTACGGCAGAACCTACTGATAACGTTTGAGCTTCATATTAAGCAGCCTACTGGATCATCTTATCTTTCTGCTGAAACTATTATTCATTAACTTTAGCCTATTTTACTCTCGTGCGTTGTCTACTTCCTGTGAGAGAGATTGGTAGGTGGCTGTATTCTGGAATCAATGATATGTCCTTTTAATCATCTTCTGTTATGCCTGTATCCTTTCAAAGTCTAGACTCTGATCCAAAAATCTCTTTCTCAACTTTCCTTAGCATTCCTCTAATAAGTTTTTATACCCAGTGATTTAACTATTACCTAAATAAATATCTTAAACATCGCTATTTCCTCAAAATAAAACTTTTCACAATCTTTATCTTGCAGGTATCCTTTAAATGCTTCATACTTGGTCATTCTATCCCCCCATAAAATTCTCTACATTCTCCTTCAGCACCGTGGATTGAAGTCTGTTCATGATTACCGCAATCTAAGTGTTAACAGCATACTGATTATTTACTTGATGGTATTTACTTGTTCGTATCAAACGTTGGAATGAAATTAGTTTAACACCCCAGGTCGTATCCATCCTGTTATCAATTTCAAAAGCATCTTGCAAACTATGTCAAACTCATCCCTCGTTATACACGAGGTCGTTTTCCTCTTGGTCGCTTCTCTACATACTTTCTCTCGGTTTCTATAATAACTTTCAACTTACTTTATTCTCTGCCATCAGTGGGTTTACGTATTTCTCCAAAATGTCTATATGGATTACCTCCAAAGTTAAATTTTAAGTGAGAGAGATTACCGAAAGTGACTTCCGTTCCCTTACATCCCTTACTTATTATTTATTCCCTATTGGAAGTTAGCAGCCACTCCTTTCCTATTACCCTGTGTATCACGATGTCGTTATTGTATTTAACAGCTACTTTTCGATTTTACTTAATCAGTGATTTATCTGTTTAACACTGTGTTCATGGATCAATAATTTAGTTACCATTTCATCCCTCAAGATCTGTCCTCGTTTCCTACACTTTTCTCTACTGAGCATTCAGGCACAGGTCTATTTATTTAATCGAGAATTTTTTTTACTTTTATCTTTAAACCTTCATTTTTTTGTTAACTATTAGGCCCATTCAAAGAATTATATTGTTTTAGTTTTTTATATTACAGGATATAAGTATCTTCTGTATTATACAATAATGAAATCAGTACTGACAGAAGAATTAATAAAATTACATAACAAAATATTTAAGTTTATACCATCGCCTTCGGGTTGGGAGAGAAGCACTATGATAACAGGAAAGGCGATAAGAAAATACAGATAACTACCGCCATCGCGATAACATGCTGCTCTACACATTGAATATATATGTATAGGCCTATATACAGCAGAATATAGGTGTGAGCGCGCGTGTGTGTCTGTGTATCTATGTTAATAACGAAAGTTAATAACGATATCTCGAATTTAATAAAGAAGTACCATATTCGTGTACGACCGATCAGAGAAAGCTTTCACATCATATTATTGGAAAGTGTTTTATAAAGGTTATGGGAAACTGGAAACTTAAAAAGAAATTAACTGTAGATCTAACAGAAAACTTACAAACAGAACATTTGAGTTGTTCTGGGACCGATGAAGACAAACAAAGGAGTCAGACGAGAAGACACACTGGACCTGACTCACTGGACCTGGACAGTATAATTGAGGAAATCAAGTGCTAAGAAGAATATAAAATACTAACTGTAAAAAATAAGGCAAAACGTCACGCTCATGATACAGTATTGATTGCGGAAACAGAAGACCAGCTATAGTGAAGATTATGGCAGCCTACCTAAGGTGAAAAAATTTACTAGGACAGAAACCTACTACAAAGACTGAAAAGAGCATTTAAGATCTAATAAATTGTAAAAATAAATAATTGGCCTAATTGGGCATGTCTTCCTCTTCAGAGGCTTGATAGGGCTTAAATATTTTAAGTTACAGTGTGGATAAGAATCAAAGGAATATGAACAGTCAGTGTCAGTACTCATATAAGGGCATAAATATTTAAACGTATAAATTAAATCTCATGTACCATAGATTTAAATTAATTACACCGTACATATTCGTGGTGCCACGTGTCTAAACTTATGCACCAGAAACAAGAGTAAATACAAAGAGGACTGAGCAACTTTTGAAGCAGAAACCCCGAAGTCTGCGTAGAAATCATGAAAAAAGACCCAGTAAAGCAGAATACGAAATCTGGAAATGAAGCATCTACGTGACAAGAGAAAGAAGTAGAAAACGAAGAAGATGAAGAACAGAAGAAGAAGAAAAAGAAGAAAAAGGAGAAGAAGAAGAAGAAGAAGTTTGTAATCTGACAGGTGGAGACAAATAATAATGACTTTTGAAATCGGCAAAAATTCCAAAGGGGGCCCTAAAGATCTAATGCAGTCAAGGCCTGATTATCCAGGTAGTGAAGAGACAAATTTTACTATATATCCAAAACGACGGACAATCCATGAGCTTTTTCTAACAGTCATATAGGTCTATAGTAAAAGTTTAGTCTGCTGTATGAAAGAACAATAAATATGGATTAATAAATGTTTATTGTTGACATTGTCTCATGACGATATTATATGGTGAAAAAGAACATTCACTTTTATAAGAAATTCGAACATTTGGAATGTGAATAAGTAAAATGCCGAACTTAAATTGCTACGAACAAAATATATAATACGAGAAATTACAGTTTACAGGCAAATAGAATACGGCTTTCACTTTATTATTGAAATAACCGCTACAAAACACTGTAATATATACCTAGAAATAATTTTTAAATTTGTTCAAAATAATCTACCAACAAAGTTATTTTGCTAAATTCGAACGATGAAAATTTGTAATATTCTCAGAACTGGTCAACTGACCTCCTCTTGTCTCTCTAGGTATTCGATTTACCCTGCATTTAAGTCGGGCCTGTTTGGTGAGAGGTTTTTAATGCAGTAAACCTGTCTTTCTTGCCTTATTTTTAGTCTTTTATTTATCTTCATAGTGTCTTTAATTAAGTTTGTGCTTACGATACTGAGTCTTTGTTATAATCCCAATTGTTAGTAAGAAAAGGAACATTGTCGAAGCTACGTGATATGCGCGCACACACGTAAGCACAAATAATAGTGTTTATAGAAGGTAAAACATTCATAAAAAGGTAATTTTCACGATATGTTTCCCAAATTAATCAAAAGAGAATTTTTTTAGGAAGAATGTGTTGAGAATATTAAACAACATTTCACGAGAAGCGGATAGCAGATATTCGGTAACCACAATTTCACAGTGTTAACAAATTCTAGAAAACAAATCACAAATCATATGTTTAAGTAACATCTAAAATGAAAAAAAATTCTAGAACTGTATAATATAGTAAAACTAATGTATATAATAGCATAATATATTACGATGAGGAAAGAAGTGGATGAAGTCTTTCTACCTTCGTGGGTGGGACTCTCACTCACTAAAATCCCACCTCATCTCGGCCATGAAAACCGACCTCGGAATGTTTAGATACTTTCGTATTAGATCGGGATGGAGCCTATTGCGCCCTAATTGGACTCCTCCTGAGCTCATTTTACTTCAGGTTACTTCAGATTAGGCACTCCTTCGCATTCTTTCTTCTTTTGACGCTGTACGATCTCCACAAATGCTCCCACTTGGTTCCAACTGTTTCTGTTGGATAACATGACCCCTACAATGTTGTTTGGTGTCATCGGCCCAACCTCGATCTCCAGTTTCTGTTTCACCACCGCCCACCTAACATATTAAAAAAAAATATATATTGGGCATTGGAGGACTCCTCGCTTTGGCCGTACTACACAGACGGTCACGAAAACACCCGTGCCCTGTGAGAAACCGTGTGAAGTGTAGTTTAACTCCCTAAGCCAACTCAGACTCTCTCTTAGTCTACCGGTCCATCTACCGTTGTTCCAGCGGTCCTGCCAGCAGCGGATAGTCAGATCCCTGGCTACTACTCTCGCTACACTTTTCCCTACCTCCGCCCTTTCATATAGGCCTACCTTCTTTCTTTCTTGTGCCATAAGGTCGATAAGGACAATCTCCGCCACTGCAAAGACCGCTGGCGCTGACACAGTTCGATAGAAGCATGCCAATCTAAGGGGTCCTCTTCGCAGCACTTAGAGCACATCTGTTTTCTATATTTTTATTTCTCTAAGTATTTGACTGTCTTTTTTTTTAGTGATGATTGCTTTTCCTCCTACACGCATCTCCACTATTTTGGGATGTGCCGCTTGGTAAGCAGGACTATCTCAGTTTAAACTACCATTGCCAAGCTTACACCATGAACTTCCAACCAAGAATCAACTTGTCGCATCAATTGGCTCAACCTTCTCTGGGCCTCTTCTTATTTCGGGCAACAATCACTGCAGCGATATCGTCTGCATAACCAACAAGAAAGGTGTTGTCTGGCATCTCCAAGAACGGGATCCGGTCATAGGATATGTTCCAGAGGTCCGGATCAAGATTGACCCCTAAGCAGTACCGGAAGCAACACTTCTTTTCTGCGGAGCCCGTCTGAAGTGGCACGCTTACTTAAATAGCTTCTTATCATCCGCAGTAGATACTCTGATACTTGACAGCCGTTTTCAAGAGCACCACGAATGTCAGACCATCTGGCAGAATAAAAACCTTCATAACATCCAGCGTTACTAGCACCACTAACCTCATTAAGCAATGGTTCCATTTCTGTGCCACGTGGAAGGCTTTAACAACTTCTTCTATTGTGCCAACTGTAGACCGCCCTTCTCTGAATACATACAGCCTCACAGACAACTCTCCGCCATTCTAGATAGCCGCTTACAACCGTGGTTTCAACAACGTCTCCACCAGCTTACCAGCTGCATTAACATGCATAGCGGCCTGTAAGACTTTACTAATCAGGACCAGGCGCTGCACCTTCCATAACTTGGGGAACACTCCTTCTCTAAAGCATTGGTTATACATGCCGAGAGCGTACCGTATGTTAAGGGTAGGCTCGCGCAATTTCCTTCAGCACCTCCTTATTTTCAATCGAACTTACAGCCAGTCTCAGCTCCTCCTCGCTGAAGAGAGGGACTTCTTCTATGGGGGGGGGTATGTTTCCGCTGTCCCCCCAGCCTGACTGGATGCGTCGGGAGAGTGTATCCACACTATCTCTTATGGTAGTGGCCATAATAGAGCTTGCTGACTGGGCTGGCTTACAGTTTGCGCAGGACAATCTAATATGTCTTCCCCAGGGATCACTATCCTATTTCTTCCCTGAGCTACTCTAATTTAAGGCGCTTGTTGCTTTTAATGGCATCCTTAAGATTTTTCCTGACTTTCTTGTAGGCCTACTCCTGATCCTCAGTATCTCCTCGCTCTTGTCACCTTCCGCCTGAGGCGCAGACACCACTCTATTCGAAAGGCAGCTACCATCTCCTCGGACTACCAATGCACAGGCTTCCTGTTTCCTTGCAGATTTCATTTTCGGAGCATTGAGGAATTGCAGGCTTTGAGTAACGAGGCGCATTTGTTCTCTACCTTAACGTCAGCATTCCCCGCGTCGTCTAGGTTGCGTCGTCTCTTTATTATCCAAATCAGTGTCTCCGCATCCAATGGCAGTATTCTATTTGGGGTACATTAATGGTGGTCAGTTACCTTTAATAGTGCTTTCAGCAGACTGTAGGTAATGTACTGATGATCACTCCAAGTGATCAGTCACCGTCCATCCCATCCACCACGTCCTTCGCTATAAGCTCGGATGCCAGAGTGATATCAGGGATTATCCCTCGCAACCGGGTCGTCTGAAGGTCGGTGTGTTCCCGACATTCATCACATTGAGGCCCATCTCGAGCACACGCATTCCTCTGGAGTCAGTTATCCCCACGCCCCATTCCACAGCTTTGACGATGAAATATCCAGCGACCACGAACACCCCTTTTATCATAATAATAGTAATAATAATAATATTAACGGCAACAACAAAACGATTATTGTTGCTGTTATTACTAATAAAATAGTAAATTAGCATACTTTAAAATATATATTAAATATATACTTTAAAATTTATAGAATACATAATCTTCCATATTGGAGAAAGGCCTCAGAAGATACAGAAGAGAACTCAACTATCTAAACGACCGTTTAAGCCTGGTTGAGGCGAAAATCTCAAAATCTTTCGAAGCTCGACCCTTAGCATGTCAAAGGTGCTTTATTATAAGTGAACAATTAACAAAATAATTACAATCAAGTCAGCGACCACTCTCACATTTTTCGTCGAACCAACAACAAAAAATAATTATTTTTGTGTACAATTTAAACAAGTGAGCAGCGTGTATTTTAAGTACGCACCGCGAAGTAGGTGTATTTAACATGACCGAGATTCATGCGATTCCTCAATATTGGTATATTAACTGATATATTAACTCCACAATGCATCATAACGTTATAGGTTATGAGCATTGTGTCTGAACAATGAGCAAGCGACTTAAGAGCACCTCCTCCCGACAGTTTTTTCCTAAAGAACAACCGAATCTCTGACCGAGCGAAACTGCTTCTTTATTATCGAGAAAATGAAATCCAATGATTTTTTTTTAAAAAAGGGACCTTAGGAAAAATTGACGTACCTTCAACTTTTGATGACGTACCTGACAGTAATTTCAATTACATTGTTAAGTTTAATAAAAACATTTGATTAAAACAATTAAAGTGAAAATGGGAAACAACAAAAAATCGATATTAATAATATTCATAACTCAAAGCTCAAAACTTAAACTCTACATTGACCGATGAATGTAGGTCCATATAGTAGAGAGGAAAGTAATATCTTTTGGAAAACGCTTTAGAAGGCAATTTTTTAAATATTTTATAGAATTTGGAGACCCAAAAAACTAGCAAAGGTGAGGAATTGAAAAAGGTTATATCACTTCGAAAAGTGCGCGTTTCAGTCGATAGTGTATGTAATCTGTAGACAAGTAAATTAAGCAGGAATACTGAAGGAGATTACTTTCTCTTCTTATTTGAGCTCCACGCTGGAACTGACTGAAGGGACCTCACGGTTCTATGTTTACATGCTCATTATGGAAATAGTAAAACTACATACACGGTAAAAAGAATAATGCTTGGTATAATTTACCATATAGGCAGTACTAGCTGAAAACTAAAGAGTTAACAACATACCTACTCTCTCTCTTTGTCAGTTACAAAAGCAGACAAAAATCGAACAAGGATATTTCAGATTTCATAGTATAACCGTTTCCCTGGCTCAAGAAGGCGCTAAAAGAAACAAAATGTTTCTCTACGTATACATCGTGTTTCGGGCAGCTGATGACCCACAATGTGTTGTTAATGAGACAAGACATTTAAGTCCTCAACAGCTGCTAAAATATTTCCAGAATAATGAAACAGGAAGTTTGAAACAACTTCCCTTCGTCCTAACAATATTTATAACTACTGGTACCAGGAAAGAAGTACGAGAACCTTGAAGAGGATCGAAACCTACCTCAGACACTCCATGAAGAATAATCGTATATCACATTTAAATTCTCTGACAATTGAAAGGAATCTTCTGGGTTATCTTTCAGTACATCTAAACATAACTCAAGACAACCTGAGTTGTTACAAGGTTGCGTAACGTATGTTAAGGTTATTTTTAATCCGTTTTTTACTTCCATGTTCCTTAAGGAAATGGAAGTATGGTGATGGCAAAAAAAATCGTGTTCGAGATTATTGCAGAATATGATTGTACTACACTCAAAACATGAAAGAAAGTCATTTTTCGAAAAGTGTCTGTGTGCGTGTCTGTGTGTCTATGTGTCTATGTGTAGATTTTTTTCTATGGCAAACGATAACAGCCGCAAATTCAAACAGAATCAAACACTTTTTTGCATACAGCCCTGATTTGCAGAGTACTCGCAACCTATTGTTTTTGGTGAAGATCGATTGAGGAAAAGGGGTAGTTTACCTGCAACGGTTTTTTTTTATCAAGGGTAATTTTGTTTGTTTGGCAAACGATAACAGCCGCAAATTCAAACAGAATCAAATAATGTTTCGCATACAGCCCTGAATTGTAGGGTTCTCAAGATCTGTTGATTTTTGTAACGATCGGTTAAGGGAAAGTGGTAGTTTACCGGCAACGTTTTATGTTTTAACAAGGGTATTTTCTATGGCAAACGATAACAGCCGCAAATTCAAACATAATCAAATACGTTTTTGCATACAGCCCTGATTTCTTGAGTACTAAAGACCTATTGTTTTTGGTGAAGATCGTTTAAGGGAAAGGGGTAGTTTACCAGCCACGTTTTTTGTTTTATCAAGGGTATTTTGTATGGCAAACGATAACAGCCGCAAATTCAAACAAAATCATATAATATTTTGCATACAGCCCTGAATTGCAGAGCTCTCAATACCTATCGTTTTTGGTGAAGATCGGTTAAGGGAAAGGGGTAGTTTACCAGCAACGGTTTTTTATCAAGGGTAATTTTTTTACTTTTTCTATGGTAAACGATAACAGCCGCAAATTCAAACAGAATCAAATACGTTTTTGCATACAGCACTGATTTGTAGAGTACTCAAGACCTATTGTTTTTAGTGAAGATCGGTTAAGGGAAAGGGGTAGTTTACCAGCAACGTTTTATGTTTTAAGAAGGGTATTTTCTATGGCAAACGATAACAGCCGCAAATTCTAACAGAATCAAATGATTATTTGCATACAGCCCTACATTGTAGAGTTCTCAAGACCTATTGTTTTTGGTGAAGATTGGTTAAGGGAAAGGGGTAGTTTACCAGCAACGTTTTATGTTTTAACAAGGGTATTTTTTTCTGTGACGAACGATAACTGCCGTAAATTCAAAGAGAATCAACTAATGTTTTGCATACAGCCCTGAATTGTAGAGTTCTCAAGACCTATTGTTATTAGTGAAGATCGATTAATGGAATAGGGTAGTTTACCAGCAACGTTTTATGTTTTGTCAAGGGTGTTTTCTATGGCAAACGATAACAGCCGCAAATTCAAACAGAATCAAATAATTGTTTGCATACAAGCCTGAATTGTAGAGTACCCAAGACCTGTCGTTTTTGGTGAAGATCGGTTAAGGGAAAGGGGTAGTTTACTAGCAACGGTTTTTTTCAAGGGTAATTTTTTTCCATAGTAGACGATAACAGCCGCAAATTCAAACAGAATCAAATGATGTTTTGCATACAGCTTTGTATTGTAGAGTTCTCAATACCTATTGGTGTTGGTGAAGATCGGTTAAGGGAAAGGGGTAGTTTACCAGCAACATTTTATGTTTTAACAAGGGTAATTTTTTATATGACGAACGATAACTGCCGTAAATTCAAACAGAATCAACTAGGTTTTTGCATACCTTTTTGAACTAAAGAGAACTCAAGGTCTGTTGATTTTGTTGAAGATCGGTTAAGGGAAGGGGTTGTTTATCAGCAACGTTTTATGTTTTAAAAAGGGTAATTTTTATATGACGAACGATAACTGCTGAAAATTAAATGAGAATAAAATAATTTTTTGCACTCTTTCCTGAGTTGCAGAGTGCTCAACGTCTATTGATTTTGGTGAAGATCAGTTAAGGGAAAGGGGTAGTTTACCTGCAACATTTTATGTTGTAACAAGAGAAATGTTTCCATGTCGAACGATAACTGCCGCACATTCAAACAGAATCAAATATTTTTTTGCATGCTTCCCTGAATTGTAGAGGACGGAAGGTCTGTTGATTTTGGAGAAGATCGGTTAAGAAAAAGGGGTAGTTTACCTGAAACATTTTATGATTTAACAAGAGTAAAGTACTTAATTTTTATAAATAAAGTATCCTGATAAGAAGGTCATAGTAATCCACTGTAGGAAACGTAGATGAAACATCTATAAATGAAGAGGTTAGGTGAACGGGGTGGGGGTAATTTTCTATTATTAAAAATTATAGTTGAAGGTGAAGGGGAGAATTTTTTATATGTGTACTACGTTATCGGCACCAAAGAAGTAGTTTTTTGTTAAAATTGCTTCCCGGGCTCTTGAGCCGTAGTTCAATGTTTTCTGCAAAACCAAACTTTTCGGCAGTGCCATCGACTGCCATCATCGGTGAAAATCGAGTGCGAAAACGTGAGGTGGTATACGTTAGTGACCACAGTACTGTGGTTAATGCTGAAGCAATAAGTAGAAAAACGTAGTTTCTATGGAAATATTTCATTTCGAATATGATTTTAAATATAAATCTTAGAACATGGAAGTCATGTATGGTTCTCCATACCGATATTTACTTCCATGTTCCTTAAGGAAATGGAAGTATGGTGATGGCAAAAAAAATCGTGTTCGAGATTATTGCAGAATATGATTGTACTACACTCAAAACATGAAAAAAAGTCATTTTTCGAAAAGTGTCTGTGTGTCTGTCTGTGTGTCTGTGTGTCTGTGTGTGTGTGTCTGTGTGTGTCTGTAGATTTTTTTTTATGGCAAACGATAACAGCCGCAAATTCAAACACAATCAAATAATTTTTTGCATACTGCCCTGATTTGTAGAGTACTCGCGACCTATTGTTTTTGGTGAAGATCGGTTGAGGGAAAGGGGTAGTTTACCTGCAACGGTTTTTTTTTATCAAGGGTAATTTTGTTTGTTTGGCATACGATAACAGCCGAAAATTCAAACAGAATCAAATAATGTTTCGCATACAGTCCTGAATTGTAGTGTTCTCAAGATCTGTTGATTTTGGTAAAGATCGGTTAAGGGAAAGGGGTAGTTTACCTGTAACGTTTTATGTTTTAACAAGGGTATTTTCTATGGCAAACGATAACAGCCGCAAATTCAAACATAATCAAATACGTTTTTGCATACAGCCCTGATTTCTAGAGTACTAAAGATCTATTGTTTTTGGTGAAGATCGTTAAAGGGAAAGGGATAGTTTACCTGCCACGTTTTTTGTTTTATCAAGGGTATTTTGTATGGCAAACGATAACAGCCGCAAATTTTAACAAAATCATACAATATTTTGCATACAGCCCTGAATTGCAGAGTTCTCAAGACCTATCGTTTTTGGTGAAGATCGGTTAAGGGAAAGGGGTAGTTTACCAGCAACGGTTTTTTATCAAGGGTAATTTTTACTTCCATATTCCTTAAGGAATGGAAGTATGGTGATGGCAAAAAAAATCGTGTTCGAGATTATTGCAGATTCTGATTCTACTACACTCAAAACATGAAAAAAAGTCGTTTTCCGAAAAGTGTCTGTGTGTCTGTCTGTCTGTCTGTCTGTGTGTCTGTGTGTCTGTCTGTAGATTTTTTTCTATGGCAAACGATAACTGCCGCAAATTCAAACAGAATCAAATAATTTTTTGCATACAGCCCGGTTTTGCAGAGTTCTCGCGACCTATTGTTTTTGGTGAAGATCGGTTAAGGGAAAGGGGTAGTTTACCTGTAACATTTTATGTTTTAACAAGGGTATTTCCTATGGCAAACGATAACAGCCGCAAATTCAAACAGAATCAAATAATGTTTCGCATACAGCCCTGAATTGTAGAGTTCTCAAGATCTATTGTTTTTGGTGAAGATCGGTTAAGGGAAAGGGGTAGTTTACCTGTAACGTTTTATGTTTTAACAAGGGTATTTCCTATGGCAAACGATAACAGCCGCAAATTCAAACAGAATGAAAAGATTATTTGCATACAACCCTAAATTGTAGAGTTCTCAAGACCTTTTGTTTTTGGTGAAGATCGGTTAAGGGAAAGGGGTAGTTTACCTACAACGTTTTTTTAACAAGGGTATTTTCTATGGCAAACGATAACAGCCGCAAATTCAAACAGAATCAAATAATTTTCTGCATACAGCCCTGATTTGTAGAGTACTCAAGACCTATTGTTTTTGGTGAAGATCGGTTGAGGGGAAGGGGTAGTTTACCAGCAACGTTTTTTATCATGCGTATTTTCTATGGCAAACGACAACTGCCGCAAATTCAAACAGAATCAAATAATTTTTTGCATACAGCCCTGATTTGTAGAGTACTCGCGACCTATTGTTTTTGGTGAAGATCGGTTGAGGGGAAGGGGTAGTTTACCTGCAACGGTTTTTTTTATCAAGGGAAATTTTTTTTTTTTGGCAAACGATAACAGCCGCAAATTCAAACAGAATCAAATAATGTTTCGCATACAGCCCTGAATTGTAGATTTCTCAAGACCTATTGTTTTTGGTGAAGATCGGTTGAGGGAAAGGGGTAGTTTACCGGCAACGTTTTTTTAACAAGGGTATTTTCTATGGCAAACGATAACAGCCGCAAATTCAAACAGAATCAAATAATGTTTTGCATACAGCCCTGATTTGTAGAGTACTCAAGACCTATTGTTTTTGGTGAATATCGGTTAAGGGGAAGGGGTAGTTTACCTGCAACGTTTTTTTATCAAGCGTATTTTCTATGGCAAACGATAACAGCCGCAAATTCAAACAGAATGAAATAATTTTTTGCATACGTCCCTGAATTGTAGAGGTCTCAATGACTTTCGATTTTGGTGAAGATCGGTTAAGGGGAAGGGGTAGTTTACCTGCAACCTTTTACGTTTTAACAAGAGTAAAGTACTTGAAAATTTATTTAAACTTTTTGAAACAATGGTAATTGTTAAAAATAAAATAATTTTGTTGCCAGGCAATAAAATTATAATTTTTTCATTTTAATGTAATATAATATTTTTCATTTAATACAGCAATAAAAAGGCAGGTAAGACACAGCCTGGTTGTTTGGCTGAAAATGATTTTAAATATAAATCTTAGAATATGGAAGTCATGTATGGTTCTCCATACCGATTTTTTACTTTTTCTATGGTAAACGATAACAGCCGCAAATTTAAACAGAATCAAATGATGTTTTGCATACACCCCTGTATTGTAGAGTTCTCAATACCTATTGGTGTTGGTGAAGATCGGTTAAGGGAAAGGGGTAGTTTACCTGCAACGTTTTATGTTTTAAAAGGGTATTTTCTATGGCAAACGATAAGAGCCGCAAATTCAAACAGAATCAAATACGTTTTTGCATACAGCCCTGTTTTGTTGAGTACTAAAGACCTATTGTTTTTGGTGAAGATCGGTTAAGGGAAAGGGGTAGTTTACCGGCAACGTTTTATGTTTTAACAAGGGTATTTTTTCTGTGACGAACGATAACTGCAGTAAATTCAAAGAGAATCAACTAATGTTTTGCATACAGCCCTGAATTGTGGAGTTCTCAAGAACTATTGTTATTGGTGAAGATCGGTTAATGGAATAGGGTAGTTTACCAGCAACGTTTTATGTTTTATCAAGGGTGTTTTCTATGGCAAACGATAACAGCCGCAAATTCAAACAGAATCAAATAATTGTTTGCATTCAAGCCTGAATTGTAGAGTACCCAAGACCTGTCGTTTTTCGTGAAGATCGGTTAAGGGAAAGGGGTAGTTTACCAGCAACGGTTTTTTTTTCAAGGGTATTTTTTTTCCATAGTAAAGGATAACAGCCGCAAAATCAAACAGAATCAAATGATGTTCTGCATACAGCTTTGTATTGTAGAGTTCTCAATACCTACTGGTGTTGGTGAAGATCGGTTAAGGGAAAGGGGTAGTTTACCAGCAACATTTTATGTTTTAACAAGGGTAATTTTTTATATGACGAACGATAACTGCCGTAAATTGAAACAGAATCAACTAGGTTTTTGCATACCTTTTTGAACTAAAGAGAACTCAAGGTCTGTTGATTTTGTTGAAGATCGGTTTAGGGAAGGGGTAGTTTATCAGCAACGTTTTATGTTTTAAAAAGGGTAATTTTTTTATGACGAACGATAACTGCCGAAAATTCAATGAGAATCAAATAATTTTTTGCACTCCTTCCTGAGTTGCAGAGAGCTCAAGGTCTGTTGATTTTGGTGAAGATCAGATAAGGGAAAGGGGTAGTTTACCTGCAACATTTTATGTTGTAACAAGAGAAATGTTTCCATGACGAACAATAACTGCCGCATATTCAAACAGAATCAAATATTTTTTTGCATGCTTCCCTGAATTGTAGAGGACGGAAGGTCTGTTGATTTTGGAGAAGATCGGTTAAGAGAAAGGGGTAGTTTACCTGAAACATTTTATGATTTAACAAGAGTAATGTACTTAATTTTTATAAATAAAGTATCCTGATAAGAAGCTCATAGTAATCCACTGTAGGAAACGTAGATGAAACATCTATAAATGAAGAGGTTAGGTGAACGGGGTGGGGGTAATTTTCTATTATTAAAAATTATAGTTGAAGGTGGAGGGGAGAATTTTTTATATGTGTACTACGTTATCGGCAACAAAGAAGTAGTTTTTTGTTAAAATTGCTTCCCGGGCTCTTTAGTCGTAGTTCAATGTTTTCTGCAAAACCAGACTTTTCGGCAGTGCCATCGACTGCCATCATCGGTGAAAATCGAGTGCGAAAACGTGAGGTGGTATACGTTAGTGACCACAGTACTGTGGTTAAAGCTGAAGCAATAAGTAGAAAGACGTAGTTTCTATGGAAATATTTCATTTCGAATATGATTTTAAATATAAATCTTAGAACATGGAAGTCATGTATGGTTCTCCATACCGATATTACTTCCATGTTCCATAAGGAAATGGAAGTATGGTCATGGCGAAAAAAATCCTGTTCGACATAATTGCAGATTCTGATTGTACTACCCTCAAAACATGGAAAAAAGTCATTTTTCGAAAAGTGTCTGTGTGTAGAATTTTTCTATGTCAAACGATAACTGCCGCAAATTCAAACAGAATCAAATAATTTTTTGCATACAGATCTGAATTGTAGAGGAATCGAGGTCTATTGATTTTGGTGAAGATCGGTTAAGGGAAAGGGGTAGTTTACCTGCAACGTTTTACGTTTTAACAAGAGTAAAGTGCTTAATTTTGATAAATAAAGTATCCTTAAAAGAAGGTCACAATAATCCACTGTAGAAAGGTAAATGAAATATCTATAAATGAAAAGGGTTGTTGAAGGGGAAGGGGGTAATTTTCTATAAATTAAAATGGTACTTGATGATGGAGAAAGTAAATTTTATAAGTTTTATATGTGTAATACGTTATTGACAACAAAGAGGTAGTTTCTATGGAAACATTTCATTTCACTTTAACAAAAAAAATCGTGTTCGAGATTATTGCAGATTCTGATTGTACTACACTCAAAACATGAAAAAAAGTCATTTTTCGAAAAGTGTCTGGTGTGTGTCTGTGTGTTTGTCTGTGTGTCTGTCTGTCTTAGATTTTTTTTCTATGGCAAACGATAACAGCCGCAAATTCAAACAGAATCAAATAATTTTTTGCATACAGCCCTGATTTGTGGAGTACTCAAGACCTATTGTTTTTGGTGAAGATCGGTTAAGGAAAAGGGGTAGTTTACCGGCTACGGTTTTTTTTAAATCAAGGGTAATTGTTTTTTGGCAAACGATAACAGCCGCAAATTCAATCAGAATCAAATGATTATTTGCATACAGCCCTAAATTGTAGAGTTCTCAAGACCTATTGTTATTAGTGAAGATCGGTTAAGGGAAAGGGGTAGTTTAGCTGCAACATTTTATGTTTTAACAAGGGTTAATTTTTTTTATGACGAACGATAACTGCCGTAAATTCAAACAGAATCAAATAATTTTTTGCATGCAGCCCTGATTTGTAGAGTACTCAAGATTTTTTGGTTTTGGTGAAGATCGGTTAAGGGAAAGGGGTACTTTACCTGCAACATTTTATGTTTTATCAAGGGTATTTATTATGGTAAACGATAAGAGCCGCAGATTCAAACAGAATCAAATAATGTTTTGCATTCAGCCCTGAATTGCAGAGGACTGAAGGTATATTGATTTTGGTGAAGATCGGTTTAGAGAAAGGGGTATTTTACCTGGAACATTTTATGTTTTAACAAGGGTAATTTTTTCTATGATGAACGATAACTGCCGTAAATTCAAAGAAAATCAAATAATGTTTTGCATACTTTCCTAAAGTGTAGAGAACTCAAAGTCTGTTGATTTTGGTGAAGATCGGTTAAGGGAAAGGGGTAGTTTACCTGCAACGTTTTATATTTTGACAAGGGTATTTACTATGGCAAACGATAAGAGCCGCAAATTCAAACAGAATCAAATAATGTTTTGCATACAGTCTTGAATTGTAGAGGACTGAAGGTCTATTGATTTTTGTGAAGATCGGTTTCGAGAAAGGGGTAGTTTACCTTCAACGTTTTATGTTTTAACAAGAGTAAAGTACTTAATTTTGATAAATAAAGTATCTTGATAAGAAGCTCATAATAGTCCACTGTAGAAACGTAGATGAAATATCTATAAATGAAGAGGTTAGGTGAACGGGGTGGGGGTAATTTTCTATAAATGAAAATTATAGTTGAAGGGGGAGGGGAGAATTTTTTATGTGTACTACGTTATCGGCAACAAAGAAGAAGTTCTTTGTTAAAATTCCTTCCCGGGCTGTTTAGCCGTAGTCCAATGTTTTCTGCAAAACCAGACTTTTCGGCAGTGCCATCGACTTCCATCTCAGTGAAAATCGAGTGCGAAAACGTGAGGTGGTATACGTTAGTGACCACAGTACTGTGGTTTAAGGCTGAAGCAATAAGTAGAAAGAAGTAGTTTCTATGGAAATATTTCATTTCGAATATGATTTTAAATTTAAATCTTAGAACATGGAAGTCATGTATGGTTCTCCATACCGATATTTTCGTTTAAATTTAAATCATGTATACACACAGGCAAGGCACACACACACACACACAAACACACACACACACACACACGCACACACACACAATTCGCGTTATTTCTGGCCTCACTCATGTTTATTTTCTTACATTTGCACGCTTTTGTTATCGATTTTCTTCCTGTGGATCGCTGGGCAGTTTAACTGCATGTGTTTACAGAGGAACGGTTCATAGACAGACTTTTCGTCTTTAGCGAATGAACCCTCTGCAAGATGCTCAAGGTCCATGAGTGACTTCGGAGCGCTTCGGAGGAGGGATGATTATCTGCGTAGTTCGGTTTCTTTATAAGAATAAAGTAAGCCTACCTAATTTTTATGGATATAGTGACTGAAAATAACATATTAAACGACTACCCCATAATAACAAAAATATCTATAAATAGTGAAATTAGTTTGTGGGTGGACAATATATTTTTAGAAATTACCGAACCGAATTCAAGTAAATTATTTTAAACATAAATCTTACAACATGGAAGTCATGTATGGTTCTCCATACCGATTTTCTTATATAGGCCTACTTCTATAGGCATATTTATTTTCTCTTTTGAAACTTGTAATCATAGTCTCTTTATAGTATATGTGTAACGATACGAGAAGTGTACGATGACGATTATGATGTTACACAACTTCATTATCTTTTTCCATTTTTGCAAATTTATGATTGAACATTCTTCCGTACCACCACAAAATCTTGGCGTTTTCATTACAAGAGTTTACGTTACGCCACTCGAAAATACATCTTACGCTACAGACGGTTCCTTATGGTACTAAGTGATGTTACATCGGCTAATGTAGCACCTCCTTGCCAAGGTTGGATGCTGTCATAAAAATAAGAAAGTTTTTGCCTAAGATAGAACTCAAACTCAGTACAAGTGACTCAGTTGATCTACTCTCGTATGTCTGTGTCGACTGTTACGATTATACTTGACGGAGGAGAATCATATATAGCCTACGACGTATTCTGTAGGCGGGTGATAACCCCTCTCCACACACACAAACACATAAAAATTATCACTAGTATTTATCAGTATGATAGTTGTGTACTCTGTAATGTCTGTTGGTGTGAACCTTACCGAAATGTAAGCCTATTACGGATTTGACAGTAATATTAAATTTGTCTATAACGTCATAAGTCATGCATATGACTTCTCTACGTATTCATAATCTTATGCATTAGTACTACTACACTGTGTGTCTATTCTTTTGCGGGTTTCGTTTTTATTCTGATGTTCTCACTAAAAGTCTCTTAGTACTTCCACATTCGAAATTCCTATTATACAGTTGCATTTTTCCGGCCTGAGATCTTGGAAGTGAAGTCTCTCCTTCTGGACAAGGTGTGTATCCGTCTGATTTACCTACCGCCTTCTCTTCATTTTTATGTGCCCTTTTGGAGAACTCGAAGTATTTTTCTTTCGTCTTTTAATATAACCAGGCCGTATCGTCTTTAACATGTTTATGTCTAAAGACCGTCGTCATTTGTGTTGTTCATATAATCTTTTGTTTTAAACTCTTGATACCCCTATTCTTTTTCTCTAGTCTTTTCAAACTTCCTGATGTCGGAACTTCATCTTTCAGATGAAATTTCTTGTTTCAGAGTATTTTTGTAAATATCTTCATCTTCATGTTTGTATCTTGCATCACTATTTTTTTTTATATCCTCTACATTCTGCAATAAATATTTGCCTGTAACAGAATTATTGAATCGTTAGTAATATACCTTCCAAATTTGTCGTTACTATTATTGCTTCAGTGAGGCCTAAGTTCCATTCAAGTCTTCTACGTTAATTTCATGTTTTTGAATACTTTGGTTTCTGATTTATAATTAAAATTCATAATTCACTTTTACTGAGCTTAGTTTAGCGAGGTCTGTTAACATCTTAACGCCTTTCCAAAGAGCTAAAAATTGTCAATCACTGACGAGTATTTATAATTCCCTTTACATATTGCGTTCATTGTCCTTTCTGCTTTATAATTTCTCTCCCTAAATCGACACTTTAGTACAAACACAATTCGGCAATTACGTTGTTTCACTTTCAAGGCAAAAGCTAGACACTTCACTCATTGTTTGTTTGATTAATTCGCTTACACTCAGTGGATTACTTACTTACACTCGTTCTTAACAGAATGGTTGTTACCGAATAGTGTTACAACACGAATTATTAAAATTCTGCGTGACATTTTCTCTTTGATTTTGCAATAGCATCTCCTATGATTATAATATTTCTTTGTAGGTTAAAAATATCGCTCTATACCATTAAAATTTCTTATCTTCATTATTTCTAGCAGCAAAATGGATTTAGACTACACTTAAGTTTATTCTGCTATTTATAGTTTTAGAAATTTATTAGAGTCTTTCTGATATGTACTCCGAATTCATGATATTATTTTTACATTAGACAAAACCTATGCTTTCACTCCTTCCACTTACTTTGTAGTATAGCAAATTTGTAAATCTTACGTTTAGCCTTTATGTATAGGTTTAGTCTCTACACCAAATATAGATGTAAAAAAAACAGTCGTAGAAAGTATTGCAACATACGCTGTTGAATTACGGATACTTCATAAAAGAAATGACAAATTGTAAAAATGTACATGTGGCGTAGATGCTTTCAGTTGGCGAGAGCCGAGAGTGGAAAATACAGTAATTAGGTATAAAAGCATGAATAATTCGATACTTCGAAGCATAGAGCCTTTAGTGGTACAGCCATGTACAGAGAATTCTTGACAAGAGCACGAATACGTGGGTGGATCTCCCACATAGAAGTTGAAAACGGTAACGGATAAAAGGTTGGAGCACAGAAGTAAACATCACCATCGCCGTAGAGAATGGATGCCCTACATCGTAATAGTTCATTTTCTTCAAATCTTTCTCACATTCGTTATTCAACCCTTTATTGGAACAATCCGGAGCTACAATATAATTCGCCGCTGATAATCTTCTACTTTACGGACGTTCTCATTGCTGTCATAACTAAAGTTAATTCGTCTCCGATATTAAGGATCATAAGAAGTCTCTCCATTATTAAGGTACAAAGCTTTAGACTTCTTCTTCTTCTGTCTAACTGTTTAAGGCAATGTTGCTGTCGGTGTCATCGTTGTGCCACCAGAGTGCCATTAGCCATTCCAGAAAGTGTCTCCTTAGAGACTGAAGACTGAAAGCTCAGCTTAAATCTAACGAGACTCTTCAGTTCTCTACTCTTTGCTTTGTTTCTGATCAGGAATTTCACTGGGCTTAGAAACAAAACCTTATTCAGTTGACAATAAACTTTCACAGATTTCACTGTCACAACACTGCGTTATGTTTAACAGTGTTTCCTTCATTCAGATCGTTTGTCATTCCTAAGCCTGGATTTTGGCAAGAAGAAACGTTGTCTTTTGTCTCAAATAAATTATACTGCCCATCTCAAATTGTAGCATCGTACACATACACATCTTGTAGGTTTTCGCAGCCCAATGTGTATATAGTAATTTCTTAGTTTCTTGGAATTATCTCAGGTAAAAATATTGTAGGTTATGTCAGCCCAAACAAACGTGACGTCAATAAAAGTTGCATATGTACTGTACTAGTATTTACACACTTAGTAGTTTGTTCAGCTAGTGTATTATAATAGCATTTAGGTAAACTGGATAATAGGAATAACGTTGAACGCTCTTGTACAGTACGTGTTCTCTTCCCTTCGGTTCAATTTTAACTCTAGTTACATTCTTACGTGAATTGTCCAGAAATCCTTATACTATCTTATATCTAGTCTTTATTGTATCTTTACTGTAGCTTTCTCTTCTAGTACAGTCTCACCCCTCTCGCAGCGTTTCAACATAATCCACTTTTTAAATTTTGTTCTTGCTCTTTCTGACCCTGTTTCCGCGCTTGCTTCCATGAAGAGGTTCAGTTTCTTTCCATTTGTAGTTTACATAGCTGAACTAGTGCAGTGCTTTCTTTCCATTATTGGAAAGTCGTGTCTCCACGACCGATTCAAGCTGAAACTGTTTCCAGATGGCCATATTCCTAATTCGGTATCTCCTAATTCTTCCAGCTGCCTGCCTCATAAATCTCATTTCACTCACCAGGTGCCATAGTATTTAATCGACTCATCATTGTCAGTGTAATCAGTTTATTACGCTGAACAGTAGCCTAATTTAGCAATGTCTATCAGATTTGTTAATTATAACGGTTTTAAATGTAGCCTACTTGAAGGCAGGCTCACAAGTACAAGAAGCTGTATACTGAAACACACGACAATACGCATTTAGCTAAATGCACAATGTAAATAACTACAAATAATGAATAATGGAACTGAAGAATACTTCATTCAAAAAATTAGTATCTTAATGCATGATTGAAATAATTAAATAAAAAGAAAATTAAACAAATGGTTAAATAAAATAATTTAATAATAGGAAAATCTAAGATAATAATAAATTTCTAAGACTATCGATCTGACTACGCCCGAATACCTGATAGGATTTGTCATCCACATTAATCGATGAAAATCAAACAAAGGGGTTCTGTATCTGAAGTTCTGTTTAATATCTAGTATCTAAAACAACAGTATCCAAAATAATTAGAGTATAAAAACGCTTTGACGTCTGCTAAAGAGAGGGTTTTCTGCAAATAATATGTAAACTCTTTTGTTTGTAACGTTTACTGAAATGTGTCTCTTTGGGGAACGTGTAGGATGGCCAGATCATGGGAAGATTTTTAAGTACCAGAAATATTAACAGAAACAGAAACAGAGTAAACTGAAATTAAAAGGAACATTGTTTCACTCAAGCAAAACAAAATGGTTACTCACATTTATAAAGTTGTTGTTTAGGCCAAAGATCAACTGTTCTGTATCTGCTATGCACAATGTGGAAATCACTTATCGAACAACGAAACAGACGCAAATAAAAACTTAATGCATATGTAAATGTGTGTTAAATTTCATTGAATATAGAATGAATAATAAACCAACATTCGATTTCAATTTTTTGTACAAATTTTTTTTAATCTAATATCAATTTCGTTATATAACAAGTCAGATTTCAATCTAACATTAAACATTCTTTTTGAGTACATTTCATTTTTATTAATTACATATTACTATCGTATACTGATTGCAATATCGTTTGCTGTAAGAGATAGATTGTCGCTTAAAGTTTTAGGCGGACATAAATAAATTTTTGTAAATTTTTCTGATGCAGAACGACTTGTAATGCTGTGACATGTTGACTCTTAATTATTAAGCAAATAAACATCACTTAATAATAGCCATTCAATCTCGTAAAAACTCTTTGAACAATCATTTCAGTACGTTGTTTGAAGTATATATCATTGCTAAATGTGTGTAATAATTCATCGTAAATTTATTAATGAAAATTCTGTTTTTCTCCAGAAAATGGGTTGGATTGAAACATCTGTGATACTGTGGTACGTATTATTAGAGATATCAGCTTTGGGACTTGTAGTGCGTTTGAAACCATTAGGTTGTTTGGAAATATAATTATTTACTAGAAATTGATAAAATTTATCCGTGTCGATAATAATTTGTTTCAGAATAAAATTTATAGACTCATTGTTTGAACACCCCCAGTGTGTATACAGGAGGGAAGCAAAATTACCTACGTTAAAAATAACACAAACGTCTGTTGACGTTTACCAAATGACAAAGTAAACAGGTAATATGTTAACAGGTGTTTCATATTATTACGAAAATCCTACTTTAATCCTAAAAACAGCTGTTGGATATATAATATTTCCCAAATATATGTACATTATCAGGTAGTCACATATTAGTTTAGTAACACATAATATTTAATTTTCACTCGAACTGCCAACTTAATCTTTACTAAAAGCCACCTGTTTGACAGATATTCAATCAATAATTGATAAATTATGTTGTTATTAAGTGGTTGAAAAACATTGAAACCAAAACAGAGGCGATAACTTTCTGCAATATGTTCTGAACACTTGCCTTTTCAAATCCTGTCTATTGAGAAACAATTTTTTCACATTTTCGTAATATTTTACTTGTTTTATACCAAATTAAATAAGTTTTTGCAATAAAAGTCTTACACAAATTGTTCAGATAAAATTCATAAAAAATATATTTAAATTTTAGTTTATTAATTACATTTTAAATTGTGCTTTGGAAACCCCTTTTCTTCATTTACAATACAAGATTGTGGTTGTTTTGTTATATATTATTATAAACAAATATATTATCTCCAAGCTTACACATTTATACAGAAGATTAAGAAATTAGTTTACAGAAAAACCAGTCTTAAAACAGAAGCGGATGAACAACTCTCCAGATTTCCTATTTAAAATACAGAACATTTTTTATTACGTAAACATCGAATCTTTATTTGTAAAGATATAGGATAAATGTGTTCTGTACCTGAATTCAAATAAATATCTGGAATTGTTGTTATTTTTGCCTAATCTATTTTTTAACTTAGTTTATAACATAAAATTGAACTTTTTGGAAGCAATTCGTACTCAGAAATTTTCAGTATCATCGAAAATGCTAGTACCAGTGTGATAAGACAAAAGAAACAGTGCTTACTAGGAAAGTGGTTTTAACACTAATAAACATGCGTCTTTGATGTGGATACTGAAAATAGTTTCCATACGACTTTATATGAAATTACATAGCTGCGAGAAGTATGTCAAATCTTTATTTTTATTTATTTTTTTGTGTGAAAAAGATGAGGATTGAATTTTTGCTTACTTATCCAATTCAGTCTTCACGACAAATAAAATATTTTTAAAAAAAAGGATAAAGTGTTTAATTAATATCAAATCGATAAAAACTATCTAAATATTAGACATGATAGACAAATTCAATAAGTCTCTACTTCGAGAAACGGCTTTTCTCATACTCTGCACCTTCAATTTAAACCGAAATTAGTTTAATATAAACTCAATGTGTGTGAACAAAATGTTCGTTTTCCATTCACTTGTTTGTTTATGATGTATTGTGGTTATACTTACTAATAGATCATCGAGCCAACAATGAAATAATTATCTGAAAATAAACTGAAAGAAATCTACAACTTACAATATGCTCTATTGCCACGCGTTGATAGTAGTAGCGTACAATCCCCCACAGCCCTGCGCCTTCAGAAACTGAGGTTCACGCTATAGGTTAGTTTAATGTGCAAGATTACGCGCATATGGTTATAAATTCGGTATTATGCAATATACGTATATCGGTAAAATACATACGAGCGCGCGCGCACACACACACACATACAATAGGCCTATTTATAAAATTCGTCTACGTCAGAGTTATACACGAATGTCACAAACCAACGTAAACTACTTACACTTACACAATTAACGTGTCACAGTTATTACCGGAACCAGTAAGCACTTTTATTCAAAAACAACAGTCTACCGGTCATTGTAACAGTTTTTAATGTGAAAAGCGTAGCCCATAAATTGTTGTTCTGCAATCGTACTCACGGTGCGTAAATCTGAACCACTGCCAGATGGAAGTTGAGTTACGATTACACACTATGTCGAGCGTTTTAAATACGTTCTGTAATGTGTTTTGTCTCCACGACGTGTTCTGGCGTTTTCCGCGGTCTAAATGCGTTCACTAGTTTTAAGTCGACTTAATAGAAGAGTAACGTGACATGAACTGAAAAACATTAAGGAATGTAATGTTTTTAAAACAACATACAGTTTTCTTGTCAATCAGTGACTCAAGGGCTGCGTACGTATATAAGTACTTTACGACAGTCTTAACTTCTTTAGAAGAGTATAAGGTGACACAGAAATTTTAGACTACAGTAGCAAAAAAATCTACAAGAATAATGTCAGATGTAATAATAAGATACTAGAAGTAAATTTTGCAGAAGATTTATGGCAAAGATGAAATTTTTTCTCATCAGTATGTATAATAGATTATACAAGTTATAGCATATAACTTATAGATAAGTTAATCACAAAATATTCTGAAAATATTTAAGTAGGGCATTTAAACTGGAAAAGGGTAAACATTTGAAAAGGAAATTTGCAGAAGATGCGGTTTTTGGTCGCTGAAAGTAAAAAAGATTTGATGACAATTTAGATGTAGGTTTTAGACGACAGAAACTGAACATAACAAAGTGAGAACTAATAAAAGAGAAAACTAAAATGATGACCGCAGGAGAAGAAAGGAAGAATATGAAGATTAAAATTCAAGGAAGAATATTGGAGCAAAAAAAGGCGTAACACTACCAAAGGGCAACAACAGTAGATGAAAAAAGGACACAAGAGACGGAAGTCAAAGGTAAAATAAATAAAAAATGTATATATTGTAATAAAACTTGTTTTGCTACAAATAGATGATGATGATGCCCCACTGTTGTGAGCGCCAATTTGTAATAAAACTGAATTACAAATAAAAAATTTTTATTTAAAAAAAATTTTTTAATTACGTTTTATTTATATATTTTTCTAATTAATTAATTATAATTTTTAATTACTTGAATGGTGGATTGGTTATTGTGTGTGTAGAAATATTTGTTTCACTAGTGTTAATCTTGTTATGTCTATTGTATCAAAGTATTCTCTCTTCTAACTCAGCTCCTCTTCTTCTTCTTCTTGGTTTATTTTTCTAATCCTTCTAAATTATGTTAAGAAGAAAGAAAAAACTAATGTTTATAATACAAATAATAATAAACACAAGTATTTGAAACAATTCTGATATTTATTTTTTAAAAATTGTGCGCCAATCTTACGCACATCGATAATGGCTGTGTCGTCTCGTCTCAGGTCGATAGTGATACAAGACAAAAATATAGTATTACAAAAATTAATTAGTTGAGTTCTTTGAACTGTCGAAATGGTCAGAGAAGGGCAAGCAACAAGATACAGTACTTACAATTAATTCAATCTTAATTATTATTCCATAAAAATAACATAATTCAGAAAATAATGTCATTGAATAAGTAAAAATTCGAACCAAGTCGTAGAATGATGTCACTGGTTCCTGGAGGCTGTGTCTATCTCGCTCTGCAAATAAAGTATGGCTGCCGTCCGCCTTGGTTTTCTGCTACCCAACGCTGACGCTAATGTTTCTTCTCCCTCAAATATAATTGTGAATCTCTTATTCTGCGACGATGTAGTCCCTCTGGATAATTGTGTGAAGTGTTTTCTTCTCCTCGGCGATGTTGTTTGGTGCTGGATTAATTGTGCTGTGTTCCGAATTCAAAAAATCTGTCTGAGATCGTTGTTCTATTAATATTGGTGTTGTGTGAATTTTTCAAAATGGCGGTTGATTCCTTGTGCTCTCGTGCTGGATCGTATTATTCCTGTTGTTCGTTTTAGTTTCGTTATGGGTTACGTTATTAGTTATTAATTTTCAATTGGTAACCTCTGTAGCGTTTTTTGAGGTTGTTCTTCAATTTTCTCAAACTATTTATAAATTGTAGATCTTCTGTCGGTACTTTCTGATCCGTACACGTTCACGTTTAACAATAGACTGATGACTTAAAATCGTCGTTTTAGGTGGTAATTTCCAAAATATCTTATTCTCCTTCCCATTGTCTGTAAACAGCTGCATGCCTTGGATATGATTTCATCTTATAAAATTATATGACAATTTTTCCTATTTATTGCTATAACTTAATTATTTATTAACTTTATGAAAATTTAACTATCTAGCAATATTATTGTTCTATTTTTACATAATTCAATATATAACTTGACCTATTTTAAGTTCAAATAAGCCCAAAATTTAAATTCTTTGATATTTCTTATAGGCCTTATTATTTTTTACATAATTAGTAATTAAATGATTTTCAAGTGATTTTGTGTTAACATTTTCTTTAAATAATTTTACTCACTTCATGATTATTGCTTGTTGTTAATAATTTGTTGTTATAATACTCCAATATTGACTAATTTACATTTTATCTGCATTGAGTTCCTTGTTAGGCCTTGTATTACATATTTCCAAATAAAGTTAATTTTATCCTTTGGTCATTACATTTATTATTATTTGTTTTTGTGCTGATTATATCTACATATCTTTATTTTACATTGACTAGTTTCTATTAATTATATACAGTTCTATTGAATTTATTCATTTGGATTTGACTCTATAGTAGTAGTTGATTTTGGTCTGAAATACTGTTTTGTTTTTTCTATTGGGTTTTATAATTAGTTTGTTATATTATTCTTTATATGGTTTACAATTAAAAAATATATTCATATTATCTTCTTGCCTTCTCTGCCTTAACAAAACTTTGAAATTATTGAACATTGTTTAAATACAACATAACATCTTATATCTATTATTTTTCATATATCACCTAATTATAACAACAATATCTTATACCTATCATCTTTAACTATATTATTTAGTTATAACAAAAATATCTTATCCTTATCATTTCCTATATATAATTTAGTTAAAATAAAAACATCTTATTACCAATAATACTTTCAGTCATTATCTGTCTTTTGTATTTAGGTTTCTTCTTGTAACAATTTAATTATAATAAACACATCTTATATCTATCATTTCCTTATATATAATTTTCAAACACTCTTATTACTAATAATATTCTCAGTCATTAACTGTCTTTTATTTTTATGTTTCTTATTGTAACACTCTACACTAATGGTAGTTTTTTAAATAATTTTATTTCCTTCACTATTTTTTTATTATAGTATGTCACTTGTTATTCTCTACACTCACGGTAGTCTCTAACTATTATTATATTTATTCGGGTATTTCACCTTCTATTCTCTACTCTAATGGTAGTCTTTTTATTTGTTTCTACACTATGGTAGTCTTTTGTTTGTTTCTACACTATGGTAGTCCTTTGTTTGTTTCTAGTTTGTTCTTAAATTATGCTTACATTTATTTTATAATTTATTTTTATAGTAATGTATCCTGTAACTTGAGTTACTGGGTTTAACATCTATTGGGTTTAATTCTGTTTAAATTGTGTATGTTTTCTTTCATAATATCTTGGGAATAGCCTTTCTTGCTTCTATATTCCTTGTATGAAACTTGACATAGTTTGCTTCTTCTTTTTTATTCTATAAGTATTTTCTTATTTCGTGTTTTCATGTCCTTATGTCATCAATTCAATGAACCTTACTTGATTATTCTTTTTCATTTATTTTTCATTTATAGCTTCTTATGAGTATATTATCGGTTTTGTATTTTGGGGTTTTCTGCTTCTTAATTTAATAATTTGCCCCTTATTACCTTTTCATTACTGCTCCTCATCTTACTTCATTTATTTTTTCCATTTATCTTCTCATTTACTGCTCCTCAACCTACGGGGTATATTGATGTTGTACTGGGGTTTTATATAGATGGTTTCTTTTATTTGGACCAAGAGTTTTCTTTGTTATTGAGTTTATTTTTATTAATATTTTATCGACTATAATGATCAGCTTCTTTAATTCATTTTTAACCATTTATTTTTCTCACTCAATATTGATAGTCTTTTCTTTTTTAATGTTGTATTAAGTTAAATTTTAAGGTGATAATTCTGTTATGCTACAATATATATATATATATATATATATATATATGTATATATATATATATATATAAAATTTGTGATGTTTTCAATTTGTTTTTTCTGCAAGTAGTATATAATTTTGTATATTCTTTTTAACACCTGACGCACGTTTCACTGAAAAATATCAGTATCATCAGAGGTTTCTAAGTAAATTAATAGCAATCGAAATAATTCTATTAATATAAAATTAACGAATAATCGAATTTGTTCGATTATAATGTAAAATAAAATAACTGCTAATCGATTTAGGTCGATTAGTTAACGATTGTTTTAATGTTTATTTTTTTTCCCAGCTGTTTTCTCGGTTATATTTGAAGTTTTGTTGTTTATATTTTATTCATTTTTATTTTTTAGTAAATTTATAATTTTAAATAGATCGCCTTGTTTTGTTTTTATTTGGGTTTGTTCTTTAATTAATAAATTATTGTTATCGTGTTTGTAAATGTTAAGATTTTCCCAAATATTCATTTTTTGTCCTTTTTGTATGTTTTTAATTAATTTTATATTTTCAATGTTTGGAAACTGGTGGTTATTATTTAGACAGTGTGTGGCTAAATTAGATTTATAAATATTTGGTTTTAAATATGCATTGCGGTGTTGAACGAATCTATCTCGTAGTTTATTCTTCGTCTGGCCCACGTAAAATTTATTGCAATCTGGACATTCTATTTTATATATTCCATTTTTATTGTGAGTATTGGATTTAGTTTTAGGTTTTATTTTATTAAATTTATATTATCTGTATTATAAGATATTTTAAAATTAGTATCTTTAAATATTTTATTTAGTTTTTGAGTTATATTTTCGTAATAAGTGAAGGTTGTATATTTTATATTATTATTAATAGGTGAATTTTTAAATGTAGTGTTCTTAGGAATTTTATTAGTGATTTTATGTTTAATTTTATTTTCTAATTTATTAATAGTTATTATTTTGTATCCATTTTTAACTGCTATTTGTTGGATAATTTTTCTTTCTTTGTTTCTTTCTGTGTTATTTAATGGGATCCTAAGCATTCGGTAAATCATGGAATTAAATACTGTCATTTTGTGTTGGGGAGGATGATTAGAAGTATTTGGTATTACTAAGTCAGTTTGAGAAGGTTTCCTGTATATTGAGTATTCAAAATTTGTTTCATTTTTCTTTATTGTTAAGTCTAAATAATTTAATTTATTATTAGATTCTTCTTCTAACGTGAATTTTATTTTGAAATGTAAATTATTTATGGAGTTGAATATTTTACTTATATTTATACCATTGTTTTGGGAAATGTACAGAGTGTCATCAACGTATCTAAAATAACATCCTAATGGGTCGTTTAATTTTATTATATTTATTATTTGTTCGTCGAGTTTTTGTAGGAAGATTTCTGATATGATAGCGGAGGTTGGGACTCCCATAGCAAGGCCATCTGTTTGATAGTACAATTTGTTGTTGTATTGAAAATAATTTTGATTTAAAATTATTTTTAAAGTATTAGTTAACTGTTTAATGTATGTGTTACTTTCGTTATTTGTTTTCAGATTATTTATTATAATATTTATAGTTTCTTCAATGGGAATGTTTGTATACATGTTTGATATGTCGAATGAATATAATTTTGTATTTCTGTTTACTTCTACGTTTATTAGTTGTTCCGTGAGTTCGATACTATTTTTTATATTGTGTTTTGCTGGAAGTTCAATTTTATGTTTTAAGATTTGATTTAGTAATTTTGATATTTTATAATTTGGTGCGGTCCTAGCGTTTATTAAAGGTCTGATAGGTTTATTGATTTTGTGTAATTTTATTAAAGAATTTAATTTTAGTGCACAAGGATTATCCATTTTATATTTAAAGGAGTCTTTAGGATTTATGATTTGGTTACTATTTTTTAGTATATTTGTTATTTGTGTTTGATATTTATTTGTGGGATCTTTATTTAATGTTATGCAATTATTATTAACTACAAATTCTTCTGTTTTATCGTCTAAATCTTTCTGAGAAATTATTATTGTACTATTACTCTTATCAGCTTTGGTTAAAGTGAGGTTATTAGTCGTTAGTTTCTGTTTTATGTTATTAATGGTTTTATTTTTTATTTTTATTTTTAATATGATGATTTTGGTTATTATATTTTTTGATATATTTTATTATTTCCATTGAGGCTTCAGTTCTTATTTTATCTTGTTTTTCTTGTTCTACATTATTAATTGCGTTTTCAGTTTCGACTATGATATTAACTATTACATATTTGTTTACATTATTAACATTTGTTTTGTTTGATGATTCTAGGGTAACTATTTCGTTTTCCGTGAATTTAATATTAGATAAATTTACGAATTTTGGGTAAAAAGTGTGGTTATTAATTAATGTGTGTAAATTTTGGTTATCTTCTTTAGGTGTACTGTTTATTAGTAGATTTTTAAGTTTTTTATTGATTGTGTTAAATTTAATTGTTTTGTGTTTAATTTAGTATTTTAAGCATATTAATATATTTATTATTCCATGTATGATAACCAAGTGAGTTGGCTAAAAGAAGATGTAAATTAATTAATTGTTTATTAATGTAGTCGATTTTTCTGTAATTATTTGATATTTCGTCTTTAATCCATTTATATTGGGCTTGAGTAGTATATTTGTTTAATTTATTATTATTGTTGTTTTTTACTATTATTTTTGTGTATTTTGGAAAAATATTAAGGTGTAGGCATTTTTTGTTAAAATATATGTTTCCAAAACAATTAATTAATTGTTTTTACGTTTAATAAATTGGTTATAGGAATGAGTTACATCACCTTGTATGGTGTTTTCATCCATCATTTTCTATATAAGTATATATATCCATCATTTTATATATATATATATATATATATATATATATATATATATAGGTTCATAACGTTTTCCTACGTCTTCCGAGCCCTAGTCTCCATTGGTCTCGATCCAGCCAAGATTCTTCTTCCAATTCCCGGTCTCTCATTGCCCGATTGATGCCTTCTCTCCAACTCAACCTAGGTCTTCCTCTTCCCCTACGACCATATGGTGTCCATCCCAAAATTTGCTTGGGGAGTCGATTATCCGGCATTCTTTGCACATGTCCAAACCATCTTAGCAGTTTTGTTCTTATGTCGTCAACAATAGAGCACTGTACCCCCATTATCTCCCGGATTCTGACGTTTCTTACTTTTTCCAGTTTTGACCTCCCTGCCGCTCTTCGCCAATAATCCATCTCAATAGCCTCCAACAACTTTTCTGTTCTTTGTGTTATTGTCCATATTTCACACCCGTATGACGTAATTGGATTCACAATTGCATTGTATATACGATGTTTATTTTGTTTTGATATTTGTTGGTCCCACAATATGTTGTTCACCAATGCTATTGATTTTCTTCCCAAGTTATTTCTTTCTCTTATCACTTTATCTTGACTACCATCTTGTGTAACTGCTGTTCCTAGATATTTATAGCTACTGCAATTTATTATTTCTTGTTCGTCTTCTAAAATTAAATTCTTCTGTTCCCCACCAATTACTTCAAGGCCCCATAGCTTATATTCCTCTATAAGTTTTCGTGTCATGTATTCCATGTCGTGATAGTCCTGCGCTACCACGACTTGGTCGTCAGCGAAACACAGTGTGTACACTGTGTTGTCAATTAGAGGTATCCCCACTTTGTGGTATTTCTTTTTCCAGGTTTTGAGGGCTTGTTCCAAGTATATTTTAAAAGCGTCGGTGAGAGACAACATCCCATATTCAGGCCCTTACGAACATTAAATCCTTTTGAGACTTTACTTCCAATTTTTACGTGCGCTTTCAATCCGTTATATAAAGTCTTAACCGCTTCGATTAAAGTGGAGGCGATGTTTGTTCGTTGAAGTGCCAGCCAAAATTTGGTGTGCGGAATACTATCATACGCTTTGTTAAGGTATAGGCATATAGGCAGTGCACTTCTTGGTTTACAGGAGTTTTCTTTTCTATGATTTGCGTCAAGCAAAATAAGTGATCTATGGTTGATCTCCCCGCCCGAAAACCAACTTGTTCCTCTACTTCCATGTCCGAGTATTGATGTTCAATTTTTTCTTCAGAAGTTTTCCATACACTCTACTGATTGAACTCGTCACCGCAATTCCACGGTAATTGTCGCATTCAGTTGTTTTACCTTTTTTGTGAGTGGTTGATACAAAAGATTTTTTCCATTCTCGCGGTATTTGTTTATCATTTATGCATCTATGGAATAATTTCGTGAGATGTTCATATAATTTTGTTGTGCCATATTTGAGCAGTTCCGCCGGGATGTTGCCAGGTCAGGGGGCTTTACCATTTTTCAGATGTCGACATATTTCCTTTATCTCTTCCGTGGTTAACCTTACAGGCGATGAAGTCGTTCTAATGTTGTCGAATTCATAATCGGTATTATTTTGAAATTCTGGTCTACTTTCTCTTAGGAGGTTAATAAAATATTCGTCCCATTTCTGTAGAGATATTGGCGATATTAAATCTTTCTTTTTTCCCGTCTTATCGACTTTAGGAATTTCCAACTTTCAGTGCATTGCCTGCCTCCTGTATAAGTATTCAGTCGGGCGCAATTCTTATCCCACGTTTCATTTTTCCTTTGCGTTATCATTCTTCGCACCGCTGCTTGTGCCTCCTTGTATGCTATTTTGTCCTCAACTGTTTTAGTTGTTAGAAATTTTTCGTATTTCTCTTTCTTGTTTTTGATTAGTAATTCTACTTCTTTATTCCACCAGTAAGGCGTTGTCTTTCTTTCTTTTTCATAACATCCCAATGCTTCTTTTGCGGCTTCGTGTATGCAATTTTGAATGTGCATATAGTGTTCTTCAACACTACTAAATTGCTTGTTTTCCAGTTTTCCGTCCAACCGAGTTCCATATAACGTCCTAACGCTGTCATGGTCTAGGCTATTTAAGTTATATCTTACTTCTTTTTCCGACCCTTGCTAGTTTTCTGTTTTTGTGTGTTCTTTGTTACTTTCTTTTCTTCTCGGAAATGCAATTCTAGTTTTGATCCCAACCACATGTTGCCCCCTTAAAGACCCGTACAGCTTGAACCTTCATTTTTGTTTTTTGTTTTATTATAACATAATCAAAGATCGATTTCAGTTGCCTAAAGTTTTGGGTCCAGGTGTACATATGAATTTCTTTGTGCGGATAAAATCCATTTAATATTCGCAGTTCATTTTGCTCACAAACTTCAATTAGTTTCTTGCCATTTTCATTTAGAATGTTTTCGCCGTGCTTCCCTACAACTTTACTCTGCTCTTGTTTGCCGACTCTACTGTTTAGATCACCAAGTAATATGATTTCTCTAGAGCTGTCGATTGTGGATATTAGCTGGTGCAGGTGTTCAATAAAGCGGTCTTTGAGCTCTATTAGCGCGTCTTCTGTTATTGCGTAAATACCAAGAATGGTTATTCGATATCCGTAGATGGTTAAGTTCATTTTTATAATTCTCTCGTTTACTGCTTCCCAGTTAGTTATGAATCTTCTTAGGTTTTTGCCTATAAGAATAGAGACTCTTATTCGCTGCGCTCTCTTTTCTTTTGCTACCCCACTACAAAAATGGTCATACTATCCAAGGTTTTCAGAGTCGGTCCCTTTTTTCTTAGTTTCTGTGAGTACAGCTATGTCTATGTTGGCATTGTTCATTTCATAAATAACGTCGTTTAATTTCTGAGAGAGACCTTGTACGTACGTTCCAACTACCAAAGTTCGGTGTCCTATTTCGTACCTTAAGTCGTGTCCGTTTTATCCAATCCTTCCGAAGCTGTTTACTAGGCTTTTTAACAATAAATGGTTTTCCGAGTATTGGGGAGTTAGCCCAATGCCTCAACCCCCAACCTAGAGGACCAGGGTTTTATTTCAGAGTACCTTCTCCTAGAAGGGTTGCTTTCTCTACAGCTAAGGAGCCCCTTCTGCTCCACCTGTTGGTCCGAGGGTGGTATTTTATTTCCCACCTACTCGCCGGCCTAAGCCGGTTGGCCATCCCCCTATCCGCCACCTGGGGACGCGCCCTCTAGGGGTTACAAGTTCCCCCGAGGGAAAAAAAAAGATTAACACTATATTATACCATGCACAATATTCATACAGAAACAAACTAGAAATTACATAAGAAAAGAAAATGAAGACATTTTTGTCAATTGAAGGCCTGTCCTAACTTCTGGTGACAGTTACTGAGTGTAAAACATAAAACCAATACACAGGGTGAGAATATGAAATATTTGTGAAGAGTTAAGGGAATTACAAGGAGAGATGGATAAGAACTGTGAAAATTTAAGAAAATATATGTAAAAATGGATGTAGGCTACATTCAAATTTTTAGGATAAAGTCAGAGGTAGTAGAAACTTCTGGAGTGAAGAAACAGGCAAGGCAAGTAAAACGAATTTGGGAATTATGAATTAGAAAAAATAACAAATGGGGAAAACCAAGTCAAATCTGAGATAAAATATTAGGAAAAATAGGAGGCCGAAGGGGAGAATAATATGGTGTGAGATGAAGAGACGAGCGAAGAACAAAAGGATAGAATAAATTTGTGGAAAATTAAAATTACTGGTAAAAATGTACACTGTATTATAAACTGTGTGGTAACAGGGTTTATTATACGGTATTAGGCCTATTATTTAGTTGGAATAGCATACAGTACTAGTAGTGTGACTCGGAAACCTATTGATCCGAACAGTATAATCATAATCATAGACGTTTCCAAATTTTTATTGTACATTTCTGTTGAATTACATTTTTTGTTGGAGTTGTTTAAAAAATTCCATTATACAAATAACGTCAAAAAATAGAAGAATGGGATAAACACTGGACTTCGTCTTTAATTGTGTTAATATTATTTATTTAAAGAAAATTAAAAGTTGAACATAATAGTAACGGTGTAGGCCCTGTACAAGGAACATGGTGTGTACACGGTACAACGATATGATGTAATGGTAACGGAAGAAATATAGTATATTACTTGACGGTTATCGGCAGTGAACTGTAAACCGGCATACTACGTCTGAGGTTACTGGGGTTTACATCTGACTTCGTGCAACAAAGTCAAGAGATGGAAGTGACAATCAGTGACAATATCGTCTAAGGAGGTAAGATGAATGATTTGGTTGTTCCTTCAAAACTTATTAGATATTCCTACATAGTTACAGATATAAATTTTTATCATGAAGACTCGGAAAATTTTTATCATTTAGGCTTAAAAAAAAATAAGAAGAAGAAGAATTGTAGGGCCTATATACCCTTTCGCGGAAATATAAGGCTGGTGAGCGAAACAGATGGTCCTAAACAAACAAATTAATCTGTATTTATGACTAAATGGGAGTGTTTTGGAAGTAAGAGTATTTATTCTGAATGCTTCTGAAACCTGAATGTTATCACTGTCACTGATATGTGTGACGTTAATATCGGAAATAACGTAGAGGTAATGTGGAAATGAGTGTTCATTGCCATCGAGCTCGAGTGAGACTAGTACAGCCTTACGAGTCCACAGATTACGAAAAGTGGAGCTTTACACAGTTTATTAGAAAACACTAACAGCCAGCAAATCTGAGATGATAGAATTGCCACAGAGACGCAACACAAACACACAAAAGCTAAAGTCGCAACGTCTGATCGACTGATATGTAATCAGATATCCCGTAATCAATCATTTTATGTTTCTAATGGCATTAATAAAGTTTAAGCGTAAACACCTTGTCAGATACATTTCATACATCGTGAGTACTTCTTGTTAAAGGTTAATTGTACATCCAACTCCTTGACGGTGACAGCAGCTAAATTATGTTTCTTTGTCAAGCAGCGATGATATTAGACATTATTTTTCCGCGTGCATAAAATCTGTTTGCCTGTTCACGTTTTGCTCACGCAAACTCGCGCGCACAGGTTCTCCGCGTCAAAACGTCTTGTTTATTACTCCGGCAAGGGTAATGCCGACTGTCGAATTGTCTTCCTTTCCCTCCTACAGCATCACGGTCTTATCCTGTATCATTGCATTTAAGTATCGCTTACTATTTTTATTATTCAACTAAGTCCATCCTGTTCCTCATTCGAGACGCGTTGTGTCTGTGCACTATGTTTTTCCTTTAAAGGAACGCTTTCTATTTATAAATTATGCGTATCTTCATTGACCACAATGCGGCAAGGAACTTATGACACAGTACTATGGATAAGATCTTTCAATCTCAACGCCACCAACGTTCTTGCATACGGTATTCTTATATCGTACAACTAACGCTCAAATTTGTCTTCAGTCTACTCATTTTGTTTTGTTTATTCCTGAGTAAGACTTTAAAAGCTTGGCAGCAGGAATCATACACTGTGTAAATCTTTAATATTATTATATATAGGCCTACATGTGTGTGTGTGTTTGTGGGTGTCTTCCGTGACCTTTCTCTCTCTCCCATCCATCTCTCTTTTTGTTTGAAGTTGAATCATCTCACTGACAAATGTGAATTCGATGGAGAAGTTAGAAGTCTATAACTTCTAACTGCAATCTACTGCTGGTGTACTCCTTCTAGCTTCTGATGTACACCTACTACTTTAATTATTCCAGGTTCAAACGGTTTTTTATGAAAATGTACACAACTGTTAAGAAGCAGTATGTGGTACTTAACTTAAAATATACAGTACAAACATCCGAGTGGTTGACGATGTAATCCGCTGTCATCAGATATAGGCCTAACTGTCAGAGTGTACTCTTGAAATTTCTCCTCCTTCTGCCTTCCAGTTGTATGTTTCAGATGTATACAACACTTAGCATAAACAAACGTTTTTAACTAGGTAGACATCACACATTAGATTAGTATTCGAGTGACCATAGCCAAAACCAAAATAAAACAAAGAGAATAGACTAAGAGAACGTAGATCTGTGCCACTTCGATTTGGTCTTTGAAAAAATACAAATTGAAGAACCCGTCATGTCACATACACAACATCTTTGTCATCCACCTGTTTAACATCTTTGTCATCGAGTTAGTTATATTTTATTAGTGAACATGAGGAATTACCATGGGGTTAAGCGTTCCGTTGTGTGAATGCATCAGGTTCTCGAGGCCTGTGTCTCGTCTGATCTATTCTGGTGGTAGCGTACAACTGAGAACTGTAATTTCCTTAACAAAAACGTTACAGTTAAAAGTCATTTAACCCGTAAAAATGTTTAACGCATATCCAGAATAAAGAAAATAAATGTTCATTATCTTACCGCATATGAGGACTAAATATCAACATGTTTTGTAAATAAGCAACATGTTTAGTGTAAACTGTAGACCTAAGTTATTGTTAAGATAAAAATTATAATTTTTGAGTCTATTGACGAATCCAAAAGGGGTGCCGGGGAACAGGCACTACCCCTCTATAAAAAGAGATAGTACAGTACATTGCCAACACTTCATATTTGAGCATGGTACCGAAAATATTGTAAGTACGAATAATTCGTTTATTTATAAAATATTACCACGTAGTTTTTCCACGAAAGCGACACAAAATTTTAAAAAATCGGTATGGAGAACCATACATGACTTCCATGTCTAAGACTTATATTTAAAATCATTTACGAAATGAAATGTTTCCATAGAAACTACTTCTTTCCACTTATTGCTTCAGCCTTAACCACAGTACTGTGGTCACTAACGTATACCACCACACGTTATCGCACTCAATTTTCACTGATGATGGCAGTCGACGGCACTGCCGAAACGTCTGTTTTTGCAGAAAACATTGGACAACGGCAAAACAGCCCGGGAAGGAATTTTAACAACAAACTACTACTTTGTTGCCGATAACGTAGTACACATATAAAAATTATCCCCTCCCCCTTCAATTATAATTTTCAAGTACAGAAAATTACCCCCAACCCGTTCAATTAGCATCTTCATTTATATATATTTCATCAACGTTTCTACAGTGGATTATTAAGATCTCCTTATCAGGATACTTTATTTATCAAAATTAAGTACTTTACTCTTGTTACAACAAAAAATGTTTCCGGTAAACTACCCTTTCCCCGTAACCGATCTTCTCCAAAATCAATAGGCCTTGAGTCTTCTACAATTCTAAATTTTTTTCAGGCACATATGTAAAAAATTATTTGATTCTGTTTGAATTTACGGCAGTTATCGTTCGTCATGAAAAAATTTCTCTTGTTGCAACATAAAATGTTGCAGGTAAACTACCCCTTTCCCGTAACAGATCTTCACCAAAATCAAAAAACCTTGAGCTCTGCAATTTAGGGATGTATGCAAAAAGTTATTTGATTCTGTTTGAATTTACGGCAGTTATCGTTCTTCATGGGTAACGTTCTCTTGTTACAACATAAAATGTTGCAAGTAAACTACCCCTTTCCCTTAACCGATATTCAACAAAATCAACAGACCTTGAGTTATATACAATTTAGGAAGGTATGCACAAAATTATTTGATTCTGTTTAAATGTGCGGCAGTTATCGTTCGTCATAGAAACAATTACTCTTGTTAAAACATTAAATGTGGCAGGTAAACTACCCCTTTCCCTTAACCGATCTTCACCAAAATCAACAGACCTTCAGTCTTTTATAATTGAAGAAAGTATGCAAAACAATATTTGATTTTGTTTGAATGTGCGGCAGTTATCGTTCGTCATAAAAACAATTACCGTTGTTAAAACATAATATGTTGCAGGTAAACTACCCCTTCCCCTTAACCGATCTTCACCAAAATCAACAGTTATTGATATCTTTATAGGTGAGGAAGGTATGCAAAACATTATTTGATTCTGATTGAATTTATGGCATTTATCATTCGTCATAGAAAAATTACCCATGTTAAAACGTAAAATGTTGCAGGTAAACTACCCCTTTCCCTAAACCGATATTCAACAAAAACAATAGGTCTTGAGAACTCTATAATTCAGGGCTGTATGCAAAACATTATTCGATTCTGTTTGAATTTGCGGCTGTTATCGTTTGCCATAGACAATACCCTTGTTAATACATAAAGCGTTGCAGGTAAACTAACCCTTTCCCTTAACCGATCTTCACAAAAAACAATAGGTCTTGAGAACTTTACTATTCAGAGTTGTATGGAAACAATTATTTGATTCTGTTTGAATTTGCGGCTGTTACCGTTTGCCATAGAAAAAAATCCACACACACACACACACACACACACACACACACACACACACACACACACACACACACACACACACACACACACACACACACACACACACACACACACACACACACACACACACACACACACACACACACACACACACACACACACACACACACACACACACACACTTTTCGAAAAATGACTTTTTTTCATGTTTTGAGGGTAGTACAATCAGAATCTTCAATAATCTCGAACACGATTTTTTTCTCCATCACCATACTTCCATTTCCTTATGGAACATGGAAGTAAATATCGGTTATGGAGAACCATACATGACTTCCATGTTCTAAGATTTATATTTAAAATACTTTTCGATATGAACTATTTCCATAGAAACTACTTCTTTTTTCAGCCTTAACCACATTACTGTGATCACTAACGTATGCCACCTCACGGTAGTACACTCAATTTTTACTGATGATGGCAGTCGATAGCACTGCCGAAACTTCTGGTTTTATAGAAAACATTGGATCAAGTGCAAACAGCCCAGGAAGGAATTTTAACAACAAACTACTTCTTTGTTGCCGATAACGTAGTACACATGACATATAAATAAAAATTATCCCCACCCCCTTCAACTATCGTTTTCATTTATAGAAAATTACCCCCACCCTGTCCAACTAGCCTATTCATTTATAGATATTTCATCTACGCTTCTACAGTGGATTATCAGGATACATTATTTATCAAAATTAAGTACTTTACTCTTGTTAAAACATAAAGTGTTGCTGGTAAACTACCCCTTTCCCTTAACCGATCTTCACCAAAATGAACAGATCTTGAGTACTTAAAAATTCAGGAACGTATGCAAAAAATATTTAATTCTGTTTGAATGTGCGGCAGTTATCATTCGTCATAAGAAAAATTACCCTTGTTAAAACATAAAATGTTGCTGGTAAACTACCCCTTTTCCTTAACCGATCTTCACCAAAAACAACAGGTCTTGAGTACTCTACAATTCAGGACTGATTGCAAACATTATTTGATTCTGTTTGAATTTGCGGCTGTTATCGTTTGCCTAGAAAAAAATTACCCTTGATAAACAAACGTTGCAGGTAAACTACCCCTTTCCCTTAACCGATCTTCACCAAAAACAATAGGTCTTGAGTACTCTACAATACAATTTGCGGCTGTTATCGTTTGCCAAAAAAAAAATCTACAGACACACAGACAAACAGACACACAGACAGACACACACACACACACACACACACACACACACACACACACACACACACACACACACTTTTCAAAAAATTACTTTTTTTAATGTTTTGAGGGTAGTACAATCAGAATCTGCAATTATCTCGAACACTTTTTTTGCCATCACCATACTTCCATTTCCTTATGGAACATGGAAGTCATGTCAAACAGACACACACACACACACACACACACACACACACACACACACACACACTTTTCGAAAAATAACTTTTTTTCATGTTTTGAGGGTAGTACAATCAGAATCTGCAATTATCTCGAACACTTTTTTTGCCATCACCATACTTCCATTTCCTTATGGAACATGGAAGTAAAAAATATCGGTATGGAGAACCATACATGACTTCCATGTTCTAAGATTTATATTTAAAATCATTTACGAAATGAAATGTTTCCATAGAAACTACTGCTTTCCACTTATTGCTTCAGCCTTAACCACAGTACTGTGGTCACTAACGTATACCACCACACGTTATCACACTCGATATTCACTGATGATGGCAGTCGACGGCACTGCCGAAATGTCTGGTTTTGCAGAAAACATTGGACAACGGCCATACAGCCCGGGAAGGAATTTAGCAACAAACTACTACTTTGTTGCAGATAACGTAGTACACATATAAGAACATGGAAGTAAAAATTATCCCCTCCCCCTTGAACTATAATTTTCATTTATAGAAAATTACCCCCAACCCGTTCAACTAGCCTCTTCATTTATAGATATTTCATCTACGTTTCTACAGTGGATTATTAAGATCTTCTTATCAGGATACCTTATTTATCAAAATTAATTACTTTACTCTTGTTACAACAAAAAATGTTTCCGGTAAACTACCTTTTCCCCGTAACCGATCTTCACCAAAATCAATAGGCCTTGAGTCTTCTACAACTCAGGTACATATGTAAAAAATTATTTGATTCTGTTTGAATTTACGGCAGTTATCGTTCGTCACAGAAAAAATTAACCTTGTTATCACATAAAACGTTGCAGGTAAACTACCCGTTTCTCTTAACCGATCTCTTAACCAAACTCAACAGTCCTCGAGTTCTCTACAATTTAGGGAGGTATGCAAAAACTTATTTGATTATGTTTGAATTTTACGGTAGTTATCGTTCGTCATAAAAATAATTAACCTTGTTATCACATAAAACGTTGCAGGTAAAGTACCCCTTTCTCTTAACTGATCTTCACCAAAATCAAAAGGTCTTGAGTCCTGTACAATTCAGGGATGCATGCAAAACATTATGTGATTCTGTTTGAATGTGCGGCATCATATAAACAATTACTCTTGTTAAAACATTAACAGTGGCAGGTAAACTACCCCTTTCCCATAACCGATCTTCACCAAAATAAATAAGCCTTGAGTCCTCTACAACTGAAGCACATATGTAATAAATTGTTTGATTCTGTTTGAATTTACGGCAGTTATCGTTCTTCATGAAAAACGTTCTCTTGTTACAGCATCAAATGTTGCTGGTAAACTCCCCCTTTCCCTTAACCGATCTTCAACAAATTCAACACACCTTGAGCTATCTACAATTGAGGAAGGTATGCACAAAATTATTTGATTCTTGTAAATGTGCGGCAGTTATCTTTCGTCATAGAAACAATTACTACTACTTCTACTACTACTCTCCAGCACTACAGCCCATGGTGAGCCTTGGCCTCCGCTACGACCCGTCTCCACTCATCTCTGTCCACTGCCTTCAGTCTCCAGTTCCTAATGCCCATATTTTTTAGATCTTCTTCCACATCCTGCTGCCATCTTCTTCGAGGCCTTCCTCTTCTTCTTTTGCCCAGTATCGTTCCACTTAATATAGTTTTGGGCATCCTCGTAACATTCATATGGAATACGTGTCCCAGCCATCTAATTCTAGCTGATTTTATGTGTCTCACCAGGTCTTGTCCACCAATCAACTCATTTATTTCACCGTTATTTCGGATCCTATACGTATTCCCTTCCTTCACCGGTCCAAATATCTGTCTCAAAATTCTTCTTTCAAAAATTCTTAGTGCACTTATATCCTTATTTACGAGAGTCCATGTCTCGGATGCATAAGTAACAACAGGTCTGATCAGTGTTTTATATAACAACAATTTGGTTCTTGGAGTTATAAGCCTTGATTTCAGTAATTATTGGTTTGCATAGTAGGCTCTATTGCCGGTTATGATTCTATTTACTATTTCGCTGCTCACTCGGTTTTCATTATTCAGAATAACACCCAGGTACTTAAATTCTGTAATTCCTTGGAAACAGTAATGGCCTGTGTGAAGGTCTAGCAGTTCTCTATTTTCCTTCGCAGACACTTTCATGTATTTTGTTTTAGCCTCATTGACTTCCAAACCAATCCTGTTCACTTCCCTCTCTATTTCAATAAAGGTGTCTTTTAATACATTTTTGTTCCTGGTTACCAGCACAATATCATCCGCATATGCCCCTAGTTGCCTCGTCCTTTTGAAGATGTGTCCTCTGAAGTCTATCTTGTTTATAGCATAGTGTAGTGCCAAGTTAAAGAGGGTCGCAGATAATGCATCACCCTGCTTCATTCCAGTACCAACCGTAAAATCTCGGCTTTTGTTTCTTCCCAGAACTACTTTTCCCCTGAAATCGTTCAGACTGAGCAGTACCAGTCTCACAATCTTTTGAGGTACTCCCAATTCTTCCAATGCTATTCGCAACATTATTCGATTTACACTATCGAAGGCTTGCCTGAAATCTATAAACAGTATATGGATGTCAATACCATATTCGAAACATCTTTCGAGTGACTGCCTCATGACGAAAATTTGATCGACTGTGCTCCGGTCGGCTCTAAATCCACTTTGATGTTCACTTAGGGTTTCCTCTGCATATACATTTAGCCTATCAAGGAGAATCATGGACAATATCTTATAGACACAGCTTAGCAGTGTTATGCCCCTATAATTGCTGCATACAGTTTTATCTCCTTTTTTAAAAACTGGGCATATTACTCCAGTCTTCCAGTCATTTGGCATTGTCTCTTCCTCCCATACACTACATACTATATCATGAATTCATAGAAACAATTACTCTTGTTAAAACATAAAATGTGGCAGGTAAACTACCCCTTTTCCTTAACCGATCTTCACCAAAATCAACAAGCCTTGAGTCTTTTACAATTGAGGGCACATTACTCCAGTCTTCCAGTCATTTGGCATTGTCTCTTCCTCCCATACACTACATACTATATCGTGAATTCATAGAAACAATTACTCTTGTTAAAACATAAAATGTGGCAGGTAAAATACCCCTTTTCCTTAACCGATCTTCACCAAAATCAACAAGCCTTGAGTCTTTTACATTTGAGGAAGGTATGGAAAAAATATTTTATTCTGTTTTACTGTGCGGCAGTTATCATTCATCATAGAAAAAATTACCCATGTTAAAACATAAAACGTTGCCGGTAAACTACCCCTTTCACTAACCCGATCTTCAACAAAAACAATAGGTCTTGAGAACTCTACAATTCAGGGCTGTATGCAAAACATTATTTGATTCTATTTGAATTTGCGGCAGTTATCATTTGCCATATAAAATACCCTTGTTAAAAAAGACGTTGCTAGTAAACTACCCCTTTCCCTTAACCGATCTGACCAAAAACAACAGGTGTTGAGAACACGTCAATTAAGAGTTGCATGCAGAAAATTATTTGATTCTGTTTGAATTTGCGGCTGTTATCGTTTGCCATAGAAAATACCCTTGTTAAAACATAAAACGTTGCAGGTAAACTACCCCTTCCCCTTAACCGATATTCACCAAAAACAATAGGTCTTGAGAACTCTATAAGTTAGGGCTGTATGAAAAAAATTATTTGCTTCAGTTTGAATTTGCGGCTGTTATCGTTTGCCATATAACAAAAATCCACACACACACACACACACACACACACACACACACACACACACACACACACACACACACACACACACACACACACACACACACACACAATTTTCGAAAAATGACTTTTTTCGTGTTTTGAGTGTAGTACAATCAGAATCTGCAATAATCTCGAACACGATTTTTTTTTTGCCATCACCATACTTCCATTTCCTTAAGGAACATGGAAGTAAAATGATAAATATCGGATGGAGAACCATACAGGACTTCCATGTTCTAAGATTTATATTTAAAATCATATTTGAAATGAAATATTTCCATAGAAACTACTTCTTTCTACTTATTGCTTCAGCCTTAAACCACAGTACTGTGGTCACTAACGTATACCACCTCACGTTATCGCACTCGATTTTCACTGAGATGGAAGTCGATGGCACTGCCGAAAAGTCTGGTTTTGCAGAAAACATTGGACTACGGCTAAACAGCCCGAGAAGGAATTTTAACAAAGAACTACTTCTTTGTTGCCGATAACGTAGTACACATAAAAAATTCTCCCCTCCCCCTTCAGCTATAATTTTCATTTATAGAAAATTACCCCCACCCCGTTCACCTAACCTCTTCATTTATAGATATTTCATCTACGTTTCTACAGTGGATTATTATGAGCTTCTTATCAGGATACTTTATTTACCAAAATTAAGTACTTTACTCTTGTTATAACATAAAACTGCTGGTAAACTACCCGTTTCCCGTAACCGATCTTCACCAAAGTCCTCTACAATGCAGGGATGCATGCAAAAAAATATTTGATTCTGTTTCAATTTGCGGCAGTTAACGTTCGTCATGGAAACATTTCTCTTTACAACATAACATGTTTCTGGTAAACTACCCCTTTCCCTTTACCGATCTTCACCAAAATCAAAAGGCCTTGAGCTCTCTACAATTTAGGAAGGTATGCAAAAAAATATTTGATTTTCTTTGAATTTACGGCAGTTATCGTTCGTCATAGAAAAAATTACCCATGTTAAAACATAAAACGTTGCCGGTAAACTACCCCTTTCTCTAAACCGATCTTTACCAAAATCAATAGACCTTAATTCCTCTACAATTCAGGGCTGCATGCAAAACATTATTTGATTCTGTTTGAATTTGCGGCTGTAATCGTTTGCCATAGAAAAATTATTACCCTTGCTAAAAAAACGTTGCTGGTAAACTACCCCTTTTCCTTAACCGATCTTCACCAAAACCAGCTGGTCTTGAGTACTCTACAATTCAGGGCTGTATGCAAAAAATATTTGATTCTGTTTGAATTTGCGGCTCTTATCGTTTGCCATAATAAATACCCTTGTTAAAATATAAAACGTTGCTGGTAAACTACCCCTTTCCCTTAACCGATCTTCAACAAAATCAACAGACCTTGAGTTCTGTATAACTCAAAAAGGTATGCAAAAGAGTAGTTGATTCTGTTTGAATTTACGGCAGTTATCGTTCGTCATAGAAAACATTACCCTTGTTAAAACATAAAAGGTTCCCGGTAAACTACCCCATTCCCTTAACCGATCTTCGACAAAATCAACACACCTTTAGTTCGATATAATTAAAAAAGGTACGAAAAAGACTAGTTGATTCTAGTAGTGGTATAATGCCGGTTCAAAGCCACAAAGGAATGCCGCCTTTCTTAAAAAACAATAAAAAACGATAAAAACCATGATCTAAGAGATGTCGCCGCCACCGCTGGACCCGCAGCATCCCAATGGACCACAGCATCCGCGAATTTCCGCGAATAAATTTTTTAATTTTTTTAATTTGATTTTTTATTTTTTTAATTAAATTGATTTGCATATCAAGGGGGTGGGTGGTGGTGGGATGAGGTTCAATGGACCACAGCATCCGTGAATATAATTTTTTATTTTTTGAATTAAATTGATTTGCATATCAAGGGGGTGGTGGGGGGTGGGATGAGGTTCAATGGACCACCAGCATCCGTGAATATAATTTTTTATTTTTTTAATAAAGCTGATTTGCATATCAGGGGGTGGTGGTGGGTGGGGAGGTTCCAACTTGATGCATTATAGTGTATATTAAAATATATGATCAGAGTTACCAACCTTTGCATGAGTTCAAATTTGTCGCGTGTTATAATGTATATTAAATCTATATGATCAGGTGTACCAACCTTTGTATTATTATTATAGTGTATAGATATTTTATATGAGCAGGTTTGCTAACATTTTCTGTGGCGGGGGGAGGGAAATTCAAATATGTGTTATATAGTGTATATATTAAAATATATGATCAGGGTTACCAATCTTACATTATTGTGTATAGAGCAGATCTGCCAACATTTTTTTTTTTCTTTTCTGTGGTGGGAAATTCAAACTATATGATCATGATTGGTACTCTCTCTCTCTCTCTCTCTCTCTCTTACATTTGAATGTAAGTAAAACTATCTCTCTCTCTCTCTCTCTCTCTCTCTCTCGTTGTCAAAACTTTATGTTCAAACCGTTTCTCCTCTCTCTCTCTCTCTCTCTCACTCTCTCTCTCTCTCTCTCGTTGTCACCGTTTCTCCTCTCTCTCTCTCTCTCTCTCTCTCTCTCTCTCTCTCTCTCTCTCTCTCTCTCTCTCTCTCTCTCTCTCTCTCTCTCACTCTCACTCTCTCTCTCTCTCTCTCGTTGTCAAACGTTATGTTCAAACGTTTCTCCTCTCTCTCTCTCTCACTGTGTACATTGAGTAGAGTAGTCGTGTGATGATTAAATAATTTTAGCTCACAGTCTCACTCTCTCTCTCTCGTTGTCAAAGTGAAATATGTGTACACATACAAATCGCTGTCGGACAATGTACGCACTGCTCACACACACACACACATTGTGTATGTCTCTCTCTCGCTGCAAACGTTGACAAGAATTCCCTTATTCAATGCGCATTAGTAGCGCTGACGGTAATTATGGATTAGAAAGTATTTACTCCAAACAGACATTTGCTTTCTCCACTACCCGAGTACAACGGCAATGTCCATCATTAACGGTGTGGAGACAACACATGCTAGTTTGGTAAGTAACAATTTATTGTATGTACAGATTTTATTTAAACGTAAAAATTATTTGCATTTAATACATGTGTGTGTATGCGTGTGTGTATGATCAAATTATTATGTCTGTTACAATTGTGCGATCAATTACTATGTCTGTTACAAAAAAATTCTGAAATTTATTCTTGTCGTGCTTTTATATTACATTACGTAATTTTATTGTATGTACAGATTTTATTTAAACGTAATTTATATATTACACTACATAATTTTATTGTATGTACAGATTTTATTTAAACGTAAAAATTATTCACATTATCACATGCATTATTTATTGAATTTAATACACGTTTCATTCAAACAAGTGTGTGTGTGTGTGTGTGTGTGTGTGTGTGTGTGTGTGTGTGTGTGTGTGTGTGTGTGTGTGTGTGTGTGTGTGTGATCAAATTACAATTTCCGAAATATATTCTTACTGTACTTTTTATATTACACTTCTAATTGAAGATATATTTTAGGTATAGCTGAATTGTAAGCGTGCGAGCCTTCAGTGTGCATACAACGTCTGGCATTTAAGGGTACGTGTGTGGACAACGCTCACTAGTTTGTTTGTTGCAAGTAAGTATACATTATGGAGGGTGGGTTATACAAATAATAATAATAAAGTGTGTACTATATACATTTATTAAAATACATACACAGCTCCAAGATTATATTAAACTAGTTTTACAATTAAAATACATACACAGCTCAATATTATATTGTTACAAGTATTAAAATATATATAAACTAGTTTTACAATTAAAAATACAGACACATACACAGCTCCAATATTATAATGTTACAAATATGAAAATATATATTTAAAACTAGTATTTACAAAATGTGTATAAAATAAGACTTAAACACGTCTATGTACCGCGTTGGACAATGGCGTATATTCTACAAGCGTATCATGTAGTATCATACAGTAGGCAGTCGTCTGTGCAGGAAAATTCATTGACGATTCAAATTCTAAACGTACATCAACTGCTGAAGACTTAAGCGCATCGTCTTGTTTGCTACAATCAAATACAAACAGCGGGGCTTTTGATTTGAATAATTCTGGTGTCAGTACTGGGCTGACGTCTAAACGGTGGTAATACGAACTTTGAAAACTGACGTACATATTGTACAATAATGCAAAACGGTCTTTCCCAATATCCAAGTTTAAATTATCGTAAGGATAATACTTGTCGTTTAGAAACAGTCTCGCATTGATCACATTACAATGATCAAATTCATCGGCGTGTGCCGTCAGTACATTCTTTCTTGCTGTCTGAAACGCTAACACAACAAAGCGTGGTTTTTCTAGCTGACTCGAGGTCTTGACAATTCTGCCTTTTAGTCTGTGGTAAGGCAGGATACTCATGCAACTTCCAGGTCCTAAAAGGCATAGTTATCGGGTGGTCTTTCTCAATGAGTCGTAACAGCGGTAATCTGTACGCATTAGCTACATGTACATAAGGCATTTTCCAGTAAACTTTATCTAGTTCAAGAACACAATTAGCAGTCGTTTGTCCGCTTGTTAAAACCATAGCGTTTATGTCGGTAGATGTGCGTAGCAGTATAAGTTCTTGTTTTACGTTCAGCACGATGCGTGTATAGTCTTCTGCGAATCCCATTAGCATTTTCAGTGGAATACAAAAGTTGAATTCACCGTCATCATTCACTTTTAATACGTTTGTGGTCGGCGCCACCCAACCCGCGTTTTTCATTGCGTCACGTGTGTTGTTGTTGAGTGATAGAAAAGTTTTAATAGTTGACGTAACACCGACGTTTCGAGTATGGTCCACTACCACACCGGCCAACTCGTAACGAATCTCTTCAAAGAGAAATGCTATAGCATTGTTCACCAGTTCCAAATTCAATGCAGTATCTGCAGCCACACTAGGGTTTTTAACCAACTTGCCTTCGATGTAGAGGAAACTTTCTGACGGCAGTGTAAAGACGCCTGTTGTTGTATCGGCACACGTATTTCATCATTGTTTCCATATCTTGTTGTTGCGTACGGTGCGTGTGAATGAAATGAAAAGTGTGTGATACTGTCTTCAAAGAACGGTTGCTGCTCCACAGATAATATTCCACTCGCCATGTTACTTGTTTACAACAAAACCCAATGAAATCAGAAAACGGCGGTTAACTGATGTTAATCGTTTCAGTTTCGAACGAGTACTGATGCGTTTCCCAACTGATCTTTCTTCTTCTTCTTCTTTTATTGCCGACGACTGTGGTAGCAGCGGTGGCGAAGAAACAAAGTACAAGCCCATGTCTATAGTCGTTTTAGATGTAAACTCACAGTGATGACTTCACCGCGAAAATCTATTACGTCACCGTCCTGGTCGTGTAAAGATAATGTTATGTTGTCCAAACGACTCACATTCACAGGTAGGTATATGACGTTTGTAGGTGATTCAATTATTTTGAATCCTGGTTCGACTGACGGATAGAATGAGTGCAGTGTGTGCTCGTTTTTACCGTTCTTGTATGATCCGTGCGCTATATTACACCTTATCAGTATACTGTTCACTTTTATAATGTTAACTGTGGCGTCAGACGTGTGAGTTTTATTCGCTTCAAGCAGACGCTTTTCCTTGAAACCCAACATATCACCGATACCGTACACTGTTTGTTGAAAGTCAATATCCAGTGCACAAGTCAGTTCACATTTCAGTGTATTGTTGTTAGGACGTAGGCTAATCTTTGAGTCTCCTAACTGCTTTTTGAGGAAGGCTTCTATGTCACCGATTTCATAAGCACCTGTAGGTAAAATTATCAAGTCCCACGTTGTTCCGTCCCGTAGTACTGGAAACACATTGTTTTTTCCCTCAACCACGTTTGGTATACTGTTGTATGTAGTAAAGTCCAATAGACCTACATACCATTCACCGTTTGTTAGTTCGAGAGGTGGGAAAAAGTCACATACAAGAGCAGCAGCATTCGTACCTGTTAAGGTGACCGACAGCGAAGACATCTTGTCGCTTACTGATCACTCACGCGTTAAGAAGTCCAAACATAAATGTCCACAGATGACTGTGTGTGGTGACTGTTCACGTTCGTAATTGTAGTAAATGTCAGTGTCGGTTCCAAAATACTGTGTCAGCTCAAGAGGTGGTCGCATATTACCATACGCATCATAGTAGTAAACTCGATTGTTTCGCTTCTTGTAGCAAACCCAGTGCGTACCAGGTCCTTCTGCACTGTCCAGATTAACAACTGCACTCTCATTCTTCCATGGCCGTCTGCGTGGTAAAGTGTTACGCATAAAAACTCCTCTGAAATAAGGTATTTTCAAAAGTTTTGCGTACACATACAAATCACTGTCGGACAATGCACGCACTGGTATGCAAATTAGTTTTTTTTGTCTGTAAGGACGTAGATATAGACCTGACGCTATTTTTGTATTGTTACGTTTATGTCTTGAGACTGTTTTGCGTTTGCAGGTCGTTTTGCGTTTGCCCACGGATTGACGTTTAATTCCTGAACCCTTCTTCTTTTTTCTACAACCACTACGCGAGCCCCCTCCACCCACTGCCGATTTCGTTTTCATTTCGGCGGCTACAGCTGCAGCATACGCTCTTTCACTAACACCGGAATTCCAACCTTTCACTCGTTCCCACGCTTTGTCGGCAAGAACGCGATCAGCTATACGTCTTCGACTGTTGTCTTTGTACCTTGCGTAGGCGATATCGTGTTCGCGACAGGCTTCGTCCAGCTCGTTGATTCCACGCTCGCCACGTGCCAATCTCTCTTTGAGTTTTGTTCCGGGTCCACAGAATCGGTAGCCGGGTAGGTGTAATTCTACTGGTAATGCATCCACCGCTCGATTAATCAAAGTAGGTACTGACGAAACGATAGCGGGCACAGTGTTTTTAAGTATTTTTCCAATTACACCACGCCCTATTATTTTCTTACGAAGTACGTGCATTCTTGTAAACAGATCTCCAATCCTTGATTTCCGTTTCCGTATCGAGAACGTCTATTAAACGTCCCACCTCTTCAATATATTCAGCCAGAACTGAACGCTGTGTCGTGCTGTCTTGATATTTTTAGACAAACTTTATTAGATTGATTATATGAGCGTGAAATACCTGAGTGACCTTGTACAATTCGGTCTTTATATGTAATTTTAATTCGTGCATTTGTCGTACAGTGACTGCGTCTTTGTCATTGACACCGTTCGCTATATTCGTAATTTTTCTTCCGGCAGCGTAGAAAGCATCGCTTTGCAAACTGATTGTGTGTGCGTGTAAAAATTCCAAATTCACTGCGTCTTTGAAGTCAACAGGCGCTTGCACACGCGTTAGTCGACCGTCATTAACGATTACGTTACCTGCACGATCTTTTTTCAAACTCTTCTCGTCTACGTATCGTTTTGTGGCTGCATCTCTTGATTTAAGCGGATCGTTTAGCATTATTATTCGATGATCTTTTGCGTCTACGGTAACGTCGTCGTTCTTGTACTGTAAGCATGCGTCCTTTACGTACTGTAAAGAAACAACATCGTGCAGCTCTTCAGGATCACCCAAGTTGCGTATCTTTTTGTTTTTCACATCAAAGTGACCGTCGTTAGTCACTCCTAAACCGATATCCTCACGCAGACTTCGATGAGTTTCTTTTCGCACTCTTACAGCGCTGTCGTGTCTACCGAACTTGTCTACACTCATATTTATGAAGAACTGGTGGTTGTAGAACGGTGCGTCTGCTTTTTATATGATAATGCCGGCTTCACGTAATTCCTCCAATATCGACATGATTTCATTCCTATGACCAGTATGCCCACTATTTTGAGAAGCCATTAACAGTCTCAATCTATTAACCAACTCGTTAGGATCATCCCAATGCACATAATCGATTGCAGTGTTCGGTTTCATCTTCATATAGCCACTCCCTGTACGTTTTCGTGCACTCGATGCAAACAATTTAGATATTACTAGTCGGTACTTGACGCCACTGTTACTGTTTATTCGTGTATTGTGTTTATATTTTTGTTTGTGTCCGTTGGTTGCTAGTAGTATGGACTTATATTTCCTCATATCGTCCTTATTGTATTTTTTCGGTAGTTTCATAAACAAAAGTTCATACAGACCAGGCGTACCCTCGTAAATTTTTCCTTTGACATGAAAGTTGTCGTTATCATCGATTTTTACATTTGAATCACCTATCATAAATTTACCGCCTTCGTATCGAACACCATACATACGATCTATAATCCGTCTACAGTCCGCCGATTCGCACAAACGCATATATTTGTTTGCTAATAAATCGTCACTGAAATGTGAAGTGTTAGGGTTCCATGCGTCCTCGTCACTGAAATTAGAAGCGTTATGACTCTGCATGTCACTTTCGTTTTCTGTTATTACGTGTTGTGTAGGCTCTTCTTGTTTTATCTGCTGCTTCTCCTCCTCCTCCTCCTCCTCCTCCATTATATCACCACTTAACTTTCGTGAAATAGCTTCTAACGGTTCCAGAATCGGTCTGTAATATTTTCTAAACTTCTCGTCGCTTTCTCTGATACCGTGTTGTAATGCATGATATTTTTTCCTTATGTTGTCACTTATCATATCTATATCATACGCAAGTCGTTCCTCCTTATTCATCGCCATCGTGTGTTAGCAAGAGGACTGATTACATTACTACAGTGCAACCACTTTTATACTTCGCCAGAAACAATTATGAATCGATCAAAGCCGATTCTATATCTACCTTCATTTATTGACGAGTCTTTGTCTATGACTAGAAATCCATAACGATCCTTCCACGCTTCCATGCAAACGTCTTTAAAAGCATCATATTTCATATCCGTGTTAACATGATCAGCGTATGCATGCCGTAAATTTAGATCGTCTTGTTTGAACAATATCAACAAGTAAGCGTTGTCACGTACCAATTGTTTCGGTATCTGGCTATATGTCTGACATAGATAGAATGTGTCCACACCGCTATGTCTCCCCATAGCAAAATACTTTCGAATATTGTTTTGTCTTTCACACGATACGTCATCGAATACGATAACAGAGTCGAGACCAGCGATTTCACTCGGTAGTGGGACTTCTTCGTTCTCGCTGTATGCATGATAACCTAAACCTTCATCAGCGAGTGATTTCATCACTGTTTCTAGCATTCTGTATTTTGGTTGAAATAATGATTTTGAAAACACATATACATTGCGGAAACGTAGACCGTTGGCATCAAACAGTAGGTTGAATAGCACATTGGATTTCCCACAGGAACTTGGGCCTGTAACGATACAGCGAATACTGTTCGGGAATAGCGGGTCATGTTTACGTTTAGCACTGCCTTCGTCACCAGCCAAAAAGTCCATATCCGTTATTGGTAATTTGTTTGCTTGCTGTACAATCTTCATCTTTGTGAATACCGAAAGCATACTGTTTTCAGCACGTGCTGTCACCTTTTTTATATTAGATCTTTCTTATGTATCCATGCATCGTGTTTACCATCAAAACCGAGCCAACGAACACGCACTCTGTCACCTTTGCGTTGTAACACCTTTTCCACTAGGTATACGTCGCCGACTTTGGACTTACTAATCTCGTGCTCGTAAAAACCACCTTTCAACACTTTGTTTAGATGATCTTTTAGCAGATAAGTGACGGGGATTGTAGTGGATTGTACTTTATCCACAGAGAATATTTCGTTAGTCCAATTTGGCGTATAACCTTTGGCGAACGTCATTTTGTGCTTACTTATACGAACACGGTCACCGACTTTAAATTTGGGTGGTTTCACTGGACTGATTTTAGGCGCTGTGTTCTTCCTTATTCGTTCCAACACTATATGTTCGTTGGCGTCATTCACTTCACTCGGTTTCATACCAATGGTTCTGTGTGTGGTATTGTTGTACGATTTCAGTAATATAGGTAGTAGATCTAACCAGCGGTAGTGTCCTTGTTCGCTGAAAGCTTGATACATGTGTGTCTTCAGTGTGCGATTAAAACGTTCCACTATGGAAGCTTTTTTATCACTATAGGTTGAGTAATGTTTCACATTATACTTTTTTAGCAACGCTTGTATTGTGCTGTTGTAATACTCCTTCCCGTTGTCTGTCTGTAAATACTTCATTCGGTTAGCGGCTAGTATAGGCTTCAACGCGTTCGTCACTTCTTTCCCGGTCTTCGTTTTCAATGGTACGGCGTACGCGTACTTGGTAAACGCATTGATTACAGTCATCATATACTTGTACCCTTTGTTCACTCGAGCGTATGGTATCATTTCCACAAGATCCGCTTGGTACAAATCGTGCATACCCTTCAGTTCAACCGCGCGTCTAACGAAATTCCTTCTCGCCGCTCTGTGTAGCTCTTGCGCAATATTCTTGCGTACGTTGTTCATGGTTTAAGATACACTAACATAATACATACGTTTAAAAAAAAATACTATATATATGTATAACAGTTCCTTTTGTTTTCGGTATTCATTCTCTCTCTCTCTTGAAGATCATGGCCAACCTTCAGCAGGAACGTGGGCTGATAAGCGCTATATACTAGACAATGGCCATGATACATTCGCGTACGGTCATTATCGGATACGAGACAAATTAATTGCTGACGACTCTGCTCTCCCCGCCTGCTAAAATTCCATGTTACACCGCCCCCCACCACCTGTTAAAAACAAAAACAAAACAACAAATTCCCACTGTGATATCCACAGACACTTTTGTTTTCTACCGTTAGTTATTGTCACTCCACACTTCAGTTCGGACGGCAGTAAACGTAAGTTTGCGTATTATTATCATTATTGTAACGATATTTGTGTTTATACATATTAGTTTGTAATGTATGGTTTCTTTTTATAGTATAATGGAAAACGCTGCTGTAATAATTGACTTTCACTGCTTTTATGATGACAACGGCAATTATATAGTAAAGGAGTTGTCAGTCATGGATATAACACGTTTTGCATGCAGACATTGGATTTTCGCCCCGCCTGCTACAGCCGTTACGAATTCGAAATACACTAGAACCAACTGCTGGTTAACGACAAACTATCATGGCCTCAGATGGAGTGAAGGAGAGACACCGTACGACAATCTTGTTTCAGTGTTAACAACGTATACGAACATATATAAATATGTGTTTGTGAAGGGTCTTGAGAAAAAACGTTTTTTAGAATCGAAAATAATCCATCATCATATAATAAATCTTGATGACATTGGCTGCCCTAAAAACATACCATATCTATTTCCCGGTACGTTATGTCTTACACATTGCAATTCTTCTTCTACCCGTTGTACAAACCATAAGGTGTACGCACTTAGAGAGTGGATAATTAATGATTTTTCTGTTATACGAACATTTTTAATGTGAGTGTCTCATAGCATTGGTAATTTCGTTTAGGTAAACTTGTACATGACTGCAGGCGATAACTATTTCTGTATGAGAGTAGTCTGTGGACTCTCCTAATATATATTTTGTAACAGCGCTAATTCTGCATGTGTGTATGTACATGCAAAGCTTCAGGCGATGAAAGTGAACTTTCCTGATGGCCACACCACCACCATTACTTTCACTAGTCTTCTTTGTAGCGAATATTCTGACATTGTTTGGTTCCACCTCGTTTGATACAGACGTCTTCACTTCTAATAATGTCATTTATCACAAAATTCAATGCAGTTTCTGCTATTGAGTACAAACGGTGTGCAGAATTAACAGCGAACAAGCAGTATCCGATCGTTAACATGGTGCATGTGGACACTAGATATGGGAAGTCTGTGCTTGTAACGTTGGAAGATGGTGAGCACCGCTTCTACCTAAGAGATATGCCAATGTCTTTACAGATGAAGAGCTCCGTCATATAAACCCCAGCGACCTACATCTCGTGTTTCGAGGCATGAGGAACCAAACAGCGCAGGTGGAAATAGTGCCTTGTTAAGGTAACAAACTACTTTTAATAAACAATTTTTATCACTGTGTGTGCGTGTGTTTGAATGTAGTGCAGATTCTAATTTACAAAGTTTTGATGAATAATATTTGAAAGGACATTAACTTATGAGGAAATTAATTTCTATTTTTCATCTGTAACGACATGTGTGTATAATTTTAATTTATTTCACTATACGCCTCTGAACCTATATGTAATTATTTGTAAACTGCGTTACCTGTTGCAGCAAACGTTAACACTAGAACGATTATATTATTATTATTCAGTGATATATACATACAATTTACTTATTAAACACTTCAATGATTGGATTTCTACTCGTCATTTGTAACGTCTTACAATGACCATAGCATATTTAAATCTGTTATCTGTTTTTGTATGGAGGTCAGTGCGACACAACATGTAACAAACGTAATTGGGCCTAACGTGTACATGCTTCAACCCAACGTGTGCGCTCGTTGTGTGCGCGTGTGTGTGTGTGTGTCTGTGTGTGTGTGTGTGCGTGCGTTGCGTGTGTGTGTTGCAAGCCTGAAATTTTTATTATTTAAATCTGTTATCTGTTTTTGTATGGAGGTCAGTGCGACGCAACGTGTAACAAACGTAATTGGACCTAACATGATTCAACCCAACGTGTGCGCTCGTTGTGTGTGTGTGTGTATGTATGGTTACGTTGTGTGCGTTCGTTGTGTGCGTGTGCGCATGTGTGTGTGTGTGTGTGTGTGTGTGTGTGTGTGTGTCTGTCTGTGTGTGATATTTAACATGATTTTTATGTTGATTGTATTGTTATGTTGCAGGTTGCTTCTCCTACAAGTACGACACAATTATATATAAACTTTTCGAAAAAATATCAATTTTATAATGTATTTATTTATTTATGAATTGTGAATTTATAAACTTTTCAAAAAAAATCAATTTTATATTGTGAATTTTAAAATATTGTTAAATATATTTAATCATTTAAACAAATTATGGCTTTATTTTATTTCACTATACACCTCTGAACATGTGTACAATTAATTTTTTGTGAACTGTATTACTTGTGGGAACTGTTACATCAGAAGATTTGTATGAATTTCAACCCCCACCGTTTTCATCTGTAACAACATGTGTGTATAATTTTAATTTATTTCGCTATACACCACTGAACCTATGTGTGTAATTATTTTGTAAACTGCAACCATTAAACAGAAATTAAACAGAAGTATTGTACCACATGAAGAAGAGCGTATTGAAGATTGTTAAGCCGTTAACGTATGGATTTGTCATCTGTAACAGCACACGCACAGGTACACATGTAAGTAGTTCATTGACAACAACACACATACATAGTTAATATTTGCCAAATATATATATTTCTAAAATCATATACAGACCTCCCTAACAAGGATCAATCACACTGACTGCATTATAAAACTATTAATTAATTATTTAATACATTGAAAAATGAAGACGGCGTTTTGACAACGAGTGAGAGAGAGAGAGAGAGAGAGAGAGAGAGAGAGAGAGAGAGAGAGAGAGAGAGAGAGAGAGAGAGAGAGAGAGAGAGCTAAAATTATTTACTCATCACACCGACTACTCAATGTACACGGTAAGAGAGAGAGAGAGGAGAAACGGTATGAAACCTTGCACAGTTGAAACCTGCTCTACAAACGCTTCACACTGGGCGTTATGTTAAGAGAGAGAGAGAACACGTATGTAAGTAGTTGACAACACACACGCACACATAGTTAATATTTGTTAATTATTTAATACAATGAAAAATGAATACTGCGTTTTGACGACGAGTGAGAGAGAGAGCGTTGTAAGTACGTACACAGTTAATATTTGTCGAATATATATAAACTTTCTAAAGTCATATACATGCACGGTGACCACAGAGAGGAGAAACGGTTTGAACATAACGTTTGACAACGAGAGAGAGAGAGAGAGAGAGAGAGAGAGAGAGAGAGAGAGATGAGAGAGAGAGAGAGAGAGAGAGAGAGAGAGAGAGAGAGAGACTGTGCGCTAAAATTATTTCATCATCACACCGACTACTCTACTCAATGTACACAGTGAGAGAGAGAGAGAGAGAGAGAGAGGCGAAACGGTTTGAACATAACGTTTGACAACAAGAGAGAGTGAGAGAGAGAGAGAGAGAGAGATAGTTTTACTTACATTCAAATGTGAGAGAGGAGAAACGATTTGAACATAACATATGATTTAGGGAGACCGCTTAATGTTTGAATTTTTCGCCTTGATTTCGTCGTCGTCACAATCGACTAACCGCACACACATATAGGTATATATATATATATATATATATATACATTATAACGTGTTGCTAATAATGTATCACACGTTTGAATTTCCCTCCCCGTTTGACAACAAGAGAGAGTGAGAGAGAGAGAGAGAGAGAGAGAGAGAGAGAGAGAGAGAGAGAGAGAGAGAGAGAGAGAGAGAGAGAGAGATAATTTTACCTACATTCAAATGTGAGAGAGGAGAAACGGTTTGAACATAACGTTTTGACAACGAGAGAGAGAGAGAGATAGTTTTACTTACATTCAAATGTGAAAGAGAGAGAGAGAGAGAGAGAGAGAGAGAGAGTAACAATCATGATCATATAGTTTGAATTTCCCACCACAGAAGAGAAAAAAAATGTTGGCAGATCTGCTCTATACACAATAATGTAAGATTGGTAACCCTGATCATATATTTTTAATATATACACTATATAACACATATTTGAATTTCCCTCCCCCCGCCACAGAAAATGTTAGCAAACCTACTCATATAAAATATCTATACACTATAATAATAATACAAAGGTTGGTACACCTGATCATATAGATTTAATATACATTATAACACGCGACAAATTTGAACTCATGCAAAGGTTGGTAACTCTGATCATATATTTTAATATACACTATAATGCATCAAGTTGGAACCTCCCACCCACCACCACCCCCTGATATGCAAATCAATTTAATAAAAAAAATAAAAAATTATATTCACGGATGCTGGTGGTCCATTGAACCTCATCCCACCCCTTGATATGCAAATCAATTTAATTAAAAAAATAAAAAATTATATTCACGGATGCTGTGGTCCATTGAACCTCATCCCACCCCCACCCACCCCCTTGATATGCAAATCAATTTAATTAAAAAAATAAAAAATCAAATAAAAAAAATAAAAAAATTTATTCGCGGAAATTCGCGGATGCTGTGGTCCATTGGGATGCTGCGGGTCCAGCGGTGGCGGCGTCATCTCTTAGATCATGTTTTTTATCGTTTTTTATTGTTTTTTAAGAAAGGCGGCATTCCTTTGTGGCTTTGAACCGGCATTATACCACTACTGAATCTGTTTGAATTTGCGGCTGTTATCGTTTTCCATAGGAAAAAATTACCCTTGATAAAAACAAATGTTGCCGGTAAACTACCCCTTTCCCTTAACCGATCTTTACCAATAACAATAGGTCTTGTGTACTCTACAAATCAATGCTGTATGCAAAAAATTATTTGATTCTGTTTGATTTTTCGGCTATCGTTTGCCATAGAATGAAATTACCCTTGATAAGAAAAACGTTGCAGGTAAACTACCCCTTTCCCTTAACCGATCTTCACAAAAAACGACAGATCTTGAGTACTCTATAAACCAGAGCTGTATGCAAAAAATTATTTGATTTTGTTTGAATTTGCGACTCTTATCGTTTGCCATATAAAATACTTTTTTAAAACGTAAAACGTTGCAGGTAAACTACCCCTTTCCCTTAACCGATCTTCACCAAAAACAATAGATCCTGAGAACTCTACAATCCAGGGTTGTATGGAAAACATTATTTGATTCTGTTTACATTTGCGGCTTTTATCGTTTGCCATAGAAAAAAAACCCTTCTTAATATATAAAATGTTGCAGGAAAACTACCCCTTCCCCTTAACCGATCTTTACCAAAACCAACAGGTCTTGAGAACTCTATAATGCAGGGCTGTATGCAAAAGAGTAGTTGATTCTGTTTGAATTTTCGGCTGTTATCGTTTGCCATAAAAAAAATTACCCTTGATTAAAAAAAAACCGTTGCTGGTAAACTACCCTATTCCCTTAACCGATCTTCACCAAAACCAACAGGTCTTGAGAACTCTACAATTCAGGGCTGTATGCGAAACATTATTTGATTCTGTTTGAATTTGCGGCTGTTATCGTTTGCCATAGAAAAAAAATCTATAGATAGACACACAGACACTTTTCAAAAAATGACTTTTTTTCATGTTTTGAGGGTAGTAGAATCAGAATCTACAATAATCTCGAACACGATTTTTTTTTGCCATCACCATACTTCCATTTCCTTAAGGAACATGGAAGTAAAAACACTACTTAATACTACTTAATAGTGTACTTATTTAAAATCGTATTCAATTAATTGAGTTACTCTTAAATCCCATGTACTGATATTTGTGAAATGGTACAGGTACGCTAATGATGGCGTTTCCTCCGAAAAATCCTACACAGACAACGGATATACACAGAAAACTGCGTTCAGTTACGCATTTAGTTACTTTTAAATTGCAAAATATAATTTTTTGTGCTCACGTAATACAGAAGCACTAAAGTTTGTTCACTCTTGGATCTGGATCCTGGATCCTGGATAGACTGGATCCTGACGTAAACAAAGCGTAATGATACAACACAGACGCATGTACAGATGGACGTTAAAACTTTCTTATCAAAACATAAATGACCTAAAGAATTATAAATATAGTTAACCTTATTTTTAGTTGCATTAATCCCAGTTATACTACAAAAATGTATTTATATATTTTTAATCAATTAACTTTTGTTTAGCATGAGCGACTAAAATTTTATCCATGAAAAAGTAAATAATTTTACTATAGGCCTACTACATTCAACCCGGCAACACTCGTTACTCGTGAGCGCTGGAAAAGAGGGAACAAATGTGTGACGAAATGAATATCAATTTTGATGTGTGAATGAACACAGGCACAAGCTGAGCAGGCACTGGCTTACCAGTCCAATAAAGCTCATATATATATATATATATATTTTTTCTCGTCAGAATTTTTGGGACTCGTTTTGTAAGCTTTGATCCAACAAAGTACTCAACTTGTCATGATTTACAGCTGTAGAAAAATGTAGCTCGTAAAATGTGTAGACACGTAAAACATATTCCAGAAGAGGAATAAATAAAATAATGAAACAAAATCAAGCTAAACAAACTTTAAACTAAGTAAGAATGTAGCCTATTAATTCAATTAACAGATTTACTTTATAGAAATACACATAGAAACCTGAAGACGATATTTCCTTAGGTCTTCACACACACACACACACACACACACACACACACACACACACACACACACACACACACACACACACACACACACACACACACACACACACACACACACACACACACACACACACACACACACACACACACACACACACACACACAATTTCTGCATTTTAAATTAATGAACCCTCTCCCTTATCGTCTGAATTTTCGGAATTCTTTAATTTTTCAAATTTTGGTAAATGTGCGTGCATACCTGAACGTTTGTGTGTGTGTGTGTGTGTGTGTGTGTGTGTGTGTGTGTGTGTGTGTGTGTGTGTGTGTGTGTGTGTGTGTGTGTGTGTGTGTGTGTGAGAGAGAGAGAGAGAGAGAGAGAGACAGACAGACAGACAGACAGACAGAGGGAGAGCGTGCGCACGTGTGTGCCTCTGAAGCATGCTCTTGTAATTAGAGACATTTGGTTTTATACCTTCATTTTAAAATTAAGGCTACTTGTTCTAAATAAAAGAGATAGGTAATGGTATTAGTTTAAATCGATACACTAGGTTTAATACGCTCAACATTTTTGATAAGGTTATAAAAATTAAAATTGTTTTTAAGATCCCTCCTGATGAAGATGATATGAAAGCGGCAATAGAAAGACTTAAAAACAACAAAGCTCCTGTTCTGATGATCTTTCTGCGGAGCATTTAAAAAGCGGTGGCCCAGAGCTGGTTAAAACCCTTCAAGACCTTATCATTGATATATGGATAAAGGAGAAACTGCCAACACCCTGGCAGAAGACAGTTATATGTCCGATTTATAAAAAGGGGGATCAACTAGGCTGTAACAATTACAGAGGCATTTCTCTTCTCCCTGTGGCGTATAAAATAATGTCCCGTTTATTGTACCAAAAACTGCTTCCACATGCTTATCAGATGATTGGTCCATATCAGTGCGGATTTAGAAGAGGGAACTCGACAATAGACCAAGTTTTCACACTCCGACAAATTCTGGAGAAAGGTAGGGAACATAAGCTACAAACCCATCACCTCTTCATAGATTTCAGAAATGCATAAGATAGCGTTGATAGACGAGAACTTAACACAGCTCTTGAAGAACTAGGCATACCAAAGAAATTAATTAGATTCTGTTGGATGACAGTGCTAACAGTGAAGGCCATGGTGAGGATCCAGAATGACTTACCAGGAGAGTTTGACTATGGAAAGGGAGTCCTCTAAGGCGATGCTCTTGCTTGTCTCCTCTTCATCCTTGCTTTAGAAAAAGCTACGAGAGATGCTGAAATAGATTCCTCCGGGACTGTGTTCAACAGGTTGTTGCAGGTCCGAGAATACGTCGGTGACCTAGATGTAATCGGGAGGACTTTTCGAGCAGTCACTGAAGCCTTTCTCGCTCTTGAAGGTCCCGCAAGGAGGATTGGTCTTCTCGCTAACGAAAGCGAGATAAAATACATGGTCACAGGGCAGAAAGTTAGAGAAGGAGAGCACGTCCAAATTGGCATATATTCCTTCGAAAAAGTCAACGACTTTGTTTATTTAGGATACCAAGTTAACTCTGATGGGGAAACGACAGAAGAAATAAAGCGAAGATCGCTTCAGCTAATAGGTGCTTCTTTGGTCGCAGACCCCTTTGGTTCCAGAGCAGAACAATTGCCAGGAGCATCAATCTCCTTCTGAATAAACACTGATCCGCTCAGTTCTCACTTATGGTTCTGAGACCTGGACCATTTCTAGAAAATCTGAGTCAAACCTGCTGGTTCATGAACGCAAAATCCTCCTCAGTATTTTTGGTCCAATATGTGTGGGAATGAAAGATGAAGGAAAAGGACCAATCAAGAACTGAACACTTCTGAATGAACCAGATATTGTGAAGGTTATAAAACTTGGTAGACTCAGGTGGGCTAGACATGTGATCAGAATGTGGGATAATGAAATCCCCAGAAAGTCACTCACAGAACAGATCTGTGGTACCAGGAGAGTTGGTAGACCCAAACTACGTTGGGAAGACGGTGTGAATTATGATGCGCGACATATACTTGGGACCCGGAACTAGAGAGCAGCTGCACTTGATCGGGACAATTGGAGGAGGTTGTTAAAGGAGGCCTTGACTCAGTAATGGGTTGTCGCGTCGCTGTAAGTAAGTAAGTATTTAAGATTAACAAAATAATGTTAAAATTTTAATATAGATATATACAATGCTAACAAACTAGGCCTACTTAGAATGTTTCTTTTCATCCGAATCAAAAATTATTAAACTAAATTTAATTTAACTGTAACCCGATATTCGATATAATTTAATTCCAACTAATATTTTTTTGAACGGTTTACAAAAATAAAATTTGAATTCTCGACGCAGTGTAAGGTGGCTGTGTAGTGCAAGTTGCATTGTTAATCATAATCACCGGTTAGGGCACGTATTCCGCAAGTAATTACCTGCTCTCAGCAAGTGCTGTTCAATAGAGATTTATGAAACTGGTATCCGGTGTGTGTAAAAAACGTATTTTATTATTATTTTTTTCTCTTATTTTGTATCAGATGAAGCAAGTCGACAGTGAATTGGATACCATATTGTCCGTAATCCTTGCTGTACGACGAATATGTCTAAAAAACATAGGGGTAGTGACTGGCTTATACTTTACATACCCCACATCCGCTATTGACAAGCAGCTATTTGCACGTTGCCAATGCACGACATCATAAGCACATAACCACTTGTCATGTGTAGGAGTACGCGCAGTTATGAGTTGTAGGCCCACATAAAATATGCGCCGGTACTTCATAAAAAACAGTCCTACCGACACTCGGAACACGCAATATGGCGGTTACAAGTATCGATCATTGTAGATACACACGCTTTATACGTTTCTGCACATACACAACATACATATGCGCCTCCCTCTGTACGTCCATTTTACATTCTGAATCAGCTGTTAGAACATAACTTATCGTGTATATTGTGACAGCACGATAAATGTTAAAAGACTATTCAAAAGCATTCCATATGTAACTTATTGTAAATTGTACTTAGGAACTAAGATACTCTTGATTGAAATCTACTTTGGACATTAGCGTTGAATAATTCTTTCTTCTTCTTTTCTCAATACTGTAATTGCAACAACATGTATATTGTTACAACACAAATAAGCCACCCCAATACCAGGGATAAAAACGATGAATCAACTATAAAATGTTTAAACTAATGAAAATAAAATAACAATGACGCGACAAACGACTACATGACCTAACCCAAGTGATTGATTCAATACAACCAAATAAAATGAAACCAAATGAGAAGGGGAAAACCAAAATAAAATGAAATCAAAGAAGGAGGAAAATGAAAATGAAACAAAACAAGTATAAAGGAAATAAAATGATAAGACACAAACAAATGATATAGAATAGAAAAAGGAGAAATATTACACTCAAATATAATAATGCAAAAGAAACAAATAAAAAACAAATGTAAAAGATAATTACTAGTATCGACTAAATGATCCTAAATGATCAATGTAAATGATAATTGATAAAACCCGATAAAGTAATGAAAAAACTAAAAGTACACTAACCAAAGAAATAGAGTTTAAATGTAATAAAGAACTCTATAATGACAGGAACTTATTAATACTATAAATAACCTTTGTAAAGTGAGAGATAGTGAGATAGTAAATATAAATAAGTGATAAAGAGAATGTAATGTTAGCGATTACCAACTAATAACACTTAAATAACAGATAAGAAGTGAAAAGTGAAAGAGTGAAACCCTAAAATAATTAGAAACCCTATTGATAGGTATAAACACTTACTAATCTGTGATGAACACTAAATGATTAATGGTGAACAATATTATTATATATTGCTAGTATTAAGATTAATTGTAAATGAGGGATACCATAGTATTCAGGGAAGGAATCCAATAGAATGTCAAAAGTTAGCGTTACCATGGCTAGAGAGTAAAGTTAGTATAAGAAAAAATATAGTAAAGAAAATAAGAGCAAAATCAATCAACACCCCATGTTCTAAGGGATAGTCAATTAAGTAAATTTAAATGGTGTGATGATGTTTATCACCCCAAAAAATAATTAAGAATGAAACGAATTGTAAACAAACGTTGCATAATAGCTGTTAAAGAAATGTTTGTTTAAATCTATGAATAGGATATGGCTGAAGGAATTATACAGACCATAGGCCTAGATGTTATGTTTTATGTAATAGAGAATAGTAAGTAATAGCCAAATTATAAACAATGGAAAATTAAATAAATAAAAAGATAAATTAATACAAATCTAATAACACTGGAAGGGCAGTTAGGAAATAATTAACAAACCATAATGTAGAAACTAATGGGAACATACAATTATTATAAAAACAGATCCAAAACAAATCAACAAGTAGACAAATCATTTATAATACCAAAACAAAACATGTATGAGGGTAAATTAAAAGGTAAATAGTATAAAATAAATAAATATAGCCAATTACTACTTAGGCCTATGAAATGCCTAACTGTAAAAAACAAATAACTACAAATTGTAATAAATTAACAAGGAAATTAGCAAATCCAAGGCAAATAACTAGTCAAGGATAATTTGTGAATAATATTAAAGGATAAATGTTAGATTAAGAACTTAAAATAAGAAAGAAGTGTAATTAACAAATATCAACATAATTGTCCAAACAATAATATATAAGAAAACTCAACCTTATGGGATGTCAAAATGATCTTTGAAAGAAAATACGAACAGCAGTGATAATATTTAATACAAAGAAAGGAAGACGGAAGAATAATAGCAATCAGAAGATATACAGTAATTTTGAATAAAAATTCAAATATGATAACAATGGGCTTATGTCAAGCTAAGCCAATCAAGAGCAATCAGTAACCATGACAACGGAACGTTGGTTACGAATTTTCCGTTAAAACCTATTATTCCATAAGTGACGCTCATCAAGAATAGACGCCAGGCCGTGAATGACCAAAATTTTAATATAAAACGTTTAGAAAGTAATCCAAATTCAAAAAGATGAAGACGTAAGAAGCTGATGAAAGACGAGAACATTTAACTGATGCCTAGGAACAATTAAACCAATTCTAAATCAATAAATTTCTACAACTAACATGAAAAAGATGCCAGACGTACTTAAGCCCCAAGATAATTGAAAATTTACGACTGATGAAGACCCCATTCCATTTCAACTGAATGACAGTTCACCTCGAGTCGACTGATTTGATAAGTATTATTAAATTACCCGAATTTCTGAAATAAATTCTCTTTAAATTTTTCTCACAGTAATCTGAACTCTCACTATAAACTGACGATATAATTTCTTTCAAAGATTGATAAAAAAATAAAACACTGAAATTTTGTTAACTAGTAAACTAACCTGTGTGAAAAATACGAACATTTGAAACACACTTTACCACACTTCAGGAACAAATTATAATTACACATTACATTATTTTTAGTACAACTAATGTAAGGTAGTGTACTTTATTGTAATCATTTAATATTTCTTTCGTAATCACAAGAATCCAGAATTTGAACGTAATAAATTGTAAACAAACGGTAGCAGTCGCCATGAATGACTGAATCATTCGTTCAGTTCGCTTCGCCGAACCTTGAGATTTTGTCTTATAATAATTGCCGGTGCAAATTTGTTTAATAACAAAAATATGATTTTATATATTACTGAATAAATACAAATCGCAATAAAAGAAACTAGTACATAGTTGTAACCACTGTTTTTATTTCATAGGGAAGTGAATTATATAAATTGTGTATTATTTAGCAAAGAGGACAGTAAGCGCTCACGTCGGAAACTCGACGAACTATCAGCGAGATTTATAAACCCGTACAGGCGGAAATAATCAAATTCACCATACCGTCATAGGTAAGAACACTCAATCATACTATTTGTTAATTTAATTGTTTTAATTAAACAATTTGGCGTCACCCGGGATTTATGCACACCTACGAAGAACAGGTAAGGTTCCCACATTAATGTACTGGTAATTTGAAGGATCGCTACGGCCATCGTCAGCGCAATACATAAGTAACGACACCAGTGTGAGGCGAACACACAACTTATACATTTTTACAGAGACGACAGAGTCGACGCGTTACAGATTGGCTTCCATTGCGGGGCTTAAACAAGGCGGACGTCATTTCGACGCGTTACAATATGTATATTTTTATAATTTGATGTACATTTGTTGTTTGAGAGTTTGTTGGGATTACAACGCGTTTTCTAATTACTAACGCACTTTTATACAATGTGCTTTAATAAAAATTGGACGTGTGTTTAAAATTTTAGACGAAAGCAAATAAACAACAGGAGTAAGAGTAGCAGAATTTTTGAACAACTGAAATAAGAAAACTGAGCGACTTCGAGAGAAAAACTCGAAAGCAATGCATTGCGAGAAACTCGTGAACAAAAACGCATTGCACAGCGAAATAAACCATAAATCTTTATGCGACTTAAATTCAGTACGAATATGTTTTGGAAATTTCGAATATGGTTACCCGTCCCGACTATGATCACAAGCGAACCGGTCACGAAGAAGGTTCTTCCTATGAAACTAAATCGAATTATAGTTCACCGTTAAGTTATGGGCTTATAAAGAATTAGAATTTTATTGCGGAGGTTCTACAAAAAATAGAGAGGATAAATGGTCACCACCTTCAGACTAAATTTCTGTAGATATACAGAATTAATTAATATTTTTTATAGTTAATAATATTTAAAGCTACTTTTAAAGGACAAGAAAAAATATAATATTACGTTTCTTTAGCTGACTGGATAATTTCACGGGGATTTTGACCTCCTCAAAACCTGTGTCTGCCTACGTTCATGAACTGCCGTATAATGCAATACTGTCGGTACCACTACCGGGGATCATCCGTGTCTGCACGATTATCGCGTGGTAATCAAAAGAAAACGACGTAATTGTCGGGAAGACGGAATGAAATAAATTATTTGACATTACTGTATTCTTCGGAAGTAGAGGGAAAATAAGGGTTCAAAGCCACAAAGGAATGCCGCCTTTCTTAAAAAACAATAAAAAACACTAAAAAACATGATCTAAGAGATGACGCCGCCACCGCTAGACCCGCAGCATCCCAATGGACCACAGCACCGCGAATTTCCGCGAATACATTTTTTTATTTTTTTTATTTTATTTTTTTATTTTTTTAATTAAATTGATTTGCATATCAAGGGGGTGGGATGAGGTTCAATGGACCACCAGCATCCGTGAATATAATTTTTTATTTTTTTAAGAAAGCTGATTTGCATATCAGTGGGTGGTGTTGGGTGGGTGGTTTTTTTATTTCATATCAGTGGGTGGTGGTGGGTGGGGGTGGTTCCAACTCGATGCATTATAGTGTATATTAAAATATATGATCAGGTGTACCAACCTTTGCATGAGTTCAAATTTGTCGTGTGTTATAATGTATATTAAATCTATATGATCAGGTGTACCAACCGTTGTATTATTATTATAGTGTATAGATATTATATATGTGCAGGGTTGTCAACATTTTCTGTGGCGGGGGGAGGGAAATTCAAATATGTGTTATATAGTGTATATATTAAAATATATGATCAGGGTTACCAATCTTACATTATTGTGTGTGTATAGAGCAGATCTGCCAACATTTTTTTCTCTTCTGTGGTGGGAAACGTATTTTTTATATTACACTTCTAATTGAAGATATATATTTGAATTTAATACATGTGTGTGTAAGCGTGCGCGTATGATCAAATTACAATTTTCTGAATATATTCTTAACGTACTTTTATTCTTAACGCACTTCTAATTGAAGATATATATTTGAATTTAATACATGTGTGTGTGTGATCAAATTACAATTTTCTGAAATATATTCTTACTGTACCTTTTATATTACACTTCTAATTGAAGATATATATTTTAGGTATAACTGAATTTTATCGGTTTCACACTGACTGCTTGCGTGCGTTGATAAATCTATCTCAGCAGTTTTTTTTTAATTGTTGAAAGACTGCTTGTATTATTGTGCGTCTCAGTATACACAAGTTCCTGTGTGTGTAGTCAACATACGCTAGTTTGGTGAGCATAATTTATCAAGTGCATTATTTATTGATTTAATACATGTATGTGTATGTGTGTGTGTGTGTGTGTGTGTGTGTGTGTGATCAAATTATTATTATTATCTGAAACAGAACAGTATATATAGATTCGAGTGGTATGTAAGACGCTGTTATATGTTACTAAAATCATAGCAAATATTTTCATTCTAAGCATATTTACTGTTTAATAATAATTACAACCCAACGAATGATATATATAGTTTGATGCTTTATAAGTTTGTGTACATTGGTTGTATATTGTAAGCATGAAAGTATTATTTAAATCTGTTATCTGCTTCTGTATGGAAGTCATCTATAAATATCAGGTCAGTGCGACACAACGTAATTGGACCTAACATGATTCATGCCAACGTGTGCGCTCGTTGTGTGTGCGTGTGCGTCTGTGTGTGTGTTCGTGTGTGCGCACGTTGCGTGTTTGGTTACGTTGCGTATGCGTCTGTGTGTGTGTGCGTGTGCACGTCGGATGTGTGATTACGTGTGCGTCTGTGTGTGTTCGTGTGTGCGCGCGAAAATAAACTTAATTTTCTTGATCTATCAAATAGTTGGTCTAAGCGTACATGTATTATGTAAATCATCTCTTTTTCAGTCATCTACGTAAGTGCATTTGAATTATTTGCGCATGCGCATAACAGCTTTTTTAGTACAGTTGCACACATATCGACACTCACTTGCAACAACGTCTTACTTACCACACGTTCATGTGCTACAAATTGATATATAAAACGTTTAAGATACACTAACATAATACCAGCGTTATAACAGTACCTTTTGTTTTTCAGTATTCATTCATTCACACTCTCTCTTAAAGATCATGGCTAACCTTCAGCAGGAACGTGGGGAGGAGCAGACTGAACAAGGTAAAAAGTTCAATACCAATTGTCACAGTTAAGAAATTATTTTTGTAATTATGTAGCGTGAAAACTTGCTGATGCGAATTAACGTTTGAGTCATACTATGTCTATTGGTGTGTATGAAAAGTCTCACTCTTAACATCGTTTAGAAATTGACATGTAGATAAAAATTTTTCATGTTCCTTCATAGGTTTGTCACCTTCTTTCCAATCAACTAATTCAATTCCACAACAAAAGCATTTAACTCTATCGTCTACGAATGACATACTATGCCCACAAACATCGAAATTTCTAGGGTAGAAGTAGAACCCCGCAAACGCTAACTCGTCGGGTCTGATAAACGTCACTTCCCAATACTTGAACGATTTTATTCTTTCACTTTCAATACTAAAATCAGGAGTAGCCGACATCTTTACGGTTTGTAATAAACTGACATATTACCCCGACGAGTGTTATTTATTTACTACAAACATGAATTTGTGTACACGTTATTTATCATTCCTATTGGTTACTAATACTCATGTTTCTATTGTTTCAGTTGTGACTCGGTTTTATATCGAGAGGAACAGTAGTGTCCGAGGGTGCATCACAACTTTCGACTACCTTCCAGTGAACGTCAACGCGTCGGATCATGACATAGTATTCGTAATGACTGAGGCACGTCCTTTATTGCTTGAGGATATTCAGGCAGAGCAGGCACGTTTACGCAATATCAAGTGGCATATTGCGTGCAGGATACGTTTTACCAAAACCGTGGTAGATGGTGACAGTGGTGAGGAGAAAGAGGTAACGAAAGACGCCGTCTTCCACGGACGTTGTCGCACGTTGCTCGCGGACGACAGCGACGAGTTGAATTGTCTACTCGATGAATCCTACGATAAAATCTTCAATAGCATATCTAATTTTACCCGTGACGGGAGCGGATGGTCGGTGGATGCTGCACTGAAGCTGGAACTGGTTGTTGGACGGTACCAGCCTCTAGCAGCGTCCTCCTACCTTCCAACCCCGCGAAAACTCTCACACACCAGGGCAGTAGTCAACATCAAGAACCCCCACGATGAAATGTGTTTTCTGTGGTCTGTTCTAGCCCACATACACCCTCAACAACAACATAGAGACCGTGCTTCAAACGACATCCCATTCATAAACACATTAAATATGTCCGGTATCGAGTACCCTGTTTCGTTAAAGTCCATTTCCAAATTTGAAGCACAGAATCCTAACATTTCTATAAACGTTTTCGGCTATGATATAGAAGCCAATATCAGAAATGAATCAAAAAATGAGGTTTACCCTCTGAGAATTACCTCGAATAAGGACAGGTCGCATCACGTTAATCTTTTGCTTCTGACCGATACAAATAGCCGAAAACATTACTGTCTTATCAGTAACATGAGTAGATTGTTATCATCCCTTACAAAATGTAGCAATAAATCATTTTACTGTGACTACTGCCTGCATCGTTTCACCACAGAACATGGTCTGTCCGATCATCTCCCCTACTGCACACCTTACGGCGAGCAGAAGACCAAAATGCCCACGGAGGAGGAGAAGTTTATATCCTTTAAAAATTACGCGCACTGTCTTAAAGTACCCTTCACCGTCTACGCCGACTTCGAGTCCCTCATCACTCCGCTTCAATCGTGTTTACCTGGTAACAACGGCCCGACGACAGTGCACGAGTTAGGTGAATTCTACTCCGTCGATAGCAGCGGTGCCCGTCAGAAAATAACTTCTCCTCCTGTATCGTCCACATCATACGAAGCGATGCATATTCCGTCAGGTTTCTCCTATGCTATCGTCGATCACACGCACAGCCTTTGGAGAGAGGCTAAAGTTTATCGGGGTGAAAACGTTGTAGACACGTTCTTCTCGTGGTTGATGAAAGACGTCGAGGATATGATGAAGGTGGTACGACATAACGTACAATTAATTATGTCCGATGATGACAATGTTGCGTTCACTAACGCCACCGTTTGTCATTTGTGTGAGCGCCCTTTGACAGACGATGACAAGGTACGCAATCATTGCCATCTTACGGGGAAATTCTTGGGAGCAGCCCATAATAGCTGTAATCTGAGCTACAAGATGCCTCGTCATATCCCCGTCTTCTTTCACAACCTTCGTGGCTACGACTGTCACCATTTAATGCAGGGTTTGGGGAAATATAAGGACGAACGCGTATCCTGCATCGCGACATCCAGTGAGCGTTACGTGTCGTTCTCCCTGGGTCCCTTGCGTTTCGTAGACTCCTTTCAATTTCTTAATCGCTCTCTGGACACACTCGTTACCAATCTGTCCGCGTCCGGGAGCCAATTTCCTTTGCTTAGAGAGGAAATGCTTAGACGGGGTTTCGATGAACAGACCAATCTGCTCGTACGCAAGGGGGTATACCCATACGAGTACGTTGACAGTATTGATCGGTTCAACGAAACAAGTCTACCCGCTCATGAACACTTTGATAACCGGTTGATGGAATCATCTATTTCGGACGCAGATTACGAGCACGCGCAAAACGTGTGGAGTGCATTCAATCTGCGTACGTTTGGAGATTACCATGATTTGTATTTGTTGACAGACGTAATGCTGCTGGCCGATGTCTTTGAAAGTTTTCGAGACATGGCCTTACGCGATTACTGCTTGGACCCATGTCATTTTTACTCGCTTCCCGGACTCGCTTGGAACGCGATGCTAAAAATGACCGGGGTCGAATTAGAACTGTTGACAGAAATAAATCTACATCTGTTCGTCGAGTCTGGGGTCCGCGGAGGCTGCGCGATGATATCCAACCGTCATGCAGTCGCTAACAATCCTTTGATTCCAGATCAGTACGATGTTTCGAAACCGACCTCCTTCATTCTGTATACGGACTGTAACAATTTATACGGTGCAGCCATGTCGCAACCACTCCCTTACGCAGACTTCCGATGGCTTGATCGTAACGAAATCGAGTCCTTGGACGTACGTAATGTGAGTGATGATGCTGACATCGGGTACATCCTTGAAGTCGACCTACACTATCCTAATACCTTACACGACCTGCATTCCGACTACCCGCTTGCACCTGTGCGCCAGCGCATAACACACGATATCCTTTCTCCCTTTTCCAAACGTTTACACGAGAGTATATACAGATCATCGTATAACGAATCAGGGTCATCCGTAGAGAAGTTGTTAACAACTTTGGAGGACAAACAAAATTACGTTCTCCATTATCGAAATTTGAAATTGTATTTAAGTCTTGGTTTAGAGCTGAAAGCGACTCATAGGGTGTTGTGTTTTAAGCAAAGCGCTTGGTTAAAACCGTTTATCAATTTCAACACCCGCAAGAGGCAAGCAGCCGTCAACAGCTTTGAAAAAGACCTTTTCAAACTGATGAACAACGCCGTATACGGTAAGTCGCTGGAGAACGTACGGAAACATATAGACTTTCAACTAGTCTCGGATGAACGACGGCTTCAAAAACTAGTTTCCACACCCAGGCTAAAACGTATGATTCGTTATACGAACGATCTGGTGGGGCTCTCACTCAGTAAAAAATCCATTGTTCTTTCTCGTCCCGTGTATGTCGGCTTCACGGTGCTTGACGTTAGCAAAACAATAATGTACGACTTTCATTATCGTTATGCTGTCGCCAAGTACGGCCGCAACGTTAAATTGTTAATGACTGATACAGACAGTCTGATGTATCATATTCAAACATCAGACTTGTATGCAGATATGAAGAAGGACTTGCACTTTTTTGACACCTCGGATTACCCCACGTCTCATCCTTGTTATAGCCTTAAGAACAAAAAGGTTGTCGGGCTGTTCAAGGATGAAACGTGTGGTCGTCCTATTAGAGAATTCGTAGGTATCAGAGCGAAATGTTATTCGTTCCTTGTGGCCCACGTAGATCCTAGCAATGCGTGTCAAAAACGTGTGTGTAAAGGTGTGCCTCGAGTTGCTATTAAGAGGAGTCTGCGACACGATATGTATCGCAAGTGTCTCACTGATCATTGTCAGTTTTCTGTCAGTGCGTTGTGTTTACGTAGCGATCATCATACGTTGTACACGATGCGTGTAAATAAGCAAGCGTTGTCACCGTATGATGATAAGCGCTATATATTAGACAATGGTCGTGATACGCTTGCGTACGGTCATTATCGGATACGTGCCGACGACGATGACGACTCTGCTCCTCCACCTGCTAAAATTCCATGTTACACCACCTGTTAAAAACACCCAGCGACCTATATCTCGTGTTTCGAGGGATGAGGAACCAGACAGCGCATGTGGAAATAGTACCTCGTTAAGGTGACAAACTACTTTTAATAAACAATTTTTTTATCACTGTGTGTGTTTGAATGTAGTGCAGATTCTAATTTACAAAGTTTTGATGAAAGGACATTAACTTATGAGGAAATTAATTTCTATTTTTAATTTATTTCACTATACGCCTCTGACCCTATATGTAATTATTTGTAAACTGCGTTACCTGTTGCAGCAAACGATAACACTAGAATGATTATATTATTATTATTCAGTGATATATACATACAATTTACTTATTAAACACTTCAAGGATTGTAACGTCTTACAATGACTATAGCATATTTAAATCTGTTATCTCTTTTATTGGACCTACATGTACATGATTCAACCCAAACGTGTGCACGTCGTATGTATGTGTGTGATTACGTTGTGTGTGCGTCTGTGTGTGTGCGCGTTGCGTGTGTGGTGTAACCCAAACGTGTGCACATCGTATGTATGTGTGTGCGCGCGTTGCATGTGCATCTGTGTGTGTGTGTGTGTGTGTGTGTGTGTGTGTGTGTGTGTGTGTGTGTGTGTGTGTGTGTGTGTGTGTGTGATATTTAACGTGATTTTAATGTTGTTGTATTGTTATGTTGCAGGTTGCTTCTCCTACAAGTACGACACAATTATATATAAACTTTCGAAAAAATATCAATTTTATAATGTATTTATTTAATTATGAATAGTGAATTTATATTGTGAATGTTAAAATATATTTAATCATTTAAACACATTATGACTTTATTTTATTTCACTCTACACCTCTGAACATGTGTACAATTGATTTATTTTTGTGAACTGTATTACTTGTGGGAACTGTTACATCAGAAGATTTGTATGAACTTCAACCACCGTTTTCATGTGTGTGTATAATTTTAATTTATTTCGCTATACACTACTGAACCTATGTGTGTGTAAACTGCAACCATTACACAGAAGTATTGTACCACATGAAGAAGAGCGTATTGAAGATTGCTAAGCCGTTAACGTATGGATTTGTCATCTGTAACAGCACACAGGTAAGTATATCTTCAATTAGAAGTGTAATATAAAAAATACAGTAAAAATATATTTCAGAAATTGTCATTTTATCATACATATACATGTATTAAATTCAGTAAATAATGTTTACACATACATAGTTAATATTTGCCAAATATATATATTTCTAACAAGAATTAATTATTTAATACATTGAAAATGAAGACGGCGTTTTGACAACGAGAGAGAGAGCTAAAATTATTTACTCATCACACCGACTACTCAATGTACGAGAGAGAGACAGGAGAAAGGGTATGAAACCTTGCATAGTTGAAACGCGTGAGAGTGAGAGAGAGAGAGAGAGAGAGAGAGAGAGAGAGAGAGAGAGAGAGAGAGAGAGAGAGAGGACGTTACTATTTGTTGACACAGTTGACACAAGTGAGAGTGAGAGAGAGAGAGAGAGAGAGAGAGAGAGAGAGAGAGAGAGAGAGAGAGGGCGTTAATATTTGTCGAATAAATATAAACTTTCTAATTTCATATACATGCGCGCGGTACTGACCACAGAGAGAGAGAGAGAGAGAGAGCATACACAACGAGTGGGAGAGAGAGAGAGCTAAAATTATTTACTCAATGTACACAGTGAGAGAGAGAGAGAGAGAGAGAGAGAAAGAGAGAGAGAGAGGAAGAGGAGAAAACGGTTTGAACATAACGTTTGACAACAAGAGAGAGATAGTTTTACTTACATTCAAATGTGAGAGAGAGAGAGAGAGAGAGTAACAATTATGATCATATAGTTTGAATTTCCCACCACAGAAGAGAAAAAAATGTTGGCAGATCTGCTCTATACACACACAATAATGTAAGATTGGTAACCCTGATCGTATATTTTAATATATACACTATATAACACATATTTGAATTTCCCTCCCCCCGCCGCAGAAAATGTTGACAACCCTGCTCATATAAAATATCTATACACTATAATAATAATACAACGGTTGGTACACCTGATCATATAGATTTAATATACATTATAACACACGACAAATTTGAACTCATGCAAAGGTTGGTACACCTGATCATATATTTTAATATACACTATAATGCATCGAGTTGGAACCACCCCCCCACCCTCCACCACCCACTGATATGAAATAAAAAAACCACCCACCCAACACCACCCCCTGATATGCAAATCAGCTTTCTTAAAAAAATAAAAAATTATATTCACGGATGCTGGTGGTCCATTGAACCTCATCCCACCCCCTTGATATGCAAATCAATTTAATTAAAAAAATAAAAAAACCAAATAAAAAAAATAAAAAAATTTATTCGCGGAAATTCACGGTGCTGTGGTCCATTGGGATGCTGCGGGTCCAGCGGTGGCGGCGTCATCTCTTAGATCATGTTTTTTAGTGTTCTTTATTGTTTTTTAAGAAAGGCGGCATTCCTTTCTGGCTTTGAACCCTTATTTTCCCTCTACTTTCGGAATACAATATAACTTTCACACCGACTATAATCTTAACATGGAAATTTATTTTAAGCAGCTAAGGATACGGATATTGTGTATAGCTGTTCTGAGATTATTGAAATCCTTCTATTGCCGTTAATATACGTGCAAACAAATATATAAATATAAATATAAATATAAATATAAATATGTTAGAAATATGTTAAATAAATATAAATGAATAAACAAATGTAATGGATTACGTGTCGCGTCACAATAATTTTATAAGGTAGCTGATTGATTTATTATGAGCGTGTGTGTGTGTGTGTGTGTGTGTGTGTGTGTCTAATTGTAAATTGATTGGTTCCGTAGACGCTTGCCCTATATTATATCTATAATTGGAACTGAGTCCGGTCCATTTTTAACTGCCACCTTCCAGCACCACGCTCCAGACATGATGTAGGCCTACGCGTAAAAATCGGTGGCCGTTGTTACTGCTACCGTGGAATGTGCGAGGATATCTAGTTATAACAAAATAGTAGTCTCCAATACGTTTCTTCGCTTTCTGATATTGCGTATAGTTTAAGAAGGATTCGCAGACTTATTTGCGATTTAGTCTCTTTGGTCTAAGTCTGTTTGATGCAAACAAAATGGATCATCAAAAGTTACTGCAATTTTTGTGGTAAAGTTAGGCTTTCTTATTACACAAATACAACAAGTTTATATATTAAACAAATACAACAAACCATTTATCAATAAAATACAATTCAATATTAACTCCTTTAATTTCCATTAATCTCCACTATTTTATCCAATAAGTAGGAGGACACTCGGAGACACTCCTGCAGAAGGATTCATTGAGTAAGAAGACAGACTCCCGTCTTCCAGCCAACGAAACTGAGTTGTGGGACTTGACTGAGTGGAAAATATTATTTGTTTGCTAAAAGCCGACTAGATACTAAACAATCACAACGGATTATTCCTATTAAGTAATCATCCAGTTCTTAAGTGACACTTAAGGCTTGCAAGCTAATTGGCCTCGACCAATGCCAAGCAGAGACTATTGCTATGTCAACAGCTGATCACTTTCAGGTGACCAGCTGATTAGCAAAAACTTTCACATCACCAGTTATTGAGGTAGATGGAAAAAGGTTCCCAGCGATGAGGGTACTACGTTAGAATAGGGTAACGTAAAAAGCATTTTCAAGGGAACTTAAAAATCATTTTCAAACACCGCCAGACATCTTTGGGTGGGAAAGATCTTCGATTATTGTGTAGACCTGTACTCGGATGGAGATGACTGGAGTGGGTTGCCTGACAGAGACCTCAGGAAGGTTTTCTGATGAGCACCTCCAGTCAACGGAGAATAAACATATTGGAAGAAAGCCGAATAAAATCTATTAGAAAACTCTTTTAATTCCTTAAGAAACGGTGCTCTTTTTATAACATGTTTTATTCAAAGTATTGGGGCCAAAAGTTGTGTCTGTGCAGTGGTGAATTCCTTCATTGGCTTCACTGACATTTACTCAGAGAATGTTTCATCAAAATCGGGAAAAACCTGTAATTTTATTATTAAAAGTGTGGTTTTTCATGATGCTTTAAAACTAATTCCGTTGTAACGTCGAGATTGCTAGTGTTGATTTTACTAGACTTCTTGGAAATTTCGCTTTTATCTTTTCTAATTTTTAAAATGTCGGCTTTACTAAAAAATAAACAAAGTCGATAATTGTCCCATAGAGAATATTTAATGTTGCCATTTCCTTGGAAATTTTATTTACTACGTCTTTGTACTTTCATTTTCCGAATTCTTTTAATCTGTAATAAGAAGTTTAGAAGAAACAGTTTACAGCAAATATTGAGGGTAACCTTTTCGTTAATTTATAACATAGTAGCGGTTACAGTAAGATTAGAGATAATAATATAATCTGTGGAAGATGAGTACAAGATAGTATTAAGATGAGAAAGAAGAACAACTGAATGAACTTTTACATGAAGCAGAACATGACAATTGTTCCGAGTAAAAATTACAGTGGTAGTATTATTTTTTAGAGAAATATTCCAAAGCTAGATACTGGAAACAATGGAAAATTCTTTATACAGCCGAAACAGTTTAAACTGGTACACGTCACAATACAGAAAACTACAAGTACTGTGAGAACAAAATGTTTGTCATCAGGGAGACATGGAGTCATGTAGACAAACAGATGGCCACTAAATGTTTTTCTTCAAGTAAGTACTAGAAAAAAATTATCGCAGATAGCCAATTAAACATCTAATGTATAAAATTTATTTGGTGATAGGCTATGAAGAATGTGTGGTCGTAGCCTAAAACCGGGCTCGGTCAATTCCGTCCGACGCTACCAGACTCGCTTTTCAAACCGGTCAATTGCGTCCCCGTTACTGCTAACTATAAGAACGGTTCAATACCTCCACCCCACCTGCTTCTTGTTGTATTTATACATTTCTCGGTATTTATTCCTCATTTAGTTGTCGTTAGTAAGAGTTGTCAAATTGTGTGTAGGAAATTGTGTGTAGCAAGTGTAGTGCATCGATCATGGAAGTTATGAAAAGTGAGAAGGGCAAATAAATCTTCGTAGTTGGTGGTTACAAATTCAGATTCCACAAACATCTGATGGACGGAATTCAGCGATGGGCATGCACCACAAAGACTTGTAAGTGTTACTTCAAAATTTATTTGGAAAATAAAATTACAGAAAGTTTTCAAGAACACACTCATGCACGTTTGGAATAAAATATAATTAACAGACAAAAAATAGCAAATTCTGTGAAAAGAAAAGCAGCTGAAGATATTTCATGTAGGCCGTCAAAACTCTTACAAAGAGAATTGACAAATCATGGAGACGTAGAAACATTATCAACTGGAGACGATGAGTTAATCAAGCGAGTAATTAGGCGGTGCAGAGAATCGATTCATCCAAGTCTTCCAAAAAGTCGTTGTGCAACTCATCGCGCTCTGCAAGAAATGGAAATTGTCATCAATACTGGGGAAGACTTCCTCATGATGAACGACCCAGAAAAAGGACTTGTTTGTTTCTCGACAATGACAAATTTAAAAATTCTGTGTGAAACGCCAAAACTCTATGTTGATGGTACACTTAAAAGTTGCCCAAAATTTTTCAAACAGATATTCACAATACATGAATATGTAAAGGGTATGTATGTGCCACTAGTTTTTTTTTAATTACCGGACAAAGACTCTTGCACTTATCCGAAATGTTCAAGTCAATTGTCGCGAAGTGCGAATCGCATAGGCCTAATTTGTCCCTTGATCCTGAGGAAAAGTTTATGGACTTGCAATCTGCAATACATGGTGCTGCAAAAGTTGTTTGGCCTTCAATGAAGATCAAGGATTGTCGTTTTCATTTGGGGCAAAACTGGTGGAAAAAAATTCAAGCTCTTGGGTTGTCTTCTGAATATAAATCGAACACAGAAACCAGCCGTTTTTTGAAATTATTTTTTGGCTTACCTTTCCTAAGTCCCGACGACATAGACGACTGTTTCACAGATGACCTAATGGCATTACAACCAGACGGAAAAGAAAACATAAGAATATTCACAGATTACGTATTCGACAATTACATGATTACGTATTCTAAGAACTGATGCTACGTTTCCTCCAAGAATATGGGGGGATTTCAGCGTTTCAACGAATCGTACGACGAACAACTGTGAATCGTTTCACGCTCGATTAAATGCCCACTTCTACACTTCTCATCCCAACATTACAATGTTGTTGATGTTTTGAAAAATTTTCAGTCTGATACATACATCAAATTAAGAAGCAAAGGAAATGAAAGGAAATATAAACGGATAGAAGAAAAGGAAATGTATCTTCGGGAACAAATGAATAAATTCGCCAGAAAAACCTGTTCTTGAATAAAGTATGTAGAGGCTGTCTGCATGAAATTTTTACCAATAAAATAAAGTAACATAGAACATTGACAAAATTATTATAAGTAGCTAGACAAACAGCAGCAAAAAAATAAAATACATAGAAATAAATAAAATAAATAAAAGTAAAAAATATATAAAATAAAAGTTGCATAGAAAATTTACAAAACTATTTTAAGTGGCTAGACAAACAGCATAAAAAATGTAACACAAAATTGACAAAACTATTATAAGTGGCTAGACAAAACATATACAGTAGTTCCTTTCAAAGGATATCTACAGCTGATGATCACTAATAAGTGTAAAATATGTTTTTGCTTTTCACTGGGATATTAAAACCACAAATGGTTAGAGGAAGATACACTAGAATCTATACTTATTATTATGATCAATTTTTCGGAATAGCAAGGTACAATTTCCTACGAGGGACGGAGTTGACCGGGTAAAATTTCCTATGAGGGACGCAATTGACCGGGTTCTTTTTCAGGCGGACGCAACTGACCGACGTCCCCTAAAACAGCTAAAGGAGACGATTAAAGAAAGGACAGCGATATACGATAGTATCTGAACATAAAAAATTAATTATGAAGTTCGAGTTAGGGGTCCAAATTGTCAGTTGTTGTTGGCATATATCTAGAAGGTTGAGATGGAACGGTTGTGAAGAAGAGAAATTAGTGATAAGAAGCAAAAAGACCTATAAGAGTAATGACAGGTAAAAGTTAAACAGACGTCACAAGGGAGTAATTTGATATAATTTAGTATTTATAAGACAGTAGAGAGGCCTAAGGGAACATACGACTTTTAAAAAGCAGGTTTTAACAAGAGAACACAGGAGACATTAAAATGATTGTAACGAAAATTAATTAACCAGATTTTTCGGAAGAAGGAAACACAAAAAGTGTATTTAAGAAAGACAACTGAGGGCATGGCTATATCTATATGCAATATCGAAAGTAGATACAGAATAAAAGCCAGAAGTCTATGTTTGCTGGGCTACATAGGCATAACGGCGGAGAAAGGACAGTTAAGAAAGTAGTAGCGTGGTCTTCACAGGAGTATAAGAACAAGAAAGGCAGAACACGGACATTTGTTTGCTGTTACATTTAACGCGAAATAAAATGGTTTTACAAACTGGAAAATTAAAGCTAAGGACAGACTTAATTATGTTAAAGAATTAGTAGAACTTTTTGCGTAAAAGGTCTACTGAAGAAAAAGAAGTTTATGAATGGTTTCCTAGGTACGGATTCGATAAGCTATCATAGAACATTAATTCTATGCATATAGAAACTGTTGCATCATATTTACTTCAGAAATCAACTATACTTTCAAGAAATAAACTAATAAGGTAGAAATTACTTCGCGTTTTATTAGCTAATCTATAATCAAATTAAGATTTTTAAGACTAAAACAACTAGCACGCTAAATACTGTATCCATAGGACTTCACGAAGAAAGCAGAACAATAATCTACCTAAAATAACTATTTATAGGCAATACTAGATTTGCCTAGTCAAATTATTTATGTGAAGCGTAGATTCTTAGAAGCTGAGATAATTATCTTATTACGTGACGAAAATATCTCTTTTAGGGAAGGGGATGTGTATTCAAGATTAATTTATGCTAAACGAGAACATTTACAGGTTTTGACTATATCTTCGGCTGAATAAACAGAAGATAAAGTTATAAAGTTACGTGATGTCTCACGTAATAAAGTAAAGGCCTACGTAAGTGAGGTTAGTAAAGTCTCACTATAGACCTAGAACTGATGAATTCATAACAGGAATGACCGATCTGCCCATTTAACGCTAGATACAGTAAAACCCTGATGATACGAACTAACTGACAAGAGTGTGATTCGGATTATCAAAATGTAGGATTTCGCAGCTGAATAATCTTCTTCTTCTTCTTCTTCTTCTTCTTCTTCTTCTTCTTCTTCTTCTTCTTCTTCTTCTTCTTCTTCTGCAATTCAAGTATTAGGCACAAATAAGCTGTTAGAGTACTCATCTCTTCCTTGACCTTCCAAGTCTTCTTTTTCCTTATGGTACCGTGTATAATGCCAGACTTTAACTAGAAGTCTATGAACGAGTCCATTCTGTTCATGTAATCCACCCACAGTGTTCTACTTTATCCTGCAAACTAAATATTTCCAATGCCTTTCTTATATCCGCGTTTCTTATCCTGTCTTTTCTTCTATAGCCCTTCGCATCACACCTCAGAGCAATTTCATTTCTACTGCATGTATGTGGTTTTCTTGGCTCATAGTAAGAATCCATAACTCACTTCCATAAATCAATATCGGCAATGAAATCGTTATATACGTCTAAATTTTTGTGTATTTTTGTGTTTTGTGTTTAAAGTGTCCATTTATTACACCACAAATATGGCCAAATTTATGATTTTGTTTTTTAGATCCCTATTGAATACACATAAAATTCGTATCCGATATAGTTAAAAAGTTGAACCTGTTCGGTGACTGTACCGTCCAATACTACTTTTGTTCTAACTGGATCGTTTCTCAGGAATGGCATTGTTTTTTGTTTTTTCTTAACTTGAGATTTTAATGCTTTAATCCTTGCGGACCTCGCTTAGTGAACCGGTGAACGTTACTTTCCGTTTCTGCTATTTTCAGAGTAACATCACTCAGCAGTATACTTCACTTGAATATCATTTTCCATTCCCTAAAGCATACTCTATATAAATATTAAACGGTGTTGGAGATTACAACACCCTTGACTGAACCCTTCTTTTTTGTAGAAATGGCATGTGTTTCCTTCCAATTAATACGCAATCAGAGTTATGTCTCATTGTATAAACTGAATATTGCTCAAATAAGGTTCAAAGGATAACCTCTTCCATCCAGTATTCTCCACAATTTTGATCTACTAATATTACCAAAAGCTTTAACAAGATCAATGAAAGCTATGTGTGTGTTTGTTAAATTCTCGATATCTCTCCATTATCTGGTGTAATGTAAACATTGCTTTAGATGTTAACCTTCCTTTCCCATTTACTGCTCCCCCACGTAAATGAAAGGATCCGAGAAATAATGAGTAGTGAAAAATAAATTAGTTAAATAGTGATACATAAATATGAAAGAACTGTCCCATATCAAATATTGTGTACTAAATCATAGTTGAAAGAATGTGTCTCCAAAGTATCCCCAAAATACCAAGGCACATTGACAACCGAGTTAAAAAATTAGACTAGCCATCATAAAACAAGCATCTTGAACGTATATATTACTGTATTTAATTTTTAACTGCATTATTAGTTAAATTTCTAATAGAAAACAAAGTAATAATTTAAATAATTATTTTTTATAAATCTAAAAAGTTCAGTTCAAGGCGTTAAAGCTATTTCAGTGAAAATAATCGTCTTTTTTTACCATTGTTATCGTCCTTTTTTGTGGAGACATCTCTGTGCCTTCTTAACATTACACATTCTGAATTGCACTCAACATTGTTTCTCACATCAGCTTTTAGCGGTTTGTAATAAGTTAATGCCCGGTGGCATATTAGACACATTGTCACTGCTATCTTCAGCTCTATCATTCTCGATTTTGGTAACAATGCTAATAGTTTCATCAACATCGTCATTAATTAGTAACCCTTTTAACATTCAATCCAATTGGCAAGCATCCTGTCCTGTTTTTTTAAATTCTTCGAAGCAAGGAATTGTTAGGCGTTCTGTTGCGATTTTTCTCTGTCGGAATTTTATCTTTAACACGAGTATTTGCTTCGTCAGTTTATTTTAAAGGAAGGATACCATCCATTCTTCAAGTTAATTTCAGTCAAAGTATCCATTAAATCCAGCAGCATATGACAACAGTCTTTCATACAATCACATTTTTTTTCCTCGTTCAACAATAAACAAGCACTCAGGACCTGCTTCCTGTACAGGTTTTCCATGTTGACGGTAAATCCGTGCTCCGAACGTGAGGAGGAAAAAATATAACTACAAAATCTTCATCACACTCATTTAAGCAATTTATGCACGGATGAGTAGACACATTGTCAATGAAAAGGAGCAATTTCCCAACCATCACATATTTTTCTGAATTTTTGGCATTATTTTAAAGATCATGCACGAGCTTTTCATTGCCTTGTAAGCAACAGGTAAGTGATGTTCTTCGAACACGCGAGGTTTCTGGTGTTTGACCGATCAGCACTAACGGAAATAAATGCGTTTCACTTACGTTAGAACAAACCATAGACGTAATTCGAACCTTGTTTACTTTAAAGCCAGTGGCGTTCTTTCGCTATTAAATGCAAGAGACTAGGTAGGAAGCGTTAATGTACATCTGTTTCATCCACATTATAAACATCATGCTTTAAATACTTAACAGTCTTTATTCTAATTTCAGGTTAAATGCTCGGTTGAAGCAGCTTCCCCACACGATTCTTTCACCTACAAATTGAAGTTCTCTAAGGCTGTGGCATAATCTGAAATTTTGTAGCCAACTACTGCGTATTTTAAAGCAGGAAGGCTCATTTAACATTTTATTCAAATCAGAAGCTTCTTCACGTAAAGCGGACAGGTGTAGATTGGTTCAGACTTGGTATTTAAGCAATCGATACAAATATACAACGTCTTCAGGTTCAATATCTTATGTAGTTTTTAACGTTTATCTGTTTTTAGGCCTTTAATCTGAACTCAGTTTCGACTTGTACTTCAATACGGTTTCTGTTTTCTTATTACTGAACTTACTGAAGCCTTTTATACTCCAGAGATCCCGGAGAAGGATGCTCCGTTCTCCCATTTTGCTAAGTTGTTATCATTTCTCTGTGTGCTTTACAATATACTAGCTGTTACCCGCGGCTTTGCACGCAAATATTTGACTTTTAATAAGTATTTTAACAACATTTTTATTGTCTATGTCTATATGGCGTTCTGTCAGCTCGTATAACAATTTTGTACTCATTAGTCAAATTCTCTCCAAAGCTGTTTTCAACATTTGCACCATTTTAACTTGTAATAAATAATTATGTTGGTGCAACAGCATTTTGAAATTTAAAAGTACCCTTTTATAAACCCTTTGGAGATATTTATAATGTACCTGTTAAATCAAAAACGCTAAATTCTTTATTTTAAGTGTTACTGTGTTAGGAGCATTGTATAACACATTAAACGTTATGTTTTCCTCAACCATGGCTTTTATTTATTTCAGCACTAAACTAAAAACCAAAAACCGTTGTCACCTAACCTCACAAACGAAAACAACACGTATTTTCGCTTTGCATTAAGTAATAGGACAATTTACGTTAGTACACTTCTTCTTTTCCACATCGTAATATATCAGTAGTATATTCAGTAGTATTTAATATATTTCATTACTTATTCATTGCATCATCAGAAATACGTATAAACATAAATTTTAAAACATTTAAGACAATTACAAAATATATAGACGTATCTGTATACAAAATTACAAAATATATCGATACAATTGCATATTAAAATTTATTAAAAATTGCAGGAACGGATAAAGGTACAGTCCGATCCCGCTAAATATCATTTGTTTATTTACTTGTTACTATGGTAATTAATTCTGGTCTCCATGGTGTATTGACATCTTTATACGCGTCAACGAAAAGGCTTAATTAAAAGGGCCTAAATCGTACGAACGGGGCAAAATATCAAATTCCAAGTTAGACAGGGTTTTTCGCCTTGTGTCAAAGGTTACCTGTGCAAAATTTGGTGGAAATCGCTGTAAACGGTGTGGATTTGTATTCAGTACACATAAATCCTCAGATTTTGAGTTTTATATATATAGAAGATGTTCAAGTACTGTACTATAAAACGTCCTCAAATTAAAGTAAATTAAATAAATGTTGCAAATGTTATGTTTTGTAAATGTTATTTGTGATCATAACGTATTCACGTGTGGCCAAATATAAAAGTTTATGTAAACCCTACTTACGCTATCTCACCTTCTCCCTGGATTATATTAGGTATCAACTCGACTTTGGGCTTACATTTTTAATTTATTTTGAATTTTGTAGTTTACCTCTCCCTAGAGGTTTCTTACATTACTTTTCTCTGTAAAAGTAAGCCATCTGATTTCATTTTTAATTCAAGTTAAATGGATGTGTGCTTTAGTCAGTGTTTTCGCACTTATTGTTGTGTAGACTCTGTGATGTCAGCTATTATTATTTTCTGTTATTATTATTATTTTATGTTTGTTTGTAGCAAAGCTAAAAAAATATGTAAAGAATTTCTGTTAAATAATTATCAATAAATGCACTGCAGGAGATATACGATATTATATGTTAGTATAGAAGAACTTTACAGATTTTAGTGGGCACTTTACTTATACGTTGTATAAGTTTCTATTATATAATTTTCTTATATAATTTAGACAATACTTCATAGGCCTATTATGTGAGATTTTGAAGAAGAACAAAAGTTAAACAAGGTTGATTGTGTCAGTCAAACAGTAAACCTTAACTGTTTTGCTAACTGTGATTGTGGACTTACAATCACTATCACGAAAAACTATTCAAAGTGTATAAAAGTACCGTTTGTTTAGCAAATCACTGTGGATGTATATTCACCCCAGAATGGGGTATCTCCTTTAACAGCGACTTTACTAAAACTCATTTCAGGTTATTTAGTTACTGTTTATGTAAGGAATAATTTATAAAACAAAAAAATTAGTGCTAGTTAGGGCCTAACATACACGCGCCCACTTGCAAACTTCTTGAGAAAAATTCTTATGGAAAATGGTCTAAACTTCGAGCAGACAATAACTGACGCAGTCGAATTCGAAAGATCCATAACAGAAACAGTACTTCGGACTGAAAAAATTATAAGATGTTATACATATTACACGGGACAACACTTTATTCGAATATTTAACACGAAACACGGGATAAAAGAAGTAAAGAAAAAGATCAGATTACAACAAACAAGGACAGCACTGTATTAGTAGGCACGTAATTTCACTTTAAGATAGACGTATTATAAGACACACCGAAGCTATGATAGGCCTATTCATTGCCATGGCGCGTAGCGTAATGACGTACGAGTCGGAAATATGGGTCATAAATAAAAAGAACAAAGCAAAAAATAGCAGCAACGTAAATTTACTACTGGGGGCAAAGTTGTAGATTCCCAAAAGTGACCAGGATTACTTTTGACACTCTCAGGTGCAGGATCCAGTTGTTACTGGATAGCGAGAATGAAGATGCTGGATGTCTGGAGCTCCAGCTGATACTGAAGGTGAAGAGCTGGGTTAGCAGCGGTTACAAACTGAAGCCCTATAGAAAGGAGGAGGAGAAGGAAAAGAAGAAAAAAGAAGGAGAGGGAGATTTTGAATGCCCTGGAAATGTGAGATAAGTGAGGCAATGACGTAAAGATGAGATCTAAGACGGGGGAAGGGACGACTGGTGATTGTGACTGAGATGTAGAAATCAGTGACAGCTGTAAAAATCCTAAAGAAAGACACACACACACACACACACACACACACACTCACACACACACACACACACACACACACACACACACACACACACACACACACACACACACACACACACACACACACACACACACACACGGATATAGTAGGTAGTAAATAGGTATAATAAATATATATTATTAGACTAAGTTTTTGAAGTGAATTTGATAAGTGTCTTTAACTGGACATGAAACATCGGTTCAAACTACCAGAATGGGTTATCTCCTTTAACAGCGACTTTCCCAAAACTCATTTCAGGTTATTTAGTTAATGTCCTGTGTATTTACAGTCCTGTTACTGGGTATTTAGTTAGTCACATGTTTCGAATGGGTCAGTAACTGAACAGAACAATTCTGTTCTTGTTGGCACAAGCCAGTTCGAGGTTGTCAGTGTGTTCTGCTGTGCGTTCAGTAAAACACTATGACCGTAAAGGGATTAAAGAAGAGATGAAAAAAAGGGAAATGACAACAATCGAAACCATTGCAATTGCGTAACGGTGGAAAGGAAAAGACGAAAGGCTAAAGTACTAAAAATACGAAAAACAGGGTCATCTTCAAATAAATTCTCGTTACATTGAGAAATGAAACCGGCAATGGTGTGTGTCAGGTAACTGGAGACTAAACTGGAGTAATAAAGCTCCCTAAGCAGCTCACTTTTCAGAAGAATAGAGGAATCATTTTTTATTAAGGCTCCTGTTTAAAAAAAAACTTATTTTGTTCACAAGTGTATCAGTATCCGTTGTGTGCCCGCTCTGTTGTTCAGTATGTCATTTTTGTTCTTCAATATAAATAAACTACCTTATTTTGGTCCACCTTAGTGACACTTAACTTCTTTTCGTCTAATGACGCGTTTTGGGATGAAATCCCATCTTCAGATATACAAAATTAATTTAAAAACGTAAATGTATACCACATTTTGTGGTTATGTCATAATTTAAAATGATTAAAATCTTTTAAATAAAATATATAAAAACGTAACAACTGAATCGCTCGGAGCACTCGCATGCATGCGCGCTGTACCGCGTTTTCCTCACGACTAGCTATTATTCAACCCTATAGCAGTGTCAAACAGGTTTTGATTTTCAGGCATCAACCTGACAAAACCTGTTTGACACTGCTGTAAGGTTGAATAATAGCTAGTCGTGAGGAAGACGCGGTACAGCGAGCATGCATGCGAGTGCTCCGAGCGATTCAGTTGTTACGTTTTTATATATTTTATTTAAAAGATTTTAATCATTTTAAATTATGACATAACCACAAAATGTGGTATACATTTACGTTTTTAAATTAATTTTGTATATCTGAAGATGGGATTTCATCCCGAAACGAGTCATTAGACGAAAAGAAGTTAAGTGTCACTAAGGTGGACCAAAATAAGGTAATTTATTTATATTGAACCATAAAGTGACTCGGTACGTAAAACATGGATAGATTTAATTTTTGTTCTTGTTCCAATAACTGTCTGCTATGAGGGACACATAAAAGTGGTGAGATACTCTGTGATTCACTGAGTTTCAACAGATTTGAATTTAACCACAAGTTGCAGATATTGTACATGGATGATCCCATTTGTAACGTATAAATGACGACCTGTGGTTTTATAGTGAATTTTTGAAGATAATTTCCTGAGCATTGTCAAAGAGAAGATGACACTTTATAACTACTGGGATGTAAAAAATGTCCCACTGTTTGATAAAGCAAGTTAGGTCGCCGAGTAAGAAATCGTCGTTCACGAAGAAGCCCAATTTTGCCACGGACCTGGAAGACGAATGTAAAGACGAAGTACCGATTGTAGGAAAGCGTTCGTCTTGGAAAGTCCTGTAATTCGAAATGTTTTCTGTATTGGCCTTCATGTAGAAGGAAATCATTCTAGTGATCAATGACACAGATTACCCGTTGTACGCTATAGTGAAACGTTTGGAAAAGAGTTCATCTGTGTCAGCATAGAGACATTTATAAACAACCGTTTAATGAAGTGTGGGAGGAGGGATTGATGTATATAACACTAGCCAACAAAAAAAAAATAATTATTTTGTTTCCTGACTGAAATTAGATAAATTTGATTGCTTATTGGGTAAGAAAAAAGAATATAACGAACAAAAACTTTTTTTAGCTCCTGTTTTATTGATATACTGTGTTTAGTATATACGAAATTACACTCTCCAGAACAAGAAATAACATTTATACATTTTAGTTTATACAATATAAAAAAAGGATTTACATAAAACAATGTTTATAAAATGTTTACATCATTAAAGAAAAGAAAATTAATTCTTTAAAAGTTAATATTGTCATTAAAATTGTTCATTATTAGTGCTTCTCTTGATTGTTTTTACGTTTCCTAACGCTTCCTTTTAGTTTGCCGCTTGTGCTCTTGGTCTGGTACATCCCTTGCTAATGTACAGCAGTAATCTGCAAGCATGGACCCGTCCCATTTGCCCTGATACCTCTTCTCCATGGCTGCGATCTCTTTGTGAAATCTTTCACCATCTTCGTCACTTACGTCTCCACAATTGTCAGAGAAGAAATCCAAATGCGAGTGGAGGAAATTAATTTTTAAAGACATATTGCATCCTAACGTATGGTATTTTTCTAAAAGCCTATTTATATTTTGAACACAGTTTTCAGCTCTTTTCTTGCCTAAAAACCCCTTAACTACTTTTTCAAATGCTTCCCAAGCCGCTTTCTCATTGATGTTAAGTGCACTTTTAAAGTGTTCATCTTCCATCAGCTTTCTGATTTGAGGGCCAACAAAGATGCCTTCTTTGACTTTGACATCACTTAATTGAGTAAATTTTCCTCTAAGATATTTAAATCCCTCGCCATCTTTATTCATTGCCTTCCCAAATTCTTTATCAAACTTAATATGATATGTAAAGGAGGCAGTATAATTTTGCTTCTGTCGACGAGAGGATTGTTTATAACATTTTTGTCTCCAGGGCATAGTCTTCTGTTTGGCCATACTTTTACTTTGTAGTGAAACTTCCTAGCACGGCTGTCCCATTCACATAAAAAGCAGCAATATTTTGTGTACCCCAACTGCATGCCCAGAAGTAAAGCTACAACTTTCAAATCCCCACAGATTTGCCATTTCTGTTCTTCATACTTGATAGCATCCGAAAGTAATTTCATATTGTCATATGCTTCCTTCATATCTACAGCATGGCCCAAAGGAATAGAGGGTAGAGTGTTGCCATTATACAGCAAAACAGCTTTTAAGCTCAATTTTGATGAATCTATGAATAGTCTTCATTCTTCAGGGTTATACTGTATATTTAAAGCTTTCATTAAACCATTAACATCACGGCATGCAACAAGATTGTGTTTTTTTTTTTAATATGGCATGAAACCCTTTTGTCGATCTCTGTAAAAACTTACTTTAACATCAGTTGACAAAAGATTCCATTGCTTAAGCCTAGATCCTAAGAGCTCGGCTTTGTCTTTAGGAAGGCTTAAGTCTCGAACCAGATCGTTTAACTCTCCCTGTGTAAGTCTGTGTGGCTCACTCAAATCATTTTGTGCATCAAACTCGGGATCTTGTGACATAGTAGGCTCACTTACAACGTCTCTTGATCTCTCTTCATCGTCATCTGGGAGCAGTTGATAGTCTTGTGGATGGTTAGGCACCGGAAGACCATCACCATGTGGGACGGGACGAATAGCTGATGTAATGTTCGGATATTGTACTGTCCACTTTGTTTTCTTTGAAATACCATCCTGTAAAGGTGATGTCAAACAGAAATAACAGTCATTTACATGATTTGTTGGTTCTCGCCATATCATAGGTACACCAAAGTTCATTAAACGTCTCTTTCCAGTTAACCAACTACGAAGATTCACTGAACATGTATTGCAACAAAAGTGAGGTGCCTATTACTTGTCTATAACGTTAAAATTGAATACGATGCAATTTTACGGGGATTAATTCATATGTCATAGATATCAAATATAAATCTGTAAAAAACGATGTTAAGTAAATGCAGTTAAAAGATACCAGAGCGGTATTTGTTCAAAAGGAACAAAACCTTGAGTTGGCGCCTGCCAGACGGCCAGAAAGTACAAAAAGTCACGTAGAAGGCTGGCTATCATAAAAATGTATTATACTTAGAAACTAGCAAAAATTAGGTGAAAGCTGGTGAATTTTAAATGCTTTCAACAATAAAATACTGTTATGTAAGACAGAGAGCGTAGACAGAGAGTTTCGAGTAACGCGTCTTTCCCACTATTTCCACACGCGCTGTTGGGGTGACGAATGGAGTAAAGCGTCATTTTTTTAGTGGGCGAATTCTCGGGGTAGACTGGGTAAATTTGTATTTCGCGGTACGTGAAACCAATCAGAGTGTATTTTGTAAATATTTGGCGAGGGTAGTTTTAAGTCGGGTATAAAAAAAAACGTAGTTGGAAAAAGTTCAGGCAGTCTGCGGAGATACTACATTTATTTAGACTCGTAACCGGTGTGTTGAGGAAGTATTATTTTAGTTAGTTGATAAATTAAACAGATAATATTCGCAAACGTAGTAAATTGTATACAGTGAAGTTATCAAAACAGTAAAACTAACAGTCGTATTTGAATCACCGAAGTAATAGAAATTCATGAAAGTAAATCGTTGAAGAAGTTACAAACAGTAATCATTTTTCTAATAAAGTATTAAGTATTTATCGAAGCAATCATAATTCCCCTGAGATTGAATCGTAGTTCGAAGTGTAAAGTTACGTTGAGCTGAGAAATTCTATAGCGGAACTTGTGTACTAATTAATCCGACGGTATCAGCCTATCGTGTCCGTGTTGGAAGCACTTATATCCAATAACTTATATACTATGTGTAAGAAAATATTGTGTAACACTTCACCGTTGTATTCTCACTAAATCATAAAAGGTGAATTATGTCTAGTGCATGTGAAACTAGTGTATATAAAGTTAAAGAATGAACGAGTGCGACTGACGGGGATCTACATAGCAGCAGTGGACTGTAGAATCACAGGATCGACGACGTTTGAGGAGACACTCTGCACCGTAAATACGGAATTCAACAAACAAGTAAAAATTATATGAACATTCATTTTAATATTGTAATTAAAGTTCAATTCTTTTGGTAACTCAAACAGTTAAAAAGAATCCACAATTAAAAAAGAGAATAATTATAAGAAATTGAATATTGATGTTAGTAATGTAATCTTTAAATTCTAGAAGAGTATTAAACGTACAATTTGTCACATTTATATTTCTTTATTAATTATTACACCCTGAGATCAATTATAAGAGTCGCTACGCCAAAGTAAGAGCTAAGTTCAATAGTTGAATACCAACAATTAGACTTATATAACTAGATCAAGTACCCTAAAGATAGAATAAGTGAAATATAAGATAACTTATAACATAAAGTCAGTAGTTATCACATTGATGTTATTTAATATTTAGAAGTAACCCTTGCTTTGAGAGCATAGTTGTAGTATTTGGCACTACAACGTAAAACTTAATATTAAGGAATATTCAACACTTAGTAATGCTTTGCGAGGTGTAGTATGTCTTGATCCCCTACCTTGACTCCAAAGTAATGAAAGTAGGCTATTTTTACTAGCTGTGTTATAGGCGGTTTCTGAGCAGAAACTGTCACTTCACCACATACATAGCAAAAGTTGTCAACACTATTAACGCATTTGCGAGGCATTTTCAGAGTTTCTAGACACAATATAAGAAAAGAAAGAAAATATCACCAACACTCACTAACCTTACAATGCAGTCAGACGAAAACTAACCTCAAATGACAATAACAATGGTCTCAGACAGATTTACCGACCCCAAAAAATGAAATTTCCCAATTCAAAACAAAAATTCCCATAACTATACTTAAATTGTTGGATCTTGTTAATAAGAGCTAACTAACCATTTTAAAGGTTAAATTAGTTTTATATAACCTAAACGGAATACAAAATTGCTACTTTCAAGCAGGAAACATTTTGTTGTTGAACATAATTAAAGCTAACGTTACTCGTTACTAAACTCATAGATATTTGGCAGGTGCTTACAGGCCACACTAATAATGTTGTGATAAACTACTGACAAATGACACCAGGAGTATCACGTGAAGCGTCTTATGTCCCCTGTATACCTTACGTTTTATATTCAAATTAACATATCGGTTAGAGATGGTAGTCTTATTGCTTCCACATTCGCCAGTACCACGGTTATTTTATGGACAAAGCTAATACTGGCTTCTAATTATTTGAAAAGTTATACGAATATTTTATAATATAGACTTTAATAACAAATATACGAGGTGCAGTCAAAAGCTTCTTGCACAGCATAAAAAACAGCAGGATGAAATTTTTTTTATATACCTAAAAGTATACTATCTATATATAATACAGGATGTTCCGGAAGGAGAGGGAAATAATTTGAGAAATGGTTCTATAGTGTAAAAGAAGAAAAAAAGTTCATATAAACATATGTCCGGAAACGCTTTGTAAGCGAGTTACGGCTAGCGAAAGATTTCGTCCGGGTTTCGGTTCCCCCGGGTAAATGAATACTTTCTGAAATTCTGGGAAGGGGCGAATTCTGTTGTTTCTTATGGGTTTTGACCTGAAAAATCGAATAAAACAGGTCGCAGAACTGTATATCCCATAAGTTTCATGATATCCGACGTAAAACAGAAAAATCTTTGCCTAAAAACAAATTTTGGAAAATTGGAAACAATTGGAATTTTTTGTTGATTTTTATTGACTTTATTTACACCATTTTTCTCAGAATTAAATTAATTAATTAAATAACTTTGTTAAATGACTAATAAATCCATAAAAGTTAAAAACAAAACTTGTGAAGAATTTAATTCTGAGAAAACTGGTGTAAATAAAGTCAATAAAAATCAACAAAAAATTCTAATTGTTTCCAATTTTCCAAAATTTGTTTTTAGGCAAAGATTTTTCTGTTTTACGTCGGATATCATGAAACGTATGGGAGATACAGTTCTGCGACCTGTTTTATTCGATTTTTCAGGTCAAAAACCATAAGAAACAACAGAATTCGCCCCTTCCCAGAATTTCAGAAAGTCTTCATTTACCTGGGGGAACCGAAACCCGGGCGAAATCTTTCGCTAGCCGTAACTCGCTTACAAAGCGTTTCCGGACATACGTTTATATGAACTTTTTTTCTTCTTTTACACTATAGAACCATTTCTCAAATTATTTCCCTCTCCTCCTGGGACACCCTGTATATAGAAAATCTACTTTTCTACAAAATTTTCAGGTTTATTTAAACATGTATCGCAGCGTGACACGAGTTTTCGATGCACTGCTGAAAAATTCGCGTTCAACATCCTATAACCACTCTTGCACTGCATTTTGGATTTCTTCATCAATGTGATACCACCGCCTTGCAAGGTGGTACAGGCAAATTAGACGAAAAATGGGCGATCAGTGGAAATAATTCGGAACAAGCTGAAATTTGTTACTTGTGTTTGGGTTAGGCCTAGAAATAAGCCAGCAAAACTCAATTAAAATCAATGGCCGGGAACGGCCGCCATCTTGAAAAATCTATTTCCGGAATGTGTTTTTTAGTATTTTTTAATTTTTTGTGCAAAAACTATTCAAGCTAGGATACAATTCTATAGGTCCTTTCTTGTAGAGCATAAAATTTCCTCTTATTTGAAAAAAAAAATCTTTTCTGTGGGGCTTAGACTTTATGGCTGGGAACGGCCGCCGTCGTGGGAAATATGTCTCCGGCACGTGTTTTCAGCATATTTTTGTTTTTTGTGCAAAAACCGTTCAAGATAGGATACAATTCCACTGGACCTTTTTTGTAGAGCATACAATTTGACATATGTGGGAAAATGTGTATCTGTGTATTGAAAAACGTATTGTAGTTTAACAAGTTTTCTTAAATTAACTTTGTTTTAGTTATTTACGTTTCACAAGTTTATATATTTTTCATGCTCAAACTTAGCATGCTAATTCGAAAATTCTTTTTCTACCCTTCATCAACTTGAAGGCAGGTAGGAATGACGGAATCAACACAGTACTCCATTTTGCTGCCAGTGAATGTCGTAGGCTACAGAAAACCACGACGATTCTGTCTTTTGTTCAACCTTTGTACATGCGAGCCCAAGGTCTTGTTCAGAGTCAACAAGGGGACACTCACTTGTCTAATATAGTTCTTCGACTTGGTGGTTTTCACTTAGGCTACTTAAGTCATTTTTAGGAGTGATTGGCTACGTGATGGATGGTAGTGGACTTAAAGAGTTGTGGAAAACGGTTTATGCACCTAACACAACAGAGCACATGATGTCAGGACATCAATATGCACGCTCCTTAAGAGCTCACCTTTTAAGGCAAACTGCTCTAGGAATGTAAATACTAAATGAGATGAGCCTGTCACCTGAGGTATGTGAAGAAGTAAAAGACAATATTTTTGCTAGGTTAGAAGCTGATCCACCTACCAATGAGAAAATCAACAGCTCGGAATTGATTACAATGACTGTAGAGACCTCCAATAAGGAACTGAAACGTCTCGAAGGAAATGGTGCTACATCCAAGCTTTGGATTCATTATTATAAAATGATATCCTTGGTTCGGCTATTCATCCAAGATGAGCGCATATACGAATGGAATCTGCATCTTCAATGTGTGCAGCACATGATCCCTTTGTTTCATGCTGCTGGACATTTACATTATGCAAAAGCAGTGCACTTATATTTGCAGGAAATGGTTGAGATCGAAGACAAAATGACTTCTTTTGAAAATGAAGAATTCGTTGAAAAGGGATACTTCTGAATATGTAGATCAGTAAAGGTTTGGGCAGGTATATGGTCAGATATGACTATAGAACAGACTCTAATGAGATCTATGAAGACTTCAGGGGGGTTGACCCATGGCAGAGGAGTATCGCCATCCACTTTAGCACAATGGATACTGGAAATGCCAGTGTGTGTTGAAATATGCTCTCAGTTAGAAGTCTTCGTCAGTCATGAGTACACTGGGAGTGATCAACATTCTTCTGCATGCCACTCTTCTGTCAAACGTGATGTAAAAGATCTGGAGATTTTCGAAAAGTGGCTTAAAGATCACCAACCACTGCTTCCCAGAAAGCATAACGTTATGTCCCTAGCAACAGGTATTATTGGGGATGAAAGCATAACTGTCATCGCAGTGAAGAAGTTGGCTCAGATCTTGTCAAAATAAATGCTGGAAACAACTTTCGTGATGTCAAATTCAAGCGTAAAACGAGAGTTTTTCCACTCTCTGCATTTAACCCACACTCTCGAGTAAACGATACTGTGTTACCTTTGACATCTACCGTCCTTTATCAAAGAATGATTAGAACTGTGAAAGACAAAAATGAAATATGTTCATATTTTGAATAGGAGTTATCGCCAGTGCCATTGTCATTGTTTGATGAAAGCGGTATGAGGAAGACCCGCAAATCTGCTCTTTACTCTATTTTCAGACCGATTTCGGATTTTCATCTACAGAATTGCAAGTATGTAGTTGACGGGAGCGATCTTCTACACAAAGTGGTCTGGCCTTCTCAAACGACTTACGAGTGTATATACAAAGGGTACAGCAATTATGTGGTAGAGCACTATGGTCATGATGTTTCGTGGTCGTGTTTCATGGTTATGATTTTAGTTTGGTTCTAACTAAAAACATAGAAAGACAGAGACGTTCTTTAAAAATCTCCTGCCCTGGCATTCTCTTTGAAGAAACTATGAGCTAAACTGTCGAAGAAAGCAAATTTTTGTCGAATTTGACTAACAAAAGCCGATTCATTAACCAGCTGGCCAAGAAACTTGAAGATTAAGGCGTTAGTGTTATCCAGGCCAATGACGATGCAGGTACACTCATCGTCCAAACAGCCATAGTAAAGCGTCAAAGCAACACCACCAAGCCTGTCGTCGTAGTGGGAGAAGATGTGGACTTGTTGATTCTGATGACTGCACTTACACCCCAACAGAATTCTGTCTACTTTTGAAACCTGGAAGGGGCAAAATTCCCGATGTATTATTCCACTCAAAAGACAACCAGCAAGACTTCAAAGATATCAAAGACCAACTACTGTTCCTGCATGCATTAAGTGGCTGTGACACAATTTCGTCATTATTTAAACAAGGGAAAAAGATGCATATTTAAACCTAAGGATTACCACCAAGGAAGATGAAGGGGTGTCGGCCATTGAAATGACTTCCCACTTTGATCGGCCGAGCACATCAATAGTAACAAGAAAAATTTTGTTTTGACTTTATATTTCTTTTTTAGCCAATGACTTATTATACACATTTTAACTTATTTTAAAACATTGTCACATATTATTTCATTTAAACTACTAAATGTTTGTACTTAACACAAATAAATGTATTGAATATCTATATTTATGTTCATTTATTCTTTACCAGAATGCTCAAATAATGCTAGTAAAGAGTACGATAACTAAAAATAAGCCAGATAGGCATGGCAGCAATATATGTAAATAACATAATATTACAGCACATCTTGCATGTAAATTTTAAATTTGATCACTTGAGAGTTGTAGAGATTTATTTGTGCTAGAACAGCTTAAATTTTTTCTCTTTGTTTCTTGTAAAATATCTATGACATCAACTAAATATAAAAATAAGAGAAATTAATTAAGTAATAAAGCGCTCAATATTAACAAAATATGAAATTTGATATTTTCGAACCCCTTTTTTCCCCTTGTAAAAAACAGTAATCAAACCTTAAACCCCTAATAGGCTATATTATAATCATTTGTATGTTTAATTTCTTTATTATTATTTTTTTTAACCATTCAATTTTTTCCTCACGATATAGCTTAAAAATGTCTTCTTTGATTATGTGAAACAGTAATTTAAAGTGTCCAGTTCATTTTTAAAACTTAAAGACTAGCAGACCCAATGGTGATTTATTACGGCGCATTGAACCGCAAAGGTTCACTAGTTTAATAATAATAGTCTTTGGCCCACAGACACAAAAATTTAAAGTTTGATAGAAATTGTATGCTCTACAAAAAAGGTCTAGTACAATGTTATCGTATCTTGAGTGGTATTTCAGAAAAACACAAAAATATACTGGAAAACACGAAACCAGAAATATATTTCTCAAGTTGGCGGCCGTTCCCAGCCGTAAAGTCTATGGCCCACAGAAATGATTTTTTTTTCATTACATAGGAAATTGTTTGTTCTACAAAAAAGGTCCAGTACAATCCAGTACAATTTTATTCTATCTTGAATGGTTTTTGCACAAAAAACAAAAATATGCTGAAAAACACATACCGGAAGTTGATTTTTCAAGATGGCGGCCGTTCCCACCAATTGATTTTAATTAAGTTTTTCTGGATAGTTTCTAGGCCTAACCCAGACATATGTACAAAATTTCAGCTTGTTCCGAATTATTTCCACCGATAAATCTAATTTGCCTGTACTAAGGGCCTTTTTCATATGATCAAACACATGGAAATCATAACGCAGAATGTACCCACTCAGATTTTTCAAGAAGTTTTTTGTGACATGTGCCAAATGATGCGTAAAATTTTTCTACATTTCAGACGCTCAGAGATGATGCAGTGCACACTCCATGCGAAAGACCCATTTCAGGCACTATTTTGTCCACTGTGATTTGCCTATTAGCAAGCAATAATAGGAACGCGTTCAATGTTGCCATCCGTTGTGGATGTTGATGCCCTTCCCTGCTAGATATCCTCAAACAACTTCATTTTGCGATGGTCTGGGTGAAAATGCTATGTCACCATACACTTCCTTCAGCTGGCGAGGAATTTCAGTGAGGGTACGAATTCTTGCCCACAGAAAACAAGTCACTGCGCGGATTTTTAATTTGGACGCTACTTGCAAATGACGTGACACACCGGACAAACCGTTACTTGCCGTTACTACCAAATGGAAAACGTTATTACAGCTGATGGAAACAGAAGTTTACCAGTGTTGCCAACAACTTTCATCAAAATATATCCTTTAGAAAAAAGAACATCAGCAAATACATCTACCTCTTTGATTCCCCTCGTACATAGATTATTTTATATTAAGGATAGTATTTGCTCACCAGACATACCCATTAGCAGTAAAATCAAAAGTATTTATGGATTGTATCTGGACGGAAATCTTAAAAGGTGAATTCATGCAATAACAAGTGAACAACAATTAACCTTAAAGACTGGGAGACGAGAGACAGATAATAGATGCATCCAGTGTGTTTGCACCCACCGACAGCAAAGCCCTATGAGCGCCAGATTCTTCACGTACTTAGCGGCCATGTCTTTTTAAGCACAAGAAAATTAGGATGCGGGTCCAGAACTAGGCTCGCGCTTTGACTAACACATCAGTCTCAATAAGGGAGAAGCGCGATTCATCCCCAATTCACTATGATTAATAAGTCAGAGAGAGAGAGAGAGAGAGAGAGAGAGAGAGAGAGAGAGAGAGAGAGAGAGAGAGAGAGAGAGAGAGAGATCAAATAAAGGCAGCGCCACCAATTTCCCGGGAGCGCAAAAAGGAACACAGAATGGGTATAGCTAATCCTCAGTGAAAGGTGACTGAAAGAAAACTTGACAATGGGGATACAGTTAATACAGTTATATAAACTACGGTGACCTGACGACGGTCAATTCCTCCACAAATAAACGTTACATACATCAGATTTACTTACAACTCTGTACAGTTTGAATAGACTGTAAATTGTCAAATATATTAATTCAAAAACTAATTCTTTTAGTGCGACATGCTTTATTAAATATCAGTAATCTCCAACCAATTCTGAATAAACATTACAACTCATCACAAGGCAGTTATCCAGCCCAAACGATGTAGGCTTATGAATAGCTTTCGAAACATTTATAACTGCATAACAGTTTGTATTGGTATACTTGAAGCGACAATTACTGTGGACGGAATTCCCGAGAAGTCGATTTCATTTATAATTAATTAGAATTTTTTGTAAGAGGAATTTTCCTTACACACGTGTTCAGACAGAAATAACTGTGTAATCTCGTCTTTGTTGGGACCGGTGTTCATTCAATAACTGGTCACGCCCGTCCGTACTTACAGCGTATTTAATGAAAGTATTTAGAGAAAAGCAGCTTTACGGAATTAGTACAACGGTTGTGTTTACCTTCCGCAGGTCCAACGCCCGCCACTTACTTCTTAACTTTGCAGATTACTGTCAATTAGCGTTGGAATTCTGTGTTCACGGCACCACTGTTCAAAATCGTTCGTGCAACATCTTGTGGACTGCTGATACCGAACGAAAATTTCCAAACACGTTTTGCCTCGTCCTTTTCGAAATTAATATAGTTAAGTAAAACTAAATAAATTAATGTATCTAAAATGTTGTAGATTTCATTATAAAATGTAAGTTGAGAGAATAACGAATATTAGCATTAGGGCTATGGTGTGAACAGAGGCGTTTAGTCATTCGTTTGTCGGAAAAATGTGCATTATATTTTTAGGTAAAGTTTTTATTAAAATTAATTAAATTTTCCTTAGGGGTAAATTTTAATTAGTCCAGACAAAAATTAATTTTAAAAAATCATCAAAAAATATAATGTTCCAAAATCAGAAGTGTGAAATAAGTTGTGGCACACGTACGCTTCATGGGCAACAAATGTAATAATGACACTGAATGTGAAGGAAGTACCATTTGTGTTGTGATCATATTCGAACACTGACTACAGACTCCAAGATAAGAGTTTTGAATTACCGAAAACAGAACGGTACTTTCTCTCTACATAGAAAAATTTGTATACTGAATGAAATGTCAACTATATTATTAGCAGATATAATAAAAACTAGCTTAATTAAAGAAAATTGTATTAGTCATGAAAAGATTCTAAACTACTTAATTCGTAAATCTTTTAGAATAAAATAAACCCCTTCGCCAAGGTTTTCGTTTCCATTTTTAATATCCTCTTTACAAAACTGGAAACATATAACAAACACTTTTTGTCTTACGTGACAGTCAAATACCAGTTTCTAAAAACCATAATTCCATAATATACATTTTTAACTTTTATCTAACCCTTCCCTCCCCCCAATAAGTCGTGGTAGTTATTGTGCTGATCCGAGTCCAAGAATGAAACTTGTGAAAATAACAAACTGCTGAAAATTTTACGTTTTATTTTTGAAACGCACGGTGTAGTCAAATTCTCTAAAGCAGTAGTTCCCAAAGTGGTGTCCGTAGACACTTTTAAGAAAAAATAGAATTTACCGCAATTTTCCCCGATTTTTTATGCTCTAAAATCTAAATCTAATTTTTAGAATCTTTAAACAATTAGTACAAGAATCCAGTATTTTTTTTTTTGTTCAAACTAATTGTAATTTTTAAAGTAATTTCAAACTAATGGCTTTAATAATGTCTTTAAATCATGGCTTTAATAATGTCTTTAAATCATTTAGCAGATCTGTTTGTCCACCGAACAGACTAGACCCCCTCCCTCTTATAGTACAAGAAGAAGATTCATTGGCAGAACTTTCAAATGACAGTTCATTAAAATTACATTTTTCGCAATTACATGTAACTGACTTGTGGTTATATGTAATGAGCGACTATCCTGAACTCGGGAAAAGAGCTTTGAAGTGTTTAACTGTATTTTCCTAGTGAAACCGCAGTCTCCCTGCTCACGCACTTAAAGTCAAAGTTAAGAAATAAACTTGATGTCGAGAGTTACTTAATATTAAAATTATCGGACATTAAACCCAATGTTAAAGAGCTAACTGTGCGAAAATGAGCTATTATTCACATTAAACTATGTTCGTTATCGTTAATATTATAAGTTTGCAAATTAAGAGATTTGATTTTAATACATTTTAATTAAAATATAATAGTTTCTATCATATTTACTGTTTGTTTTAGTTTAGAACGCAGACGGAGTCCGTGAATTTTTAAAATTATTTGGGGGGGGTCCGTTGACTGGAAAGTTTGGGAACCACTGCTCTAAAGTGTTTAGTGTTCTAAAATTTCGAGTCTTTGACATATCGGTTCTTGGGTTCCAGAGTCGCACAGTACAATGGTGTCTAATTTTAGGCGAGTCGGGGTCGGAGTGACCGAACGAACATCTGTCGTGTGGTTAGGACCACGTGTGTGTAAGCCGGGCTATATCTGGCGTGGTCAGTTATATTTACTGTGTCAATAATAACGCCTGCCTGCTTCCAGTTCGGCATAATACAATTGCCAGGCACGTTTCACGTCTTATTCGTTACGAACTCAATGTTTCTGCCGAGAGAGCTGAGAAAACTTACAGGTCTAGGCAAGAGCGTCCACTTAGTATTAGGCCTACTCAAAAAAACGGTAGGTCTTTACTGTGGGAAGCTTTTCGTGTAACTATCAAATACATAGCACTGTAATGATAATTCTGTATTTTTAATCAGTTTATTACGTAGAAGATAAATAGACTGTCTTTCTTCCTTGAATATTACGATTAATTTCTCAAACACCGATGAAATTAGAGAGCACATCATACTCTAGGCATATTTTAATTCATTAGAGTGTTAAAAAAAAGGTGCTTTGGCGTATACAAACACGTCAGTTAATATTACTTGAAAAAGTTATATTTTATTAATATTCAAACTTTTGTTAGTAAAATTTTGTAGTTTGGTGACGTTAAAAGGAAATGAACCGTTGGCTCTCGTGCAGACTAAACCGCCAAGGAAACCCCATAAACCGGTAAACTAAAGAGTGAAATTGATTTTAGTGAGTATTAAATGAAGCTTAATGGAGACAATGTTGAGGTCTTCGTCGTCGTCTGTTCCGAACTCAACCTCGGTCTGGTCTACACATGTATGTACTTCTTTCCATTAGATTTGTAATCCTACTCTGTCACTTTATACGATCCTTAAACATAATTTTCCTTTGTATGCAAGAGCGTATTACAGGGGTGGGGACGAACGGGACCGGGCCCCCACCCCACGTAGAGTGTCGAAAAAGTAGACGAATTTTATTAATCTGTTACTTTTTATGCTGTTTTATTATTATTTTTCAGTACGCTAATGTAGTGGTGACTCTTTTCTAAATATAAAATAGGTTTATTACACAGGAAATATGAAATATAGGAAATTCAATTCAGTCAATAAGTATCTTCTAAACAATGTTTCAATAACGCTTATTTTTATTGTGTTATTACCGTTTACTTTAATGGGATTGATTTCAGGATGTTATCACACGTTTGTCAACCACTTTAAAGATTGTAATGTTGATTAGTCTTAACTTGTTTTTCTTCTGTATGAAACCGACTCGACCGGACCGCCCCCCCCAAGGCCAAATTCTGGATACGCCACTGTTGGTATGTAACCCCCTTCTTATCGTAAACTTTAATTAAACATCGTTTCGTCACTTATAATCTGTGGTCGTCTTCAGGTGTAGCCTAACAAAAACTTTTCTAATAATTTAGAATAACTACACGAGATAATTGTTATACGTTAAACATTGTAATTCTTACACATAATTTTTTTAAATGGAAGTATAGGCCTAGGTTTACTTTTATTATGGTGTCTCTTTTTACAATCATTAATTTTTCTTCGATTTGCGCTTGTTGCAAATTATCTCGTGTAATTTTTCTAAATTATTAGATTAAGTTTGTACACCTGAAGAGGGATTATTAATGGTCGAAATGTTGCTTAATTAAATTGTAATGATGGTAATTGTCTATGTACACTCTTCAGATAATTCTGTCACTTGTTTCAGCATGCTATCTGAAACCGTGCGTACAACATTATTTCTCCAGTCTGTTTTGTAATGACAAGCTATTCTCTACAATTCTTCCAACAGCTACTTGTACAGTACTTCATCTTTACACATTCCATTCCGTCTTAACTTCAGTGTACTGTGTGAAAGGACTCATTTCTGCCTCTTGCAAATTTCTTAGATAAGACAACAATATTCATACAGTGATTGTTGATTTGAAAAGTGATTCTTTAATCGTCTACATTTATATTGTCCGCTTAAAAAACCCCCATTAGAAATAATACATTAATGCCAAATTTTATCTAGCCTACAGAAACATTTGCGTGTTGCATTTTCTGGTATAGCCTTGAGCACGCTTAGAGACATTGAAGGTGACGTCCGATGATGGGGCCGAAACGTCTCTTTTGAATACAAGCAGTTGACCACGGCTTAACAATTGCAGTTGACCACGGCAGTGGCAACTGAAACTAGATTATTTATTGATCTCATAGGATAGATGCTTTTAAATGTATCGTTTTTCTCATCGAAAGTCGCATGATCTTGTAACTCACTATGCGTAACTTATGTATCGTCCACTTAAATCTTCTCTGACTTGAATGATAGCCTGATTTATGCTCATGCATTTCCTGACGTTACCTTCCTTCTTCAGTTCTCTTTCTGTGACGACACAACTATCTCCATTTAATATACAATTATGTTAAACAAAGTGGATGATGTAGGCTTGCTGCATTCTTCACATACCCATAAGCAACTCACACGTAGTTCGTTTCTAGCGTTTATAACCACTCCTGTGTTCTAGTAGAGACTGCCAATGATATTGTCCAGATGTTCGCGATAACCCCATTTCACCATGACATTAGACCGCTCGGTTCTGTTTACGTGGTTAAATGCTTTTTGTAGTCAAAACGAGTGAGCGTCTCCCGATTGAATTCACTCTTTAAATAGTTCATTAGTTCTCTTAACGAGAAAATAGTATGAAGGCAAGACCTTCCCATCCCGAAACTGGTATAGTAGTATGGTATCCGCGAAAGTATAGAGCCTCTCATTACTGTGGGACATTAGGGCGTTATGTGCTGTATTTTGTAATTTTGTTTCCCTAAACTCAGTTGTTCGCACCACTTTGTTCGCACCTTCTTAAAAGCTGGCAAAATTTTTACAATTTTCAGCTCTTTGATTTTTATATAGGCTATTAGGCCTACATGTTATAAGTTTGTAATAATCTTAAACGATATAATATTTTATCATGAGCAGGTCAGAAATTGGCTTGAGTCCATGCTTTCTTTATATGTTTATCTACTTCTTGTCTCATGCAATGTAATTCAGTTAATTCTAATCTGTCTTCTGACATCCCGTCGGTAATTCTAACCCTCGACATCCCGATTTTAATACCTTTTGTAGTGGCTCAAATCCAACTCGTCGTTAGATATGGTCTTAATTGGTCCAACATCCTTCTCATTTTTCACTCGGAGTGAAAACATCTGAAAAAGAAATTTATCGTACGGTAGTAAGTTCAGTTAAGCAATTTAATTGTAACTCGTGAAAATATAGCCGAAGTATCAGATTCGAAATAAGTTAAATAAATAATCGTTAATTTTATATTTAGACACTGCATAAATTAAGAGACGCAGTAGAATTTTCACTTTCAATGTACGAAGTATTAAATAATAGCTATGTGATTAATTGCTTTATTCACAACTCCAAACATGTGTAGTCCTTGTCTATTTTATAATACTAATCCAAATGTGCAAAAAAGGATTTCGTGCATGCTTCTGATTATTCTTCTTGTTGCCTATTTCCCTTTCTTTAGATTTCCATGTGTAATTTAAAAATAATGGAAAACTATTCCTGAGTTATTACTAAAAATCTAATCAAAGAGGTGTGGGAGACCCCAGATAATAAAAAAGGTACAATTAATTTTCTTTGGTTATGATTAATTGTCGAAACGTAAATTTAATATGATTAAAGTGAACATATTTTCATTATGAAAACTAGGTTATGTACACTCTTCGGATAATTTTGTCACTTGTTTAAGCATGCTATCTGATACCGTGCGTACAACATTATTTCTCCAGTCTGTTTTGTAATGACAAGCTATTCTCTACATTTCTTTCAACAGCTACTTGTACTTCATCTTTACACATTCCATTCCGTCTTCAACTCCAGTGTTCTGTGTGAAAGGACGTCATTTCTGCCTCTTGCAAATTTCTTAGATAAGACAACAAAATTCATATAGTGATTGTTGATTTGAAAAGTGCGTCTTTAATCGTCTACATTTATATTGTCCGCTTAAAAAATCCCCATTAGAAATAATACATTAATGCCAAATTTTATCTAGCCTACAGAAACATTTGGGTGTTGCATTTTCTGGTATAGCCTTGAGAACGCTTAGAGACATTGAAGATGACCTCCGATGATGTGGCCAAAACGTCTGTTTTGAATACAAGCAGTAGACCATGGCCTAACAGCCCACCAATTAGTAATTGTAACAAGATCAGTTATTGATCTCATAAAATAGATGTTTTTAAATGTTTTTTTTTTATCTCACCGAAATTCGTGTGCGACGAATCGGAATCTCCGACCCTTGTTTTTTCGACTTACTGAAGAAAATCGCACGCAAAGCTCGGATTATGTTTATAAACTTTGATTACTCGAAAACTGTCATTCCGCGTGATAGTTGGGCCAAGGTTTTAGTGATCATGAAAGATGACGCTAGAAAAAAGTTACTCAGTTAAAAAACGATAATTGCATAGGTTGACAAAGACATTTTGTAAGTATATTAGGAGAGGGTGTTCTCTGCTTTGTTTGGATGTTTACTGTTTCTGAGAAAAACGTTTACTTAGTTTACTTCAGCTGATCCTTGGTTCTCCTGATCATAACAAATCACTCTTTAATCTTCTTCTTCCCATTCTTGTATAGGACTGTTAGCGTTGTATCTACTTTTTTGTTCCCTTCACGCCATCCAGAATCGTTTCATCTTCTGTCTTCCACCTCGTTCCTCATCATCGTCTCTGTCACCCTGGGATAATCCTATCTTAGGAATGTTAAACGTTTGTCTTTGGAATATCTTTACTCCCCACTAATTCGTTTTTTATACTACAGACTACAGAATCTTTCGGCTTTCGCTTTTGTCTTTCTAAGTTCTTGTACATCACTACTCTAAGGTACTTAAATATCTCTTCTTGTTGAAGAGCATGTAGGGTCTGCTTTTATTCTGCTTCGCTGTTCTTCCTGTTGTCATTCTTCTGTTTCTATTCTACTGTCATTCTACTGGTTTTTCCATTATTGAGACTTCCAGTTCCAAACTATTGGTACTTCAAACAGGCACAACTCCAAATTTTTATTCAGTGTATATTTACCTCCAGCTTATTAAAAACACGTCGCCTCCGTAGCTTATTTATGATATTTTATCCATGCGTCCTCAAATTCTTGACTTCTTATTTTATAACCTCACTTTTGTTTTTTCATTGCTTCATGTCATACGGGTGACGAAAATAAAGGCTTTAAATTTCGTATTTCGAGCCTTCAGAGGTTCGTATGTAGTTTAATGAATTATCAAGATATCTGTAAATAATTTTCACTGAAGTCTTATATTCCTACAGAGCTCTACTGAATTGTATTTAAAAATTGTTATCTGCCTCCATTTTCAAAATCGATGTTATGCTTGTGCGCCAGTCTTCAGGCTGAACAGTTGCCTATCAAACTACCTTCATAATTTGTCACAAATTTTCTACCGCAGTTTCTGTAATTACTTCTATCACCTCCGATAACACATTGAGTGTTGGTGTTTTTTATATTTTCGCTGTTATTATAGCCTCATGATTTTGTTTGTTATTTCTTCCTCTGTTATACCTTTAGGACTACTTACTACTTACAATTTCGCATATTTTCCGTAGTGTGCCTTCGAAATTCTCCTTCAGTAGCTCCTACATTTCTCCATTACCTCGTCCTTCTCTCTTATAAATTTACCCGTTTCATATTTAAAATAAATAAATTGTAGATTCAAGAAAATATTTTATAAGTATAAATAATTAATGGATATATGTAAGAGATCATGTATAATTACAAATATAATTTTTGAAAATTCCTTTGATAAGAAATTATAAAAGAAAACAGAACTGAAAAATTAAAAAGATTGTGACAGACGAGATTTACTTCTAACAGTGTTACAGGGGTTTAGGACGATTAACAAGAGATACTCAGTAATAATGACTTTTTATGGGTAGATTTATTTGTTTCCCGAGCCATAAAATAGGAGCTTCTTCACTGAACGTATTCAGTATTCAGCAAGTACTATTATGAATAGGAACCTTACCATTTAGAATACCACAATCGATTTAGAAACGTATACTAACCAGCAAATCACTCCAATTTTTCCCAGTGCTCGAAAGTTTTACGAGGGTAGTTCGAAAATTTCTCGGCGTAACATGGAGTTAGCGCCAGGACTATCAAATATCTGTGATCGTTCGCAAGTTCAATTCGTTAGACGGAATACCAAAACGTTTAAAATAGCTGTATTTACTAATCTGATTGCTGTGATCAAATAAATTCAACAAGCTTTGTGTTTTTCAAAAATGGATAAAATCGAATGTCAAGCAGTGATAAAGTAGGCCTACATACTTCTTTGCAAAAGGTCCAATACCAATGGAAATAAACAATGAGTTGAATTGTACTTTGGGAAATTTTCGCCGTTGTTTTCAACAAGGAAGAAATGGGTTGGTAACTATAACATTCAGGTCTCCGCAGAACTGCTACAACACCGTTTTGAATGATCTACGCATGAAATACGTGTGCTTGCCGACCTTGCGGCCATATCAATAGACCGTCTTACACAAGCATTTGCACTTTAAAAAGCTTACAGTTCGACGGGTGCCACGATTGATCAGCAACTCATTCGGATGAACGTTTTTCTTTCAAGGCTGCTTGGACATGTTTAAACACAATACTACCGAGTTTCAGCGACGATTTACCTTTGTTGACGAAACATTAATTCATTATACCTACACGGAAGAGACAAAAGCAGTCCAGACAATTGGTGGAAACGGGCCGAAGTGCTCCAAAGAAGGCGGAAACAGTTCCATCAGTCGGAAAAGTGGTGGCGGGTAGTTTTTTTTTTAGATTCGCGAGATGTGTATTCATAGATTATTAAGAAAAAGGCAAAACCATCATCTTACCATACTGTACAGCATTGCTGGAGTAACTGCATAAGTCTACTGAGGCAAAACTTCCGCATTTAGGAAAGAATAAAGTGCTTTTCCATCAAGACAATGCACCCCCTCGTACTTCGTCAATTGCAGTTGCAAATTTTCATGAATTGCGCTACGACTTACTGTCACACAACAACGATGTATAACACACACACACACACACACACATAATATACATCGATGCATCCACACGCACCATATTCGCATATTTAGCTCCCCAGTGGCATTTCCTGTAACGGAATCTGAATAAGCGCCTCGCTGGAAGAAGAATCACTTCATATCTGCAGGTTATCACTGAGAAGAACGCATATTCGCAGAGTTGGAGAAATCGTATTATACTAAAGATGTAAAGACGTTTAGAATATTCTTAATTTAAGTTTGTTGAGTCGAAAGGCGTTTGTGTTTAAAAGTAAAAAAATTGTCAAAAATGTCATGTGTTTTCTTTGTCAGGCAAAGAACTTTTCAACCTACCCTCGTATTAACTGTATTAACTCGACATTAACTGAATTGAACAGTTTACTAACGTTTGCGTAACTTTAAGAACATCTTGTCATATTTTGTTTCTGTTTATGACTAACCAATTGTAGAATTATTTCAACAATTAAAATTCAGTAATATCAAAACTAGCTTTGGGAATGGAAATCTTACAAGTTTCTGGACGATGTTTCGGTATTACGGTACTTCCCAACTATTACGGTAATTTCGGTGGCTTTTTTTTTATAAAAAAGATTCAGAGAGTTTATACACACTGATTCAAACAAACGTTACTGTTAGGACTGTTGGAACCATTATTTGCCTGGCTGTCGGGCCGGGTCTACTGTTTGGCCACCTTGAAGTAGTAGACCACAGCCTAACCGGCAGTGAACCGGTCTAAGGAATTCTATTAGTGTTTTAATTTCATGTTTTATGTTAACTGTCTGAAATATTGAAAAATCGTAATAACTGTATAAAATCTATTAAAGAAATAATTAATATTCATCAGGTTTAATATTCATGTCATATTCAAGTGCTTGTTGTTAATATTATTTTTAAAACTGTAACCGATCTATGTTTCCAGTACGTGAGTTAACGCGGCGTTGTTGAGCGTAGATTTCTGTGTCTGCGTTTTTTTGAACACGTTATTTTGCCTTGGACGCATTTTATTATTAGAAGCTACGAAATACAGTACACGTTTAAATAAGATTTACTAGTTGCATAGAATTATTTTTTTCTTCTACATTGTTTAAATGTGAATAGCACAATAATTGGAATTAGTGAAAGATAATATTTTGCATACGACAACGTGCGCCCTTGTGTGTGTGTGTGTGTGTGTGTGTGTGTATGAATCGTTACCTCATTAAACAAGCAGATAACACGGAATCTAGAGAGCACCAAGATATATCATAAAGTCCATGGCATTGACAGACAGAAAGGAGCTTCTTAATGGGGGGTCGTGCCACCTCCCTTAGCGCTTGGCCCCCTACCGACTCTAACTTTGTAGTTCATCCACACGAACATGACGTGTGGGAATTAACTTATAAACGCATTATCTTCAGTATTTTCATTGTAATAAAATTACCGATGAGCACACACTTCACTGGATCATCGCGAGCGTATACACACACTTGATTCGGGTGTGCCTTGTTTTCCTAAAAATAAACCTTCCCCAGTTTGATAGAATGTGAGATGAGAAATGCACGATTAAACCTAAACTGAAAATATAAGGCAAGGCTTTAAAATATAAATAAAATAAAATTGGTACACAGTGGTACGGTATAACTAATGTATTTTATTTTTTATTTCAAACACACTTTTTGCTACAGTCTATTTCTTGATGTATATAATATATTTAAAATCTATATTTACTTTACCTCAAGATATTTTTCCCTTATTTGGAACATGTTTCGGGACCCTTAGTATTCCCTAATTTTGAATCTTGTGGAGTACCTGTGTGCTGGTTGGCTGTTATTATGGCTTCCCATTGGTTTTTGGTTTTTTAAATTGTTATTATTGTGTGTGATTGTGGTGTATATATTAGTATTTTGTGTATTTTCTATGTTGAGTGCTCTGAAAATTGTATCATGTTTTCTACTGATTTGTATTTGTTCAGGTATTAGTTTGTTTTGTGTTTGTATATTTGTAAATTTTCCCAAATATTCATTATGGTGTCTTTGTGTGGTATGTGTTTTATTAGTGTCATGTTGGTTTTGTCTGGGAATTCATGTCCAGTGTTTATTGCTTGTGTGGCTAAATTAGATTTATATATTTCTGGTTTTTTGTATGCGTTCAGATGTTCAAAATAACGTTTTTTCAGTTTTTTTTTTTTTTTTTTTTTTATCCTATATAACGTTTATTGCAATCTTGGAATTCAATTTTGTATATACCACTGGTTGTTGTATTATCTTTGGTGTGTGGGTTATTTATTTTTGTAAATTATTTGTATTAGTTTTGTATGGTATTTTAATGTCTGTCTTTTTAAATAGTTTTGTTAGTTTTGTCATTTTATTATTTATGTATGTGAATGTGGTCCATTTTTTATTGTTGTTATTACTTGCCATTGTTATTGTTAGTTTTGTCATTTTATTTATTATTCATATGTTGTAGTGACGATCACAGTATTATGTACTTGAAAAAATAATGGTAACGTTATCAACGTACTGAACACATTATAATTTTTCTAATGAAAGTTATAAGAATAAGATTCGGCTGGAAACGAATGTAATTAACATATCTCATAAGCCTATACGCACACGGCCACAGACAAGTTCACACTATGGTACTTAATTGTGAACTTTTCTCTTTGATGTAAAAGGAGTACGAGGAAAGAGCGAAAGGAACTGAGAGTCGCTATAAATATTACAATAACCATTGTTACGATGTCCATGAATAGAAAAAGCTTAACAATTTATGGAACACTGTAAAGTACAGTTGGCAAATGGAAAAGGAAGGGATAAGATGGCATACATACACACAGCGATATGTAGCCTATACGTTGTGTAAGTGCTCCAGAGGGAGGGAGAGAGAGAGAGAGAGAGAGAGAGAGAGAGAGAGAGAGAGAGAGAGAGAGAGAGAGAGAGAGAGAGAGAGAGAGAGATTAGAGGGAGATTATAGTAACACTAAGCTCGAAAAAGCAAGTTAGAAATAAACAGTAAATAGCGAAGTTAGAAGAAGAGCTAGTACTCCTAACACGACAAATATGACATTAATGAGACAATTAAGCCAAAGACTATACAATTAATACAATAACAATTTAAGTTACCAAAAACAAATTTAATATTTCCGTAAATGAGTTGTCAGAGATGCAAAACAGTAATACATTAAGTTGTTAATAACACTTTAAATTTAGTCTACACTTTAAGAGCAACATATCTTGTTTTATTCCTTTGTTTAAACGTAAATTTGATTTAAGTCCTAATTTTATTCAATAGCTTAAAGTAATATTTTCGCGGTCTGCAAATAATCCTATAAGCAAATGTTTGAAAGTACGTTATTACTGTAAAGAGTATGTCCAATAATATGTCAATAAAAGCACAATTGAGAAGCACAAATAGTTATTCAAACACCGTTATCAAACGAGTGTTGTCAGCTCCTGTCATATACTTTTCCAAGTAAGTTTACTTTATATGTAAATAACGTTGTCTGTATAATGTAAAATATATTACACTACCACGACTATACAGGACCAGCACAGTTTCACAGAGTACCGTATCTTTAATCTTTATCTCACACGGAAGTTAGATTTTTAGTTTTATAACTCTGCTTGAACAAACATCCTCATGAGACATATCACAGGCTACCTGCAGCACGTTTGGGTAGGTCATTCACACAGTTGTTTAGTTAACCACTTCATATCCCCTTACAGACTCTACATTGCACCAACGTACTGGTAAGGAGTACGTATTACCAAGCGCTTACAAATCAGAATTAACTTCTTCCCTTATTTCAAAGGAAAAGCTGGAGAAACGTATTAGTTAGAATGTCGCCATTTCTATTCCGACAGATAGTTTAAAAAATTTAGGCATACCTGCGATCTTACACCTGAGGAATAGGATAAATGGTTACATGGAGGGTTGTTGGAACGTTCTTATTAGAAACATCAGTAAACACCTGATGCGTGAACAAAGGAAACAGTTCTAATATTGACTTTAACGTGTTGAGAAAAAATATATAAATAGAGTACGCTAAGACTATTACATACGCTAATACATAGTTTTAAATACATGCATATTTTTTTTTTCTTCTTCTTCTTCTCCTCTTCAAGGTTTAGGTTGTATAAACCTCTTCCGGCACCCATCTCATCCTCGGACGAGCCACGTCTCTTCTACCAATGGCTTTATAGTTCAGTGGCGCTTTCGGCAATCGATCCTCTGTCATCCTTTGCAGATGACCCACCATTGTCTTCTGTAAATTGCAATAATTTCATTTATGTCCTTTACTTCGAGTTCTGGTCTGATATCTTCATTCCTTTTCTATCTTGCAATGTATAATTTAAAGTATTTCGAAGAAACTGCATTTCAGCACTCTGAATCTTGTCGTCATGACCCACATGTCACTTGCATAAATCAACGTGAGTATTGCAATTGTCTTATAAAATGTAATCCTTGTGCTGTGTCTTGTTTTATTTCTAAGATTTCTATGAATCGTACCACAAATATTCCTAAATTTATTTATCTTCTCTCTTATATCATATTCAGATTCATAGATTACGGCAAGACGAGATATTTGAAACGGCTCACTTGTTCTAAAGTGCTATTGTTTATAATATTGTTTGTTTGTTTTAATACTCACCAGGATTATGAATATACTTCAGAGTATTCATCAGTATCGGCTAAAATGTTTGGAACATCTTAACAGAATGGATGACTGCCGCATCCTCAAAGAACTGCTGAATTATAACCCGAAAGGACGGATAGGTGTGGGACATCCGAAAAAACGTTGGAGTCACCGGCTCTAGTCTGTCTGGCTTGAGACCGGACCCAACCATTTATGGTTTCATCCTTGCTGAAGATTCAGTAGGACCCTGTTTAACTGGAATAAAGGAGGCACCGAATCATTTCTGATAACACGACCTTTGGATAATACGAAGGATTTATCCAAAAAATTCAGCCTGCAAGTTATTTTTGGGTGTTAAAAAGTGGGAAGAAACACAGTATGTAATTTTATTGTATTAAAATCCATATTTTTTACACATAGAGTTATGTATAATGATAAACAAAGTACTGTATTTGTTTCGCTTCTTCTAGGAGCATCAATCTCTTCTGTACGATATTACAGCACTATTATTTTGTCCACTGTGATTGTTTCGGTTAAACTAAATTTTGATTACAGCAAATTCACATACGTTCAATGTCAGTGGGCGTTTTACTGTACACCACGACGAAAATAGTGTTCTCGTGTTTGAAATAAATAGGTAATAGACAATTTTTAATATATGCCTAATAGTATGATTTACTTATTGGGACATGCTGCTGCATGTTTATGGCAAGGCTCCAGAAAAGAATAATAGAGGTACAACATCTGAATGGGCAAAGCCAAGGGAAGACCACATTTGCCACATATGGAACAGATTATAAACGATGTGTTTAACTAAATAACTACTACAGAAGATAAGAAGAATTTAAGACGAAGACAGAGAGACATGAGGAGAGGTTGCAAACCAATATTCAGATTAATCGCCACGGAAGGACGATTTAAAGTGATATTGTCATGCGTAGAATTACTTGTATGCTGTCACTTATCACAAACATTGATAAACGTAGATAACCAACCACATAACACCACCTAGGCCTAAATGTGTTTTAATGCAAGAAACTTGTAATTTAAGTTTTTTAAAAATACGGGAATTCGTTTACGTCTTATAACGTAAGATGCGTGTGCGTAACATAATCGGCCTATTTACATCTATTACTTGATTAACACCAATAAAAACTTAGGCAAAATAAGTTTGTTCCAATCAAAGTTTTTTAGCAACTTAGTGTTCAGTCGTAATGAACAACTTCATTAGGCCTATACGTTGAACCGTATCCCATTTCCGTGGAAAGTTAATATTGTCAAGTTAATAGACTACAGTTAATTTCAAGTTAGACCCTATTAATGTTTTGTTACTAAAAACAAAACTATCTCAGAAATTTAAAAAGCTTTTGTAAGTTCTGTAAGAGATTAGTGATAAACCAAAATAGCAGTGACAATTCAATGAGTACGGTGAATGCAATGGTGAGTCAGTTTTAACGTGGGTGTGGAAGAGACTGACGTGTCTAATCCTTTTGACTGCCACAAATATGAAAGTGTGGAGTAACTGTATTGCACTTTGTGATTTATGCGATGTTTCGCCAAATCTGTAACACCTGTTGGACCCGATTTCAAGTAAGCCTATAGGCTTTGTAACAAGGAATTCTCCAAAGAAAAGCAAAATTTCAGACAGGTGATAATGATCCAAACTCCGAAGGTATAATATAAGTTCTACCCTTTATTACCTTTAGAGTCTAGTTTTGTCTTTATATTCTTCACTGTAATTCATTATTACTAAAAAAACGTTTACAACTTTCATGCTTGACTCTCTCTCTCTCTCTCTCTCTCTCTCTCTCTCTCTCTCTCTCTCTCTTTCTCTCCCTTTGTCACAATCACACACGAGAGTATTGAAATGATGAGAGAACTCTTGAGCATTATGAGAAACATTACCCAGACAGTAAATTTCATATGTCCTGTGTTCAGTGTTGACCTCTGATGACGTGTACCTAATGTCAACAATCGTCACTTCCACCGTGCGGAAAAAGTACTGGTAGGCTGGAATAATAAAAGGTAATACTCAAAGGTTAGGAAACGTTAAAAACAATACTGACAAGTTGGAAAAATGGTAAGGTAGTAAAGTATTGACTAGATACGCCACATGGGAATTGAAATAGGGGAATACTGCGTATCGGTAATAACAATTCATTACATTATGATTGTCGTTACAATCGTGTTATTAGCACGATAACGTGTTCATTGTACACAAATACACAACATATTGATGAAACATTTCATTTGATGTGCTTCGAACTGAAACGCACGCTCATGTTTCCGGAAATCGAATGTAGCGCACGCGTTAAGCTTTGCAGCAGGGAATGTTATTGTAACGACTGTAGTTAATCCTCTGTTACCTTTACGGTAATGACATGGCAGTTGTATGATCATTCACTTGTGCCTGCACAAAATAATAATATTAACTTCAAAATAAGTTCACGGACATTCTGCGTTTCGTACAGCATTTTCTGTAGGCCTATAGATTTTTCTGTAGGTTTACATGTTTCTTCTGTAGCTTCTTGTTTCATGGGTAGCTTTCACATTACCGATACAAATTAAATGTTATCTTAAAGCTTAAAACGTGAAAATCTGTTTCCGTGGTTACCCGTTATCTGACGTCGTCCGCAGAGATGATCAGGATCTGACGATCTCAAATGTTTATTTTATATTACACGACTCTAGCTGGGAGCTGGTAGCTAACAGTTACCCACCAAAGACATAATCAAATCGTATCGGTTCAGGCTTTATTCCCATATAGTGAATATATATTTTATTTCGGCACGATTTCGCATGAATTGATGAGTATTGCCTTGAAAATTCCAGTTCTTAAGTACATTTGGATTGTGGGAGATTATATAAACCTAATTACATAAACGTATGTTTCAGAATTCGGACACAAAAAACGAATCATGCTGCCAAGCGAACATAACGCTTTAATGTTTGTAGGTAAGCAGATAGACACTATAGGCCTACTCTGAAATACTTTGGTTTTGATTATGAAAAGGCGATTTTTATTACTAACAAACTAATTTAACTTTATATTTAACGAGATGTTTCGAATAAATGAATGAAACACAAAAGACTTATTTTTTTAGTTTCCTTAAAGAATACATAAATGTTATTGTTAAAATCCTGATTACGTTGAACAGTTCAAAACAGAACCTTGGTATTTTTTAACGGATTGTCGTTGATCCTCGAATAGTGAATAAAGATGTCTTATTATTGTTATTATTTTTCTTTCGGTTCGTATGACCCACTGTAGACTACGTTCATTTCAACTGCTCCTTCCCTTCAATCTTCTTTCTCTCCCGCACGTCTTTCATTCTCTATCGATGTTTGTATCTTCTTTCCTCAGTTCATAGGGGACCGGTTTTCTTTTTGGACTTTGTCTGGAAACCTGCAGAGTTTCCTTAAGTAGTAAACATTATTTGATGTCCTCTTGGGTAATTTGCAGTTCTTCTGTGTCTTTTTAGGTGTCTTTAATTCATGTAGGCTATTTGTCTTTCTAAGTTTTCTAAAGTAGTTGAAGAGTCTTCTTGTGAGTCTATTGGGATTCATTCTTTGAATGTGCCCATAAAAACCAGTTCTTTTCATAATTATGATTGTAATTTTGTCAATATGTGTATAAAGTTTATTTTTATGGCGTCTTCTGTATTGCTCTCTGTCTTTAACTGGTCTCAAGTTTTCTTGAATATTCTTCTTTTATTTGATTTGCAATTATGTCATCGTCATTTTCTTGTTCAGATTCGGACATTCCCCACCATAAAGTGCTCCTGGTCGAATTATCGTTGCATAATGTCTAAGTTTAGCGTTAATAGACATTGATTTCTATAGACGTCCTTGGTTACACTGTAAACTGTTTTCATTTTGTTAATTCTTGATCGCATTGCACCTTTTCCTGAGACGTTTTGCTCAATTATTTCCCTAAGTACTTGAATTTGTCAGTTCTGGTAATATTTACACGTCACTTTCTTAGGGTAGTCTTGACGTTTTTCATAATTTGGTTTTTCGAAAGAGACCCGTTTTTTTCAGCTTCATCTTTCAGTAATTCAACTTCTTTATTGGCTGCTTCCACCGATTCTGACAGAACTGCTAGGTCGTCTGCAAAGGCTAGGCAATCTATTGAAAAATCGTCTCTTCTGTAACCTAATCTAATTCTCCCATTGTTTTGGTCTTCACCCAGTGACTTTCTCCATTCTCTTGTGACTTTTTCAAAAACACAATTCAAGAGCAACGATATGATGATGATGATGATGATGATTATTATTATTATTATTATTATTATTATTAAATTGAGGACCTAAAGGCTTCTCATGAACCGCTCAACAGTGAAAATGAAATTAAACAGGCGTATTAGACTACCAAAGTATACTTTTTATTTTTCTACAAATATACACGTAGGTGTTAAACAGGCGCGCATTCGAAACCCCGTTTATTTTTGCGATTTAAAACTTTTAGATTAAGAACTTCCAGTTTTCTCGAACAGGTTTGTCGACGCTTTCATCATAATGGCATATATGTAATAAATACATACAATGTGGTGTTTTTCATTATAAATTTGTTCATTTTCGGTTTTACTCCACGAAGTAATTTTTGCCGTTTGGTGTTCATAATGATTAAGCGTTCACATTTTCGCTAAAGTGAAAGTGTAACTTATAACATTTATTCTTTAATTATATCTTATTAAAATTAGCCCAACTTGAACACTTGAATTAGTTCCAAGAAAATTTAAATGTGGTAAAACTGTACATTATTGACTTTTAAGTAAGCATCTATAGGCATGTAGCCTATACATGAACATAAACTCATACATGACAGATGTTTTACTGAACAAGGTAAACAAAGCAGGTGAAGGGAGGTTAATGATTGTGACCCATGGTTATATTGTTAATGGAAGAAACATTAAAGTAAACTTTGTAATGTTTTTAGGTTTTAAGAAACCTATCTGCACATCAAACTTGTATTACACTATGACGTAAGATCTTCGTAAAAGAGCCTACGTTGGGTCAGGCGTTATCTTCGTTTGGTTTAGCACTGTAACAGGTCCACACTGAGCCAGTATAGCTCTCAAAACACGTTGGCACAGACTGTCACAAAATACGCGAAAGGTTAAACTTAATCTCTTCATACGGTATGAGGCAAGGTAATAAAAACGTTATCAAGTGTGGTTGCACAGTTACACCACAGTAATATTAATTTCATCTCTGGCGATAAAATCTACTGCCAATAAATTATTTGTATTTATGAATCCGGTAATTTAATATTATGGTTGTCGCGTGTGTATAATCCAACGTTTACGGTCATAAAATAAACTTGAAACAAACATTTAAAAAACCACAATATTGCCTTATAATCTTATGTAAACTGCGCCTGTAAACGGCGTCGTATTGATTATAACAAACCGAACCTTGTTCAGATTCACACGAAAGTTGCTGTTTTGTTTTACCTTTACGCGGACAGGTATGTAGAGAACACAGAAAGAAGATGGAGGGGAGACAGGCCGTACAAAACTGCATGAAACCAAAAAGTCAAAAGGTTTTGTTCGTCTATTGAAGAAGAAACCGGCTCAGTAGAACATAAATCATTGTGCGAAGGGAGGGGGTTTATCACCCCTCGAAGACACAGTCCAAGAACAGATGATGACAAAAAACTGAACCCAGTTTTTTGCTTAACTTGTAAAAGTGTACACCGCCCCTTTAGCAAACCCTTCCAATTGAATATATTTTCTTTTGGTATCCCTTATAAACATGAACCCCTCGCATCACAAATACTGTATACATTAAGGAACAGTTTTATATTAACCAGAGCAAATCTATGCCCTTTCGTATGAACCCTTCTTCACCTGGAACACGTAACACACAAGCTCATCAATAATGTCGAGTGTACAGGCTCTCCAACTGTCAATCATTTAAACATACATTTATGCTTTTGTTTATTTACAAGTACCTTTTTGTTACCATTTCCTTCCTTATAAACATAAATGTTGTACAACATTGCGCGCGCGTGCTTATACGTACGTGTGCGTACACAACCCTATGTACCACAAACATTTATACTGACAGCGTTTGTAGTAAACACTACTCTGTACCCTTTACTCACTAATGGTTCAACCTATGAAGACGTATTCATCTTTCAAAAGAGTACGTAGGCTACATAGCCTGAAGCCGGTATAGTTAGTTAGTCCGAAAAAAAAGCTGATGAAATGTTTTAAAAAACAAAGTTTACTCCACGAAAGACTTTGTATTAATGGACTCGGATACAATAAAAAACAAACTTCTGCCCTCCGTACAGAACTCTAGGTAAAGAAACAAATTTGAATTCTATAGAGGCTACATAACAAACCGTCTTTATTTATAGTAAGACACTAATGATAACCCATTCGAGAAGTGTAAAAAGGTCCATTTTTGGAGAATGCTTCCTAAAGTTAACGTTATTTACTTCACATTCCGGAGGGTTAATTTATTTTAAATCCAATTGTTGACCTACCTTTATCAGTCTTAATTATTAATGCAGTGAAATAAAGTAAGTAATCCCTTCTCAATTGATGAATAAATAATGAACAAATAATGAATAATGAATGAATAAATAAATAAAGTCACACTGCAGTCAGGTCAAGTTAATTCGCTTACGTAATCATGCTGTATTCACGTATACCGAATTGCCAATGCTCAGTGAAGCGAGAGTGACTGAACTGAACTGTTTACAGACCTGATGCTCCTCGTAGGCTATGTCTATGATCGTTTTATATTTATGTCTGCCACCCATCGCTTAATGGTTGTTCAGTATTCCGATTTTCTTTCTGCACTCGTTAATTCAGTTGTCGTCTGATAAGTAGGTCAACACAAATCCCCTAAAACCCTACCCTAGGCTTGTTAAAAGAAACTCTTATTATGACACAAAGCAACATAACTTTTTAATTACTAATGTTGAGAATTTACTAGAAAACTCTACATTCAATTTTAAGTAAGTATACCTATTATTGTAAAGTGAAAGTTTGTATTGTGCGGTGGGAGGTCTAGCTACCTGGGCGGGGCCTCAGCCCACACACATGCTTGTTTACTGTGAGAAGTCTACAAAAGTAATGTTCTGGTAGTTTTAAATAAAAGGAAAAATCTGGAAGCCTTTTTCTATATAAACAGAGATGCACTCGACCAGTTAAGTTCAGTTTTAAATCTGCTTTTGTAATGTGTATTTCGTGTGTCCGTTGTATGTATACTTGCTACTAAACTGTTCTTCAATAAAGTGTGTGTTTGCTCCTGTACTTAAATTATTAATTATTTTTAACCATACCTCAACAGGTTATGGGCCCAGTGGCATTTTAAAATCGGAGTGCAGTGTGTAATTGGAGTGCAAGTATAAAATATTAGTGCAAAAATGGAACCGAATATAAAAATTGAAAAACTTCGAGACAAAGATAATTGGCATCAATGGCGCTTCGTAGTACGCACATTGATGGAAGAGGATGATGATGTGCTGGATGTTTGCGAAGGAAGATTAGCCGAGCCAGCTGCAGGTGCAGAAGATCGTGACGCGTTGTTGGAAAAGTTCAAGAAGGCGGACAAAATTGCCAGAAAGTTAATTGTTACAACAGTGGAGAGAAAGCCTCTCGAACTTATAATGGGTTGTTCTACTGCCAAGGAGATGTGGGACAAATTGAATACAGCATATGATCTAAAATCTGATGAAAATCTGTCGATGATTCAAAAACAATTTTTTGAGTTTAAGTGGACAGAGAGTGAAAGTGTTACGTATAATATTTCAAAAATAGAACAGTTGGCTAGAAAAATGAAAAATATCGGGGGAAAAATTGAAAAGACTATGGTGATGACTCGTGTTTTAACATCTTTGCCACAAAAGTTTAATCATTTTCACAGTGCTTGGGATTCGGTATCTGACGATAAGAAGAATCTCGAAAATTTGACTGAGCGCTTGATGGCAGAAGAATTTAGATTACAAGAGCAAAAGGAAGTACACGAGGAGACGACAGCGTTGGTAGCTAATCTGAAAATCGGTCATAAAGAACAGAAGAATGACTCTTATAAATATGAGAAGAATAATTTGAAACAAGAGCAGTGTTATAATTGTGGAAGACAAGGTCATTTAAAAAGGGACTGCTTCAGGTGTTATACGTGCAAAAGAAAAGGTCATAAAAGTAACAATTGCTTCATGAATAAGAATAATGGACAGCGAAGATGGTCGAATAATCAAGAAAGAAGTAACTCGTCTTCTGGACAGAAGAAATCAACATCGAGGATAGCACTAATAGGTGACAAAGGCAGCTGTGGCAATCGGGATGATCTCTGGATTGTGGATTCGGGTGCGACGGATCATATGTCGAAGCATCGAGAATGGTTTTCAACGTTCGAAGAATATACAACACCAGTCAGTGTAAGAATGGGCAACGGTATGACAATGTCTGCATATGGTAAAGGTAATATTGACTTTGAAACTTATAAAAATAGTGAACGAGTAGAAGGTACTATCTATAATGTATTATATGTTCCTGATTCAATGTATAATCTGTTTTCTGTTAAATATGCGGGTAAAAGGGGTATAGATTATGAAATAACACATAATGCTACGAGATGTACTTTAAAGCATGGTAATGAAATTCTTGTAACTGGTTCCGAATATGAGCCTGGTAGTTTGCTAAAATTAGACATTCAAACTTTAATTCCAAAAGAATGTAACGTGGTAGAACAAAAGAGTAGATCGAGCATTTCCAACGGTAATGTTTCACAATTATGGCACGAAAGACTTTGCCATCAAAATGTAAAACATGTGAAGAATTTTTTGAAAAATCTAAATATAAAATTTACGGATGAAAATTTCTTTTGTGAAGGGTGCGCTTATGGCAAAAATCATAGATTGCCTTTTCACAAAAAGATCGATCGTGCCACTAAAACTCGCGAAATAATTTATACTGACGTTTGTGGTCCTATGGAAGTAGAGTCTCTCGGTAGAAAGTTATATTTTGTTTCTTTTAAAAACGATTTTTCAAGTTATAGAGAAATTCATTTTATTCGAGAAAAATCTGAAGTAATAGAAAAACTAAAATCATTTTGTATCGGGGTTGAGAATCAATTTGCAACAAATATTAAAGAAATTCATTTTGGTGGTGGTAAAGAATACGATAAAGCTGTGATCTCTTTTTTAAATAGTAAAGGTATAAAATATTCGATTAATGTTCCATATACGCCCGAACAAAATTCAATTGCAGAGCGCGATAACCGAATCATTGTAGAGGCTGCTCGATCAATGTTATATTCAAATTCAAACTTACCTCTATTCTTATGGGCAGAAGCAATGAATACTGCTGTACATGTAATTAATAGAACAGGCCCAACAAAACAAAATAATAAAACTCCTTATGAGTTATGGAATGGAAAAACAGCTACTGTTGATAGATTTAAAATATTTGGAACCATGTGTTATGTACATATATCAAAAGAAAAGCGTAAGAAACTTGATAAAAAATCGATGAGAGGTTATCTGGTCGGATATCATGAGGATTGTAAAGGTTATCGTGTATATGTTCCGGAAGTGCGAGATGTCATTATAAGTAGAGATGTACTTTTTAAACCTGAAAGAGTATTAGCTGATTCAATTATTTTGAATTCTTTGAACAATAATAATAAAGAAACTGAAGAAAATGAAATTATAACTCCTAAAAATAATGAACTTTTACTTAAAAATGAATCAAATGAGTTTGAAGAAAGAGAACCTTTACAATCTTCAAATAGCGATAACAATCAAACTGAACGACAATTGCGCGATAGAACAAAATTAAAACCTACAGAATATTATGGATGTCCGATCACGTTTATTGCTGAAAAGTTACCATCCAATTATAACGAAGCAATTACAAGTAAAGAAAAAGATAGTTGGCAAGCTGCAATGCAGGACGAAATAAACTCTTTGTATGAAAATAAGACATGGGTATTAGTAGAAAAGCCAAAAGATAAAAAGGTGATTAACAATCGTTGGGTTTTTGTGAAGAAGCTCAATCCAGATGGTACAGAACGTTATAAAGCGCGGTTGGTTATTAAAGGTTATTCGCAACAGAAAGATATAGATTATAAAGAAACTTTTAGTCCGGTTGATCGCTTTGATACAATAAGATTGTTACTTAGTATTTCTGCTCGTGAAAATTTACATATCGGTAAATTTGATATAAAAACGGCTTTTTTATACGGTGACTTAAAGGAAGATATATATATGAAACAACCTGAAGGTTTTGATGATGGAAGCTCACGCGTATGTAAATTAATGAAAAGTTTATACGGCTTAAAACAAGCACCAAGATGCTGGACTGAGCACTTCACTAATTTTCTTGTAAATTTAGATTTTTGTCAAAGTACGGGTGACCCATGTTTATACATATATAACAATAATAATAATAAGATCTTGTTAGCAATTTATGTTGATGACGGACTTATTGCAGCTTCAAATGAAAGTTTGATTGATAAATTGTTGAATGATTTGAGTAAAAAATTTAAAATTACTAGTACTAAAGAAGTTACTAATTATCTTGGAATGGAAATTTGTAGATTGAATGATGGGTCAGTTTTCATTCATCAAAGTACTTATATTAACAAAATCTTAGAAAAGTTTAATATGTCAGAAGCTAATATTGTATCCACGCCAATTGATTGTAATCATGATGAATATTTATCAAAAACTATTGTAAGTAATGTACCTTATCGTGAAGCTGTCGGCAATTTGATGTTTTTGCAAATTGTAAGTCGTCCGGACATAAGTTTTGCTGTAAATGTTGTATCTAGAGTTTTAGACAAACCAAGTGTAGCTCATTGGTCAATTGAACGAATTTTACGTTATCTAAAAGGTACGATTGATTTTGGATTACTATATTGTAAGGATGGCAACTTTAAAGCTTATAGCGATGCTGATTATGCTAGCGATACAGTTACACGTAAATCAACTTCTGGCGTAGCTTGTATGTATGCAAATGCTGCAATTATTTGGCGAAGTAAGAAGCAACAATCTGTATCATTATCAACAACCGAGTCAGAATTTGTAAGTGCAGCATTAGCAACAACTGAAATAATGTGGTTAAAGAAGTTATTTAATGAATGCGATTGTAAGACTGATAAATATGATATATATATAGATAATATGAGTGCATTAAAACTTATATAAGTAATCCTGAATTCCATCAAAGGACAAAACATATTGATGTGAAATATAATTATGTACGTGATTGTTTTCAAAATGGAGAAATTGATGTGCATTATGTTAAAAGTGATGAACAAGTTGCTGATATACTTACGAAAGCTTTGTCAAAACCAAAATTTGTTTATTTAAGATCTAAACTTGGACTTAAGAGTAAAAATGAATTTTTAAATTAATGTGATTGTGAGAATGTAGAGTTTTAGGGAGGGTGTTGAGAATTTACTAGAAAACTCTACATTCAATTTTAAGTAAGTATACCTATTATTGTAAAGTGAAAGTTTGTATTGTGCGGTGGGAGGTCTAGCTACCTGGGCGGGGCCTCAGCCCACACACATGCTTGTTTACTGTGAGAAGTCTACAAAAGTAATGTTCTGGTAGTTTTAAATAAAAGGAAAAATCTGGAAGCCTTTTTCTATATAAACAGAGATGCACTCGACCAGTTAAGTTCAGTTTTAAATCTGCTTTTGTAATGTGTATTTCGTGTGTCCGTTGTATGTATACTTGCTACTAAACTGTTCTTCAATAAAGCGTGTGTTTGCTCCTGTACTTAAATTATTAATTATTTTTAACCATACCTCAACAACTAACAGTCTGGGAGTGTGATAACTCGTGCGCACGCGAGCACACACACCAACAAAACTATTTCTCTTTATTGATGCTTCAAAACACATCACACCTTAACACTTGAGATTTTTAACTTTAAATTTACCACCTTTAAAATTAATACCGACTCTACCTGTGGACATTATGGAGTCTCTGATTTTGCAGGCCTATCCGCTGAAATCAGTAAAGGCAAGCGATAAGTCTCTAGTACAAATCATGATAACAGTTCTAATTTTCATGCCGATTCTTTAAATTTGTTTTGTAGTTAATGTGTCTGAAAATTGACAAACATTTAATTGCAAGAATGTAGTTTTACTTATTAATAATTGCAGTAGGTTTATTGAAATGTGTGCTTTGTTATTCGATGTTTACGAGCAAATGTCTGTTATAAAGGTATAAAAATATCGCAAGCACTGCCCCTGTGTCGAGGTTATATGGTTCACATAAAAGCTATTGGAAATTGTAAATAAAATTTGTAATCTACCCACATAGTAGAATGTGTGAAACCTTAAGCACTTATTAATAATGTATAGTCCTAATAATGTAACAGGAATTGAAAAGCATAGATTACACCTGAGGGTTGTGCGAGTAGGCCTATTAACATTTCAGTATTGTTTTACCAAAGGTACATGTAAGTTTGTTGTTTTCGCAGTATGACATGCTCCAAATATTCGCTTACTAATAGACATCTGGCGAATTGATGATCTTAGACTGGTGTGAAAGTAAACCCTATCATGCGTGACTTGTTAAATTGTAACAATATTATTAAAAACCAGTAGCAGGTAGTTTTGCGCATGAAAAGAAAGAAAGTCACACAAAGTAGTGAAATTAAAATTCAGAAGTTCAACTGAAATTCAGCTTCTACAGTTCAAAAATGTAAAAACGCATATCCCATAGTTTCATTTTTGAGGCTTCTACAATCTAAAACCTTTGTTAACTATAATACTGAGAGAATTAATCACGTTTAACTGTACTTTCCGTTTTATATTATTTATACAGACTACGAAATATAACGCTATTTTCGTGTAGTTAGATTGAATTACTACGTTATTTATTCAGTGTCTAGTACTTATTTAACAAAAACTATTTTCCGTGTACAGAGTTTGTAAGAAATACATAGAAGATATATTAGTCAGCTGAAGCGTTCAGTGTCAAAAATGATGTATTGTGAGAACATACGACCTCTAAACAAACAGGCGGAAATGCCTAGTGGTCAGGGGTACCGGTCTATAAGCGTTCGGAGCACCATGAAGGTGAGAGTACAACTCGGACAGCGATGTTGCACCCTCCTCTGCATTAGCTGTTAGTTGCAAAGTAACCTAATCAACGTAACCCACTTATTGAAGAAGGTCAAACGTAAGCTTACTTAGCGTAAGTAAACACTAAACATTTACTTACCTAAGGCTGTAAATTACGTCGATTTTCTGTTCGAAATCGTTCTGTAACTTATCGATCCGATTGTCCTTACGTAATCACAACATTTTTTTAATAATATAACTACACCCTTAAATTCGTAGTGGCCGTCAATCAATGAATATAACACAGGTCCTGATGATGATAATAAACATTATCGAAACGTCGATACAAATAAGTTAAAATTTGTGTTATGTTTTTGACCGATCCTCACAAACCCTTCACTGAAAAAAAATAACATAACTATATTACGTACACTCTAAACCTATAAACCAACAACACTTCTCACACACGTTCTGGTAAGTCTCTTTAAATAGGCAATTGGTAATATTTCAGATAAAATGTTAACATTTCCTTAGCAGTATTTTGTCTCTCCCAATCTATACTTCATTTGTTCTTATTAACCAAAACTTTGTTAAAAGAGTTAAAACGAGCGTTATTCATCACTAGAGTTCTACTAAAGCCTCGTGATACTTACGAGCGTACCGTCAGTACCCATAACGAATCATAAAATATTAACTACAGAAAGTAGTTCACATCTCTGTCACACCAAGTGACAGAGATTAAATTCAAAATATTCAAAAGATTTTAAACAATATTGGTTCAACACCACCAACTACGTTTAAATGTTATTTTTGTCTGATGACAGGTGTGGATCCTTGCTCAGGTGAAACATTGCTTTCGTTATTCTTCGGTGATGAATATGGTATTGACTGAAATTCTTGACCATTTTCAAATTTTTAGTTTAAACGGTTTACCTTCTTATTAACTAGTCTATTAATATTATTATTATTATTATTATTAATAGTAGTAGTAGTAGTAGTAGTAGTAGTAGTAGTAGTAGTAGTAGTAGCGGTTATTAATGCTGTTGTTAAGCCTTTCTTTTCTTGAACATTAACAGTAGTACCACGAAAATAAAACACATAGGCCTAAGTTTCAATTGTAGCAATCAACGTTATTATAATTTCAACTGGCCGACAATACGGACAATTATATTATTATTTAAATACGCATGAGATGGCCATCTGCGTACACGATGTGACAATTTCGCCTTTGTTGTGAGTTACTCAAGCGTGAATTCTTTATGTCAGTCCTCGCCCAGACCTAGACAACACAACGCGCACCACACACATTCAACTCCTCACTGCTTACTACTACACCTCATACCTGAAAACTGTTCCATCTACGTGCGCCAGTGTTAAATTGGTCACTTTTCACAATTATTTCATCTTTACGAACTATAGTTATTTCATTTGATTTACATTTCATTTATAATACGTGGGCTGTAATATAACGTGGAAATAATATAGAATATAATATGGAAATAACGTGTAGAGAAAACTCCCGTGGAACGAATTCCGGAAACAGTAGACCTTATTGGGATTGCCTGTAAGGGGAAAGTTCTGAAAGACCTTGGAAGAGATGGGAAGACAGACTTCGAAGTTGGAACGGGCAAGATGCCTAATCGCTGACAGTGTAGACGAAGAAGAATACATTAAGACGTTACGTTGAATGGTGCTTCATTAATACCACCCTGAATATGATCAGTTCAACTTATTTAGTGTCGTACACGATTCCAACTCTAAATCATTGAGGACAATGTGACAACATCGAAAATAATGGAGCGTATAAAGAATTCATGGTGTCCCACATAATCATCGATAATAGAATGTTTGTGCAGTAAGTCGTTTTAATTGTCTTGGGAACAATATCACTTATGCTGTGATAGATATGAGAACGAATTTCGTATAATATTCAAAACTGTCCATAGTAGACTAAAGAATAAAGGATATGAAACTGAAATTGTATACAGTTTGTACCGTGTGGATGTCAAAGTTGGGCGTTGACATGAAATTAAGAAATGTTAATTCAGATCATTGAGTCTTTTTTGCAGAAATTTAAAGATTGTATTCTACTGAACAGATTAATAAATGTAGATATACGACATCAGAGATTCAAGAATATTTAAGAGATGATACACAGACATGTCGGAGGAAATCGAAACGTGTAGATAGAACGCCCATGGAACGAATTCTGAAATCAGTATTGGAATATAAGTCTATAGGGTAAAGAATTGGTATAGACGTCGGAAGAGATAGAAACGTAATCTTTGAAGTCGGAACATGCTAGGTACCAAATCGCTAGCATGTTGAAAAAGACCTTACGTTGAATCTTAAGCCTATTTTATTAACGCCACGCTGAATGTGGTAAAACGTATCTTCTTCTTTTAGCGCAGCGCTTGATTCCAACGTTGGCAACATTCCTGTAGGTTTGAGGTATACGACAGACTCGTTGTTATGCATTGTTAGACTTAACGTTTTACCGACTTCGAAAGATAAGTAAAAGAGATTTTACTATGCAGTTGTATATAATTACTATCGCTGGTTGCCATCGCTTTACAAAGAAAGAGTGGCTGTATAGATCAAGTATACATTTTGCCCTCCACCAAGCAGTAAACAACTTCTTGAAGCAATAATTTCTGTTGCTGGACACGTATGTAGGCCTACACTGGAAACTGCCAGAGTTCTACTACCTCGAATAAACTGTGGTACTGCGAAAGAGAGAGTTATTACGAATCTTTGAGGAGTTGACCTCAGCAAAGTTAACTTCAGCTAGTTAAGTTAGCCTCTTAGTTACGTCCTGCACTGTGGAATTGCTGTAGTTGTGCTATTCTAAATTCGCTTCCGATTACCATTTCTCTGTTCGAAATACACAAATTATTTTAGTCTCATAATCGACATCGTGTGTTTCCATTCCAATAAGCAGTACTCATGTTGAAAAGACGTAGCCCTACAAGGACTTTTTTTACAGATGCAACTATTATCTTCAGACGATTTCCCGCATGCTAACTGAGTGTATTTCATAATTGTTTACGCACACCACCAAACAACATTGTTATGCACTCTTCTTCTTCTTCTTCCATCAAGAAATAAGAGAATCGCTTGTTTAAAAGAAAATACACCCACTTCACCAAAGCTTTCTAGGACTTCCTATATTTTTTTGTCCAATAGGCTTATATTGCCAAACTTCCTTAGACAACTATCATACGGCAACTTATTCAGATGACCAATCCATCTCCCTAGTTTTCTGCAAAGCGATCTTGGATATGAAAAACTTTCGATTCTTTGCGTATGCCTGTAATGTAGAATCTGTCTCTCCGTGGGCAGCCTTCGACAGATATCAAAACTTTCGTCTTCGATTCCTGTATCGTAAGCAGATGTTTTGTCGCCGGAACCCACGTTTCAGAACCATACAGCATTGGCACATCAATTATCTTATAAACTTTTAGTAGAGTTTCTTTCCTCATTTTCCGCAATAACGTTTGATGAATTGTTATTGTTAACTGAAACTGAAACCCACATATTAACTGAAACTTGGCCAATTTATGATCAGCAGCATGGGCTACGTCGTAAATAATGTCACAATTAAAACAGCGGAATTGTGACACCTGATGTACTGTTACTAGCTAATACAATTTAAATTCGCAATGGGTATTTTCCAATAAAAGCTATGGTTTCTGTCCAAGATGACACTGTCTTACCATGACCTCTAATAATTGATGACACAAAATGTATGTATATTTTTCACGACGCGTAAAGTTATAGTCAGTTTTTCGTATGGGAACACATAGCTTACACGTGTTCACGTTTTAAGAACGATGGAGTTTGAAGAACCATTCTTCGTTTGCCAGTCCAGACTTCATAATATTCGTCAGCAATGTTATGAGACAAACGAATTTATAATAGGCTACAGAGTTCGCGTTGGTATGTTGAGTAAGGAAACTCATTTCCATCATCGTCATTACAGTCGCCATCATCAACACTTGATACGTTAAGTGTGGTTTTCCGTCATTGTGTTTACTGGTAACCCCGGGCTGCTCGTTAAGTCGAGTTCCGCGCGACCCCTGAGGCACCACCGTGAGACTCACGGACATATACAAGTGTCTACCACAACGTATCACCCCTAGAGGCAGATCTGGAAGCTACATAAGCGGGCTGTCTGTACTAAGGTAGTTCGAATTTTAACCGAGTTAAAATTGTGCTGAAACTCGTGTAACATGAACAAATACTTTACAGATATTCTCTCTCGTTATGTTCAATATTCTTAAATATTTTCTGTTCATGTCACGCAAGTTCTGAAGTTTCCAGACATATCACTTTTGAAATGTAATTTTAAATTAAGTAACTTGATCAGTCTTATAAATATAAATTTAAAACAACTGACAAGAATGTGCTCCTAAAGTGTGGAAATTTACAAGTTTTCTATTGGCACAAATATTTCCGAAGTTATTATTTTTTAATTTTAACTTGTATATTTGATAAAGACTGCTGCTTAAATAGGTTTTAAGAGTGGAATTGTAAAGAATGCCGAATGAAAAGGAATAAAAATTATAACAATTAGTTAAATGAGTAACAAACAACTCTAACTCGCTTAAAAAGCGACAACTTCAAGCAACAGAAACTTGAAAGGTGGTTGCACTCTTGCATATGAAATGACTATTAATTATCAAAAAAGGAAATATGGCCTAAAATTTAAATAAACAAACATCATCTTGAAATAAAAATTATCCAAATTAAATAATAATAATAAATTAACACCAATAAGTTCGTGCTGATAAGTTTGTAAATTAAAAAATAATTCTGTTGGTTAATAAAAGATTTTTATGACTCTTGAACATTAAGTTAAATTTTTAATACTAAATTTCAGTTACGTTCATTTTAATAATGAATTAAATGTAAGGAATAATGATTTTATCAAAATAAGAATTTAATTTCTATTCCGGCGGCTTTAAAACGCCATGTTAAGATACTAATGCAGTGCAGGATTACAAATCCAGTAGAAGCAGGTGGGCAGCTATACCTTCGCTTTATTGAAATTGACTGCCAGTACAATATTTCCTCCTTGTCTTTTGTACTTGGTTTGATTATTTTACTTTGCAAGTAATACAGACTATGTTTTACAACAGAAAACATTAATGCCTCCGGTTTGTACAGCGACAAAGAGGATTAATATTATATAGCAAGGACGGGGAGGAAGAGAGAAGCAAAAACCGAATGTGAATACGGAAGTGATAAATGTAAAGAATTAGTTGTTAATAAAGTTGTCAAAAGTGCGGTGATGTAGCTGTGGAGAAGTGTTGGAAATCAATATAGCCTGGCTTACCGGCAGGAACTGACTGGTACAGCATAGCACACGCCACACCATTCCACGCCTTTCTTTCCCTTATTTCCCTTTCATATATTCAAATAATTAAGTAGAGAACATGGCTGCCGCAACATCTATTTTGTTTATTGTTCTCGCTGTATCACGTCAGCCCTTCTCCAAAATACTATTCAATAAACACACAAAACTGTCGTAGAAAAGTCTAAATCTTTTTGTGCGTTTCGAGCTACACGTATACAAAATATTCAAAATGTAATTGAAAAATGATTGTACTTTACAATGTTTTTATGCGTTTGCACGTGATATTGTACTTTTCGTTTGCATTTATACGATCTGTGTTGGTTTTATTACATTTGTACTCAAGAACTGTGAATAAATTTTACTTTATTGACAAGAAATTTGTTTAATTTGAACAGCAATAAATTACAGCGAATGCTGCAGTAGGAAATTTGTCATTAAATCCGACGACAAAAACATTAACACTCTGTCGCCGGTGCTGACTGACGCTGCTTGTTGAGATTAATGGAGAATTAATTGACTCCAATTTGTACTTTTCACAATTTTCACGCATACTAGTCTACTGCCATACTTTCATTTTATTCAGTCGATTCAGTGTTTGCAAATTAATTGGCTTTAATGTACCTTATACTTAAATTGAAAAATTTGACTTAAATTAAAAATAAAATCGAGTAAAAAATTGATTCCTACAAATATGTTTGTAATGGTTTCAGTGCAAAAAAACGATAACAATCTGACTGACAACGATATGTTTCTGATACTGCCTCTAATAAATAAAAGTCTGCTGCATAAACCAATTACGAAGAATTTGGCATATCTTTCCGTAGAATTTAAAGATTGAAACAGCTAAAAGTTGAAGAAACTTCAGGGACGGCTTGACACACCTGTGTGGTTTCATTATCTATAACAATTTACTTAAGTGCGTTTGTAGTTATGCGAATTATTTGTTAACATTTTTAATAATATGGCACACAGTTTAAAAGCTATTGCATTTGCATCACACAAAAAGTATTGCTTTACTGAAAGACTGAGTAATTTTTTTATCGTCGTTTTTTTCGATAATGTTAGTACCAAAAAGGTAGTCTTTTTAAATGTTTATTCTGCTGTTAGTTCTATAACCTTTGAATGTAGTTTAAAGTTATTAATAAGGCGAATCACGAACTATAATTAAACAAATGTTAATTGTTTTAAATTACATGAAATTAGAGTCGACTATTTGTTTCAGCTCAGATGTGGTCTACAAAACTTTAATGAGAAGAATTTGAAATCAGATTTTATAAACTGAGAGTCATATTTAGAAGCAAAATTCATCATATTCACCTTAAACGGTGTGACCCCTGTGCGACTGTGCCGTTAGCAGTATACAGAATGTTGCCGAATCTCACAACCTCTTCGCCAAATATCTTTATCTGTTTTTAGAAAAAATCCAAAACAGTTTTAAAATGGAAAAATATTCAGATTGTTGGAATCAATTTCATGAATTTGCACATTAGGTTCAGTGATACATTCAAAATCTTCTGAAGGAAATTGTGAGGTTACACTTATTATCAGATCTCCCGTTTTGTTTACTTTCTCGAGCTTTAATGTTTACTAATGGTTACTAATGTTTATTGGTATAAACATAACAAAACTAAAATTTAATGTTAACGTTCTTCTAGCACACTTAGGCTAATATTTTAATCAGATTATCTCTCGCTTTTTGGTTGCTGCATTTCCAATGAAAATATGTACTGTCAGACCAGACGTTGAACCCAGCTTGTTTTAAACTCTTTATTTACTGAGGCCTATGCAGAGAATGTCACTGTTCATCAATCTATGCGCACGTCTGTAAACATTTACCGTAACTGATCACTTTGCTTAAGTCTTGGAAGCTGCAGACCATTGGTGAAGTAAGGTGGTGCTGAAAATCACGAGTACTGACAAAACAAAGTTGCCGGTCGTAACATTAACGATAGCATGTAGGCCTACTTGTTAGTTACCACACGCTGATCTGCTTCTTCGGTTGTCTTTTGTTTGTCTTTGTCTTTGGTTCTTTGTTTTGATTCTATGCATCGCCAGTTAAATCACTGCGAGGCTCCGACAATTCTGACCTATATTTTCAGGCTATTTACAGATCGTATTACCTTACTCTAACTGGGACTAACCCAGCCTACATGATGTCACCTTGAAAGCTGGAACCAGTATATTCAAAACATGGTTTGAATGGGAAAACTGTATTACTTCAAAGATTCGAACTAGAATCGTACACATATATCCTGCTAACAACACTAGGCATCATCTATATTAAAAAAAAATAAAATAAATAATGAAAATCTGCTATAGAAACTAATTAGACAATGACGAAATCAAAATATTTTCAAATATGTTTTCTGGGTAAGTTTTATCAAACTGAACGACTGTAATAGACAAGAAACTAGGAACCCCGAAGAAAGTTCTTTTGTAAATTACGTTTCTGCTGAATTACGTTTGGAAGGCATAACGTTACTGAATTACGTTACTGATGGTAACCAAGGCATAACGATGAATCTGAATAACAGCTTTCACCAAATATTGTAATATTCGCAATAAGATGGACCAAGATTTGACCACCGTAACAGAAACTTAAACGTGGACACGAAATGCGAGTAAACGAGGCTGTTGTAAGGTTAAGCCTACAAGTAAACGACGCCCAAGGGACCAAAGTCGTGCTGGGCACCGGAAGAGAGACAAAATACTTAGAAACCTAATCCTTCCACGGAATCCTTTTGTGACTTTTCTCATTAATGCATGGTGATGTGTGGATGTGACGTCCACCCAAACAATGAAATTACGTAAAAAACAAAGCTACGCAAGTTTAATATCTATTTATTTTAGTCAGTGTCAAATGAAATTAAGGATTTTCCAGTTTCCAGTAGGTTTTGCTAAACGTGGTGACAGACAATGAAATTAGAGAACTAAATAGTGGAGAAATGCTTCAACGCAAATAAATAGGTATAAACATTTCACACAAATCAACTCGTACTTTCATGCACCTTTCAGGCGCTAGATTAAAGTATATTAGTTTCTCTTACATGTTTTAGCACGGCAATTAGGTCGATTTTGTTCCTATTTCGGTGTAATGGTGGAACGTAGCCTACACTTTGACAGGTATGTTCGCACGTCGGATTTTATAACGTGAAGTTCATATATACAATATAAAAATAGTGGTCACTGTCTGTTATTATGGCCGTACGCCAAGGCACGAGCATCTGTCAGTTTCATAGGCTATATTGGCTTTAATCAAACATCATTACCGCACCGGTTGGCGTTATCCATTAACAAGGATTCGTTTCTTCTTTCTTATACACCTGCACTTAGTAACGGTCCAGCATGCTAAGCCATCGTCATAGCCTCTAAGGACATATTCTGCCGTACTGTTTTCACTGCACCAGTCACCATTAAGTATCGAAAGTACAGTCTTTTTTATGTCAAGTACAATTTCCCAGACAAATTAAAGCTTATCGTTATGAATCGTTGGTGATATAGCACATAGCTAATGAAATATTAAATGTTAATGACGAAAGGTTTAGCGAGGATCGGTCAATATGTAGGCCTATAGACACAATTTTTACATCATTCGATTAGACGTTTCGACAATAGACCTAATTATTGTCATCATCAGAACAATTGTTGTTGAGTTGTTACCACACCAAACCCACTTTGTTCCTCACTTAATCTTTCATCATTTATTGGTTGACTGTCACTACTAATTTAAGAATTTAAGGATTAAATGCTAATGTCTCATAAATAATGTATAACTAGGCTATAGTCAAATTAAGTATGCTACAGAATTTTAAATTACGTTCCTCTCGAGGCTCTTTGGCACCTTGACCAACTAGTAATTTTCCACACACATTTCGATGTACACTTAAAAATTGATGCCAATGTTAATTCGAAAGACCTCTATTGAGCTCCGGCTCACACGAATAAAATTTTATTCACATTAATATTCTGACGCTAAAGGAATGGGCTGAATAATAATAATAATAATAGACCCTAATAATAATAGACTAATAATAATTATTATTATTATGGTGGTGGTGGTGTTTGTTTAGGTAATAATAATAATAATAATAATAATAGGGCCTAATAATAATAATACAATTTTCCTGTAGTGTCAAGTGCAAAAATTAAACGAGCTGCAGAGATCAAAAATTTAAAAAAAAGGAGGTAAGACTTATGCCTACAATACAGTTTATGACAAGAATTTATAAACTCGCATGCTTTCAGATGTCAAATTATATGAACGAGTGTGCAGAAAGCTCTATGATCGTCTCTTACCAGTATTCGTCTGACCAGCTTATGATTTCTCAAAAGGGGAAGCTAAAATACACAAATGACTACGATACTCTAAGATTGGACTCATATATCTTAAGTTTCAGTGGTTCTGTACAATCTACATATAAACCTTCTTACGACAAACAATGTCATGAAATCAAGAATTACATAAAATAAACCATATTGTTCAGAGCAGCAGACGAAACTTGATTTTTAAGGGTAGCGCTAGCTTTTAAGATCTCTGAGATGAGATCCGACCGAATAAAGTAAAAATTCTTTTCTATTTCCAATAATTTCTTGAAGAGACTGCCGCTATTCGGTAGGTATAATAAATAACAGCCTACAAAGTGCACAGAAATAGAATAAAATTGTATTTAACAGATAATGAGTCGTGTTTTCCAAACACACGTTTACTAATCTACTGAAAATTTAGTCATAACTAACATTCACAACTGTTGATAAAAAGCGTTAGTCAAATTTTCTCCGTCTACTTATTTTACCTTACTTTTAAGGGAAAATCCCCTTACAGCAGATAGGCCTATACAAAATAAGCATATCCAGACACACACAAAACCGTAAATTGTGAACGATTTTAGTGAACGATTGTCATCTTTTTTTAATGGGCCTTCGAAACAAATCTTTGAAACTTAAAGAGATCACAGGAGTCAAACTTTATTAAAAGAAATAATAATAAAGACCTTTTTCATGGAAGTGTATACACTTGGAACACCACGTAAAAAAGGATGATTTCAAACCATACAATCAGAAAAGTAATAAATTAAATAGCCATATCGAGGTTATAACAATACGCCCTATTAATTTGTCTTCTCATTTCCGTTCGTTCCGTATGATATTAAAATGTTCTACAGGTCGTACGAGGCGGCGAGTTCGATACGACCCATTTAGAACAAATTACTTCAGACAGTGATTCCTTAAAACATATTTTGAATACTGGAAAATATAAAACACTTTTCACTACTGAATTTTATAACAATGTAATTTTTATAAAGTAAATTCAACGTTTCTGAGCTGCAGGAAATCATTAATTAAACAATAGATAAGTGTATGAATAATACATTTATTTTCAGAGTACTTAGAAAATTTTATTAAAATATAAAGATAAGATATCTAACGATGTTAATTTTCCAGACTGGATATGTACGGTAAATTGTATGTGCTCGGTGCTCGTGTGCGCGTGGAGGTTACTGCTGGTGCAATTTTGTGCCAGTAGAACAGACAAGGAAATTCGTGGTTACGTTAAATTAAATATTGCACAATAACTGTATGAAATGAGAGAGATATTGTGAAAGATTAGCAGCAGACAAGTAAATGTGTTAAGCGCGATCCAGCGCGGGAGCGCGCTCTCGCACAGACTCGGGTGTCTGGTTGTGCTGAGCTATAAATCTCTATAAAGAAAGCTTTATACTCTGCATGATTGTTGTATATGCAAATCAGCTAAACAATGCTACTGCAACTGCCCAAAATTTATTCTCTCTTTCTCTTCTCCACTGATTTTATTTCGTTTGTCTTCTATGTTAATCAGTTTTTTGTATTCAGCAATTCTTTATTTAACCTGTTCGCATTCAGGAGGCCTGGTTATTTTGGAATGTAAGAGGTTCTACATGTACATGCAGAAACTAAACTAAACTATTCGTACCCTTTCAAAACATACTTACTGAACATGTTCTCACACAGACACACACCAAGATAATAGAAGAAGAAGACTACGAAACAGAAGTAAGAATAGCAAGAATGTAATGAATCCTTTAGAATTATGATGTAAGGTCGTTAGTTCACCTTAAGTCATTATTATACCAATACCGTAGTACGACTATCACATTTCACGTATCAAATTCAATTAATCTGTCTTCATTTCTCTTGTCTTCAATCAAACAATCATGTCTACTAATGTCCACGTGTTTAATTATATAGGCCTATGCTTTAAAAATTAGCTCGATTATATAAACTATTAAAAACAAACAAATTACTAGCCTTCTCTTAGTAAAGATACAACGACTTTATTCACCGTTAATATAAATCAAAATACCGACACTTAGACTATTGCCGAGTTATTCACAATCCAGTACACACACACATACGAAATCGCTTATTGCTTGTGTCATATTTGTTGTAAACCTCGTCGCTTTATTTTTCATTCATTACACAATTACTATATTCGGTATTTCATTATTTTCATTAATCGTTTACAATTACTTCTCTTGTTATTTTACGTTGTGTTTGCGTCATTCTATTTCGTTTATTTTTGTGTTTTTTTTTGTTACATCCAATACTCTAGACTTCTAGATGTGTAGGCCAATGTTGTGCACACGAACTGTATAATTTTTCGAGGGCACTGATGTATACAAGTATAACACTGCGGAATCATCTTGTCCAAAAATTCAATTATATCCTTATAACTAAGGATTGCCTGACATGTTTTAGTAAATCTCAGTTTCCTAATAAATAGTTTCGCTTAATTTTGATCATTTCGAATCAGAAAATGTATAATTCTATCATTTAGTATTTGCGTTCATAGCATAGAATCTCCGAAGTAAGCGCGTTCATCCTTGCAGCAGTTCCTGTCACCTTAGTTCACAATGTCGAACAGAGATGGCGTTAGTGTGCTGGAAGGCGGACATCAATAGTCTGTTGTACTTGTTACAGCCGAACGTGAAGCTTACTTAATTGGTGAACAAGATTGTATCGGAATACGTATGCGACCGACGTAAGCCGGTTTTGTAACGTGCTTTACCAACGCGATTGCGATTTATTTGCAAAATCTCGTTTGTCATTTGTTCACCATTTACTGTTTCTTCTTTATATTTAAATTTGTCCTGCTCCCACAAAACATTTCGAAGACAAGTAGCCTACGGCGAAAGCTATGAAAATGGCAATATGTCTGTACAGCCTATAGGCCTATAATATTTTTTGACGGATTCAATATTAATTGTAAAATTAAAATTTGTTATCAAAATAACAAAATAGATTTTTGCCTACGAAATAGATGGAGTTAAATCTAAGTAGAATACTGATTTTACAATAACTCAAATCACGTAGGCTACTAGGTTACAGAACTACCCTTTTAATAACTAAACATTGGTTGGCTAAGTACACTCTGTCCATTACAGTGAAAAAGCAAGTAATATCGTTGATCTGAATGCCTTATGAGAATATTACGGTGGCACTACTCAGAGAACTTTAATACTGACCTTCAGTTTGTGTGTTAATTCAGAACCTATTGGTTTTTGACAGCCGCCCGATGAAACATTAATCACCCAGCCAGTAGGCAAGCTTACTCGCACGTCCACCGTCCGCGTTTACTGTGTGTGACGAAATTTGTGTTTCATCATTATTCCTTTAGGCGGATTTACAGTCCAAAATTTTGACTACCCTTGACGGAAATGGATCGTACGAAGTGATTCGTCTATTTGCAAGCCCGACAAGTCTGAAAAATTGAATCATACCGCATGCTAAGTGGCTCTTCTTCATTGTCTATACGAAACTTACTTGAGACATAGGACGTAAAACCTCTTACGCGACAGCTACTTTGTGGGGCCGTGGCTTGTCGATGGCACTGTTACTGAAGAGTGGTAAAACCCAGTTCGTCTGGTTAGTTCCCAACCGCAATTCTTACCTTATCCTCCAGGAAGCGCTACACATGGCAGCATCTCAGTTAGACTTACAATGCTGAGTGGACACCACAGATTGCTCATAGAAACTGAAACCCTACAGCCTTTCTTAGTTATATTATTCGTGTTAGTAGTCTTCATCAGCCTAACCTTGCCGTACCTTGTCATACTTTGCTGTACCGCTAGCTGCTGCTTCGCAATGAATGAGCCTCTTCGGTGTCGTCACCAATATCAAGCCCAAAACGATAAAAACACCATTGTCGTTTTCGAAATGTTAATGGTGATCACACCGAAGGTTCATCTCTAAGCAGCAGCTAGCAGTTCAGCAACGAGGTACGACAAAGTTGGACTAAAACCTTTCCCACATGAAGCTAGAATGTTGACCACTATACACACGACTATACGACGACGGTCATAGATAGACCCTACGTTCACTAAATGTGATGCTAAATACGGTACTTAGATAACCAAACGATTAAACTTTATAGGCTATTTTACAATAGTTCTGGGTATAGATGTGTCGTTGTCCGTGCGTGTTAATAAAGGCTTACACGTCAGTTAATGTCCTTGTGGATGAAAAGTAAATTGGCAGAAACGTTCCAATGCCAATCAAAACCTGAAGATGGAATACACAGATCAGAAGCAAATCTAATGAGAATGAAGAATGTGACTTCCAAACAACGGGAACATCAAATAAGCAAAATAAGATTGTTCTGTCTACAGCCCTCCAGAGCAATCGGTTAGGTGTTCAACGTGTGTGTTTTAGAATGTGTGAATACACGTTCGTCCGTGTGATGCTTAGTGAGGAAGTGTAAATGTGTTTACATTTACTGGTTAGGTCCCTCAGCTGGAGAACTCCTTCACTATTCTGAAAGAAATATATTTGTTATTAGATGCAATCAAATTAATGAATATTAATTTTTGAAAGCTGTGAGTTCTTCCTATGTATAATTCTTGGCATTAGTCTAGAAACACCACACGAGAAGGGGCCATAGGCCGACGTCGTTTCTCATAATTCACTTATTTTAACTGATAACAATAGGCCTATGTAAAGATTTTTTGCAAACACAGTTTACAAACGGTTTGAAGATGGTTGAACGTTTGCAAGTGGCGTTGACAGATATCAATTTTGTCAAATTATTAAAGACGTCAAGTTCATATTTCTAATAAAATTCCACATAATTTGATGACCCACGCAGATTTTTACAATTTTTTCAATATTTTCACATCTATTTTTGTCCCATAGTGCTCCCAAGGTTAAAACATTTTCAAAGTAAACAGTATACTTGAATTTGTGTTAAAATTCCCTTTAGTCTGGTACCCGGAATGGATTTGTACAATGTTTACAAACTTTGGTCCACTTTTTGGACCCCGGTGTTACAAAATTTTGTAGTTGCCAAAGTACTATATTCACATCCTGTTTTAAAAAAAGAACTCACCAATTTTATACCCCACGTGGTTTTTTGCGAGTTTTTCAAAATATCAACCATTCACATTTTAGCCCCCCGCCCTTCAAATTTTGGGTGGTTCAATCTCAAAAACAATACAGATCTGTGGAGTAAAAATGTGGATACGCATGCTAAGGTTGTGAAACTCGATTGATGCGTTAAAAAGTTATCGTAAGACATTCCCCCAAATAGATAGGTAGACAGATAGGCCTATAGACTACTAATGTCAAACTGCCGCGTTAAAACTGGGAACAGACTTAGCTCGTTCAAAAATACGATCGGCGTAGGCCTATAGGCCTAATTCTTACGAATATTATTTAGCCAATCAATCGATACAGTTTTTTTTAAATTGTTGTAGGCATTTACAACAATTAAAAATATTATAGGTCAACCTAACACCCCCCCCCACACACACCCAAACATATGCATGCATAGTAGCAATAAGCCTACTTACTAGCACTAGGATATATATTTGCTATGATGGATTCTTCCCATACATCGTAGCACAAAATTAGAACCTTCGAGTACGGATTTTCTAATTCTTCTTGTGGCAAAACGGCCTTTATGAAATACATAGGCTATGGGTCCAGGTCTACATAAAGTACCTTTATGGATGCATTGTACGTATGTAGACCTATATATAGGGCCTATATTTTCGTGTGTATTTACTTATGTATCTTTAAGCTCCGCTTTTACCTCGAAAGGTTTTTTTCTTCACCGTTTCGGTAAATCTATCACTGCTATATTCAAGCTCCTCCTTGATGTTCTAGGACGTAATGCAGAACTTTATAAAAATTAATAACCCTGAATTCAATATAATATATAAGCCTATAATAGCTGTTTAATTATTATAAATACATTCCGGGCTATCAGGCCGTGGTCCTATGTTGGAAAATGCAAACGTTTCAACCACTCCATTGGTGACCATCTTCAGTACCGGAAGGACTAAAAGTAGGCCTACTGACAACGGTCTCCGTCAGTAAAACCATTGTCGTTTTAGTCCGTAAGGTACTGAAGATGTCCGTAAGGTTTAAGGCACTGAAGATGGCCATCAGTGGAGTGATTGAAACGTTTGCATTTTCCAACGTAGGACCACGGCTTGATAGACCGGAAAGTAGGGCCTACTTAGACTATAGCCTAATAATCATGACGCCGGCTGTGAAAGCTTAAGGCAATAATATCTGTTTGTAATTTATTATTTATAATAAATAATACAGATGAATAATATGTAGGAATATTTGAATTTCCTTTATAGGAATGTCGGCAATGTCTTAGGACAGCAAGTTCGTAAAAAGTCAGTAACATATATGGGCTGCATGTAGTAACTCAAGTCGTATAGGCCTACCTATAGAATACGGCTGCAGTCGTTGAGTGTATGGTAGAAGAGGCATCTACTAGAGTATACGCCTTACTGCAGCTGTCTGTAACTCACCATTCCTTTACTGGTCAACGTCATCAGAGTAATTTAAAAAGTCTGTACAGCCATGTAGCCTACAATACGTTCAGGTGCCACAAAGTCCGCATAAGCCAACATAATTGAGTAACTGATAGCCTAAAATGTGTCTCTGTGTGCGTACCTACATAAATTAAGTAGGCCTAATCTTCAACTGCTACTTTGTAACATTTAATATAAAATATTTTTTTCTACATTACTAATGATTTAAAATCTTCTCCGTTCTATTGTATTAAAACTTCACTATTCTTAAGATAAATTCTTTTTCTCTGCAAGTAATGATTACAGAAAACAATTATCCAAAAATGTATTTAGTCATAATCATCGTCGTCATTCTTATCAGATCTGATCCTCGTTTGATATGGCTCATCAAAGATTCTTCTATCTGCCTCGAGCCTGTAGACATGCTGGTGTAGCTTTCGCCCTTATTTTAGAGGTAAGAAGTAAAAATGTTTGAAAAAGAAGTAACAAATTCGCAACTTGTAGCGAAGAAGTAACAAAAGTCAGCTTGTAGGCTAGTCTCTCTACACTACAGAAATTATTACTGAATAAACAAGTGATACTCAAAAAACAGACATTCTAAATACGTATTTTGGAAATGTATTCTGACAATGTATTCTAAAAATGTATTTCAGTATCAAGATGCTGAAGCAGGGCGTACATAGTCCCTGTGAAGTTTTAAAGGAATCAGCGACTCAACGGTTACACAAGTTGGATGAGTAAATATACACAGAGTAGAGAACAGAAAACAGAAAATTTTGAAGAAAACTCAAATCTTATACATAACTTATAACGTACGTGTACAAGTAACGAACTGTAACATAACTTAGGCCTACATTACAAGTAGCGAATTTGAACAAACATTTTTACTTCTTACCTCTAAAATAAGGATGAAGGCTACGCCAACATGTCTACAGGCTCGAGGCAGATCGAAGAATCTTTGATGAGCCATATCAGACAAGGATCAGATCTGATAAGAATGACGACGATGATTATGACTAAATTCATTTTGAATAATTTTATTTTGTATAACTGTATTTGCAATTTTGTTAAACGCGTCACTTGAATGTTAACATAGGCTACTGCAATCACTTCAGTTTGATACGGTAACCTATGTAAAACAAACTTTTGATAGAGGATATAAAGGTTTATCCAACAAAACAATCTGCAAGCGCTTTCGACTACCATCATCCTCAGTTCGAGCAAAGTGCCTATAGATGCCATATGTCCGCTATGAGGATGAAACACTCGAAAAGATGAGGGAGCCATTTAAATCAAGCCTGCCGGATAGGAAAATTTCTTTCTTCGATTCAATTTGGAGAGTATAGCCTAAAGGACATGAAGCAATAATTACGAACATGACCAGGCAAAGTGGGACTGCTGTACTTGTTGCCTCCTTTTTATCGTTTTTGTTAATGTTTTAATTAGGTTAAACATTTGAGATAAAGGCCTATTTCATTTTCCAATCTGAAAAAATTCCTCAGCTCAAAGGAATGCCAAAGGCATAGTATCGTAATTTCTCAGCTCAAAGGAATGCCAAAGGCATAGTACCGTAATTGCTCAGCTTAAAGGAATGCCAAAGGCATGGTACCGTAATTCTTTCTTTCACCACACGTAGGTGCATGTTTTTTAGATCATAAATAGTATAATTCTGGATAGGCCTAATACATTAGGTAATTTTGGATATTTCTATACTAATACTATTGCTCAAATGAAAGTATCACACGTATGCTCTTACACACACACACATACTCTCTCTCTCTCTCTCTCTCTCTCTCTCTCTCCCTCGCCTCCCCTATATCACTCCCTCTTACAACACACATACACACATCAGCTATTAATTTTGTTCACTAACGGTCCATTTCTTGATTTCTGATAAACAAACAGAGATGGACTAATGATGTTTAAGCTGATCCCGGCTTATAGGCGTATACCACAATCCTATATAACTGATTATGTAGGCTATTGCGTAGGCCTACATTCTGAATGGTCTGCACAGTGGCCGTCAATATAACCTGTACAATCAAGTTTATTTTATCGCATCCAAAGAAATCCTATCAATAGTTCAACTGTTTGACACGATCCTCTTACAGTTTGCGTACCGGTACCTTGCGCCATGTGGGCTTACCATTCAGGAGCTGTGGAGCTAACCACTACACACAGCGGTCGGCTCTCTCAAGTTGGTTGCTCGCAACACAGAACGCTGTTGTCGCAAACAGTTCGATTTTGCAATATTTATTCACATATGTTTGTCATGTAGCGGTAGTATTTTTGCGACCAGTCTTGTTATGAAATCCGCAGTTCTTGGTCCACTGGTTGTTATTTATTGCCAAACAATTAACCAGTGGACGTTTATGTGACACTAAAACATTACTTATTTTACAGTTGCTGGAAAACGTACCCAGTTCGTTGCACTTGTTTGTACGTACACCCCACACACACACACGGTCGCACTATTAATGTCTTTGTGAGCACACAAGCGTGCTACGCTCTTTTACATGTATTTCATATTTTTGCACAGATTTACATGAGTCTCTCAATCTCTCTCTCTCTCTCTCTCTCTCTCTCTCTCTCTCTCTCTCTCTGTGCCATACCCTCGCTAATTCGAATTTTGCGTACATATGCAATATACGGTTAGAAAATAATATCTGAAAGACTTAGTAAATCAAAGGGAATTAGTGAAACCAATGTGTTTTAGTAGAGACTAAAAAATAAATTACCTTAACGAAATGTGGAAAGACGAATTCGACAGGTAAGAACGAAGGATAGGAGACTAACAGATGAATCTGGGTCAGAAGATAGTGAAGAATGAAATGATACTTATAAAGTTACCTCAATGATGAACATTTATCCCTTAGTTTAGAAAACACCTCTGTTAGAACAGAAACCAAGAAGACAATAAGAGGGCCTTAGACAATCGTGTACGGAGAGATTGTAGGCCTACTACTAGTAATAAGTGGAGAGGATGTTAGTGATGATGATAAAGATTATTATAATTACGAAATGTAAATATATAGCCTATCGTAAGTGCATAGGCTATTGCTATAAAGGTACCGTAAGATTCTGTTGCGGTAAAGCAATAATTTGGGATTACGATGGAGCGTTTGGGAGCAATAGGAACCATTTTCGACCAAATCTTCACACTCATACAAGTGGTAGAAAGTAGCAAATTCTTTTACAAATGTTATACTGATTTGCCAGTATCATAGAGAAGAATTATATTTGATTCTTCTCTGAAATTGCTAATAGTATAATGATTTTGCTACGACAATGAAAAATTAAAAAATCAGAATATAAGTTAGAATGAAGTTACCATCTTTTCTGAACATATACAGGAATGAATCAGGGGATACCTTAATCTTCCTACAGACGTTTTACACTTGATAGTTACAAAGGAAGCAAACAATAATGTAAAATGGAACATAAAAATTTAAGTTGAACATTTTGAACATTAGCAACTACTGATGACATAGCCTATCTATTGTTGCTACAAACGACTAGCGACTTTAGGGCTTAACTTTCTTTATTAGTACAGTAGCAAGTGTCTACTTGGACGAGTTACATGGAAATAAAAGATAGGGTCTAATCTCAATGTACAGTAGGCCTATGTCTAGTATTTTACAAGAAATAATAGGCTCAGCCTAGGCCTATATGGCTAATAAAAAAAGAATATTTAGGCTATGAAACTGTCACCATTAGAAGTAGACGAACACTGAAAATTCTAGCAATAGAGTAAACGATTAGAAAATATAGCCCTAATATATTTACCTAAGGCATTCGGAAACTTCGGCTGATGTCAAAACTACTATTAAGGCCTACAGCCGATCTTTTCGACTATGAGGTTAAGTACGGCTGTAAATCTATTCTATTTCCGATTTTCACTGTTGAAAACTCATCGGATATCAAAGGAGGGACAAAAGAGAAAATAAATAACACCCTTTGTTACGTACAGCTAAAAAAGAAACGAAGAACTTTGTCAGAAATGGATACTGGCATGCTAAACCGTTTGGAAGAAGAAGAGAAATAAGTTACTTAAGGAAACAGTTGAGACGAAAACAATAGCTTGAAAATCTAATTGCACTCTAACGTAAGGTAACGCTAATTGTAACGTTTATAAAAAGTGTAAGAATCAGGTGGCTTGCAAGATGGTGGACTACGATTGGTAGCCAAATTATCATAACAATAGGGCCTAATAATAAAGTAAGAATGAATCTACTCCGTAAGAAAGTAAAGACGCTCTAGAAACAGCGAGTAAATGAAATCGAAAGGATCTGAGAGAGAGCTCTTTCTAACTGGCTGATAGACTAATGTCCGAACCTATCCTACGTTGAAATAGTGACGATGTACTGTGAGTTGTTCCCTGTACACGTGCAAGCGCGCCCCCCCCCACACACACACACACGCAGTTACAAAGATACAAACATACTTCAGTGCAAGGTACTTTATTATTAATGAAGAAGGATTCTCGTAACTTCAGGAACGAACTGAAAAGTAGCCTAATGTAGAGTGGGGTGAGCCTGTACCGTTAACATCCACAAACATTTTTCCCGTTTCTCTCTGTAGTCTTTGGGAACACCGCAGTTCGATCAGCGGAACAGAGACCAGTGTAGGGGACATCGTAGGTAGGTCATTGGTTGTGTTTTCATTAGAACATAGGCCTATTAGGGAGATCTACTAATAGGCCTACTTTTTCTGGAAAAGCTTAACCAGAACACACGAAGATTGTACCTTTCTGCGGTTAACCACAATACGTGCGCGTGCGAGCACGCGTGGTTGTATGTGATCGCGCATGTAAGTGAAAATGGTGTTCCCGGGTGTTCCCGCTGTTTATTTCCGTTGCCAGAAGGGAGTAAGATCATCATGTTCGATACTGGAATCAAAATGAATCGGACAAGGCCACTGACACTTAAATTCAGGTAGACCTATTAGGTAGGTTTCTAACACAATTAGCCTATCGCAACTTATTTAAAATGCTAATTTAAAAGTAAACAATTAAAAACACTAATGTTTTTACCAGATTCGTCAACCTCCATGAAAGCAAAAGTAAGTAGGCTTAATTCATGAATTTATAGTGTTCAGAATAAAGCCAGGGTAGGTCACCACCCAGCCTACCTACTCCTTGAAGCATAAAAAGTGTTCAAAATATGCTGACTTCCCCTCCACACACACACACACACACACACACACACACACACACACACACACACACACACACACACACACACACACACACACACACACACACACACACACACACACACACACACACACACACACACACACACACACACACACACACACACACACACACACACACACACACACACACACACACACACACACACACACACACACACTAGTTGAATTTTAATGCAAAATTTAAACTGTACAAATAAACAATGATTTTATTTTTTAATTTCTAACATTATGTCTAGATTTGCACAGAGCTACATAATATCCTTCTCCAGCAGACCAGAGCTTACACTGTAAATTTCGAACTGTAGGCTCTTCGGTTCAACCTAGAATGCTTATGATAACCATGTTATTGTATCTTGTATGATTGACACGTGCCGGCGAACAGCAAACTAAGTCTGCTGTAACCCTTCGTTGATATCAAAAGCACTTGCAATTTTGAGACTAAAAATCAGGATTTATACTCGAATTCTGACGCCTTCAACGTCATATATACTTGGTAATGTTTTCAAATAATACAATTAAGAAACAGTTTGAATCAAACATACATATTACGCTGTGAAATTTAATATAACGCGAAAATTATCAGTTTAAAGGTAAAGAAAGTAGAGGGGGATATTTTATTGGCATCGCTGGTTGTCTGATTCGAGTAACACGAGAGACAAAGACAGCGACACGCCACAAAACGCGAGACGGAAGGAGACGGAGCTATAATTGAAAATGGAAGGAGCATAGCGTACCACGTGATCTGGCCGTCCCAGAAGTTGTGAAAGGGGTTGGGCTAAAGGTGCGCAGAGCGTATTTACTTATGACATTCGCGGCGCAGGCCACGTGACGCGTACGTCGCGCCTCCGCCGTATGATTGACAGTGGAAGAGCAGTCGGTTTTGTGTGCTCGTGCCGCGCGGGCAATCGAACGTCTGCTGCTCGACTCAAAAACACGTTGTCCTAACCTAAACATCAACATGGCATCTTCCAATGTTTTCTGTGTTTGTCTCAAACAGTTATATTGTACTATAAAGTGAAAACGTCGTGAAAAAAAAGTCTGTGAAACTAGGTTAACTTAAACAGTAGATATTTCGTATAGGCTAAGTTGAATAAATTAATGTATATCATTACTGTTGCCATTGTAATTAAAACAAATAAGTATAAATATAGCTGTGTTTGCAAATAAAGTGTAATTACAAAACGTACGGATTGCGTTCCATTCAGCGTTTACTGTGTTAAAGTGTGATTGAAGAAAATATACAAGTTGTGGTGATAAATTGAACTTTTACCAGCAAGCGGGTAATTTCCGCTTCTGGTAAAAATAATTGTTTTCATTGTTAACCATAAGAAGAAGGAGAGGAAGTAAAGACAGCAACAACAACAAAAACAACGACAACAACAGCAATGGCTCAACCAAGGGTGAGTGTTAGTGGTGTGTAGCAATGCACGTGTGTTTACCAGTTGTCACAGAGTTGAAGCATGGCCTAACGGCGCCATATTGCTTTACGGCAACCACTACATTTTTCATTCCAACATTAATGTTGCTGGCCTCACCGTTTATAAATCATCCACCCAGACCTCCAGAGTGCTTGGCCAAACCCATTTCAACTTAAGAGTTACAACTTCGCCATGCAGTTGACATGACCCACTCATTTTATAATCAAACAAATGTTCTGAATTCTCGTCTGCGAAAACTGCTTCGATTATTTCTATTTATTTTTCATTTTCCACTGATCGGATAGATTTTTTAATTCTACATTTTCTGGGTCATCTTGCTTACAACAAACTTTGTACAGCGATATTCATGATAGGCCTATGTGTTTTTAATTTCCACAGAATTTCATAGAAAAGAAAATCACTGGTTGATCATTTTCTCCTTAGAATTTTGTGCCTATATGAAGGTTAAAAACAAAATATTATCGAAGTCATTGGTGCACGATTAGTTCACTTGACACATTGTTGTGTATCGGTTGTGGATAACAGCAGGAGCAGCTACTGCAGAAGTCGGGCTGTGTTTTGATCCCGCGCCGCGGTTGGTCTTCTACTTAATCCTCTTTTCCGACTTGACGATTCTCAATGTGAACAGTTATGTTGCTTCGGAAACTCCACGTAGTAACATGTATGGAGCAACTAACGGCATATCACACGTGTAACGCTCCTGTAAAAGTTTGTATTCTGCAAGTTCGAAAATTTTAAGCAGCGTTTGCAAAAACATTGGATAAAATGTGAACACATTCAAGAGAAACGAGTTAAAATAAATTTGCGCCATGAAGTTAATGAGCTTCTCGTTAAGGAAAACATGTAAATAAAATTGGTTTGAGAAACTTAGGCATTACAAATTTTACCGATTTCTTTTCAACCACAAAAGAATTGCGTGCGTTTTTAGAAATTATAGTGCGTTTTTAGAAAACAGTATATAGGCCTAATCATGAAAATTCAAACACTTTCTGCTGCAGTCTGTTTCTTGATGTATAAAATTTATTTAATATCTTGAGGTAAAGTCTTTACAAATATTAAATAAATCATGAAAATGTATATAGAATCTAACGTATTCATTCTCATTTCTAGAATATCTGAATATCACAAATATGATAATTAGCCTACACCATTAAATCAAATTCTAGTGTTAAATGACAACGATTAGTAATTATCCAAATGATTTTAATATTTATAATTAATTATGGATAAACAGTTATAATTTTGCTTCTAAAAAATGTGAATACCTGAATGTTAGAAAGCAGTTTCAGTGTAACCATTCCGCGTTGACAGAAAGTCAATAAATTTAATAATCAAGTGCAGTTATATCATTTTTAACACTTCTTTGAAAAGATATAATATTGTGGTTCATATGCACACCGACTTTGTGTGTCGGTAGCCAGATAGAAGTAGGCAATTGTGCCGAGTTAGGTAAATACGGAGCCAGGCAACTGTCTATACAAGGTCTGTGTTTAAACAACTGATGTAAAGTCAACACTCCAGTATGACTTTTTAATGTGTTACTGATATTCATACACCCCGCTGCCACTGACTTGTACACGTTGCGTTTTTGTGTTTTACAGTTTTTGTCAACAGTCAGTTTTCGGTAAAAGACAAGTGTGTTTTGTACAGTTCGTGTTAGGATTTCGTAAATGTGACAGGCCTAAAAACTGCGGTTATTGATGGCCCTATGTTATTGGGACATCCTCCTCTTTCTTTTGTGTTTCAATTAAAATTAAGCAAATATGAATCGTTAAATTAAAAATTACCATGTCTTTTTTAAGTACAACATTAAAAATGTAAAATCAATACTGGAAATATAAAGGCCTATAAGTAGTAGGGATTACTGTAACAATTATCGCAAACATGTTTAGATAATTTTTTTTAGAACTTAGGCTACTAGGCTGTAATTAAAATTGAAATATTTTCTTACACGTTTCACTTCAAAAAATTAACTTTCCAAGAACGTTATTCAAGTTTAACAATTTTGTTATAAATAAATTTTCCATTTGAAATATTCTTTAATTTTGCGTAAAACTCGTACATACGACAACAATCACTTGTTTGTTTTCTGTAAAATATTAGTTATTCCATACGATTTAAACATTCCTCTCAAAACGATCACGAAGGAGCATAGGCTATAGAGGTTATATCTAACATTACAATATAAATATAGGCATAATTAGCAAAGTTTTGGTAATGTTTCAGTAAATGGTTTGTTTTACGTATAGGCCTAATTCTGTTCCGCAGAAGTTTGTGTTGAATATATTAGGCCTACTTGTCTGACATGGTATCCAAACCTATAGGCCTACACCTTATTATAAACACCAAAACACAAACTACGCTATGTTGTTGTCAACATTGAATAGTATTATATAAATGACTGTCCAAGAAAATTAAATTTACCAGCCTAACGTGTTACAGGGGAATGTCTGTAGGTTATTACGCATATTTGTGAGTGACAGACCTACTTGAATCGTTGACCATTTCTCATATATTTGTCAACTGTGCAAACTACATGATAAACCGTCTCAAGGCGGAGACAGTCGCAGCAGTCAGTGTGTTAGGGGCCTGCACGCATCCAAACAGTCAGATATTATAAATGAAAGTAGTATTCTGTAACCACGGGATCCCGGACTAATAAGAACGTGAATCTAACGTTAGATCTTAAGTGGTTATTTATTAATTAAAATAAATACAGCAGGAATGAAATATTTTTTGTTGGATTCGTTATCATGCGTTCAATTTGTTGTTTCTGTCCCATCGCTCTTCAACCGATGTTCAAATAAACATATTTTTATTATAACATTATTATTACTAATTAATAATATAAATGTTAATAATATTATACACTGTAATAATAAAAATGAACACGCTTTTTAATCTAGATCCCAGTGAGTAGTAGTAGCCTGTAATTAAATTGTGACATCCCAAAGAGTAAACCCCGGCGCGTCGCATATACGGACAACCGGCATTATATAAATGTCATCCTGATGATCTGTGTTCTGTACGTTACGCTACACTTTATGTTCGGCGACTGGCATGAGTGCGTGTATAATCTATCCAATACATTTTATTACATAAACGATAAAGTAACAAGTCAATACTACATTAAAATAATTAATATAGGCCAACTCCATATTAGAGTGCAAAAATATATTTCAGAAATATTATAAACTGTAACTATTAGGCTATATTTTGTTATTAATGTTGGTACAGCTTCTTTGATTCATTTCCATTGTTACAATCTGCGAATGAAAATTTATAAGCATTTAAAACATGCTTTACGGTGTTGAGAACAGAACTCAAAATCAGTTTCCTGTTACAATGAAAACCGTGTAAGTCTCCTGTAGGTCTGCTTTGTTGTAATCAGATATTTGGTTCACGAATAAAATACTCAATGAGTTTTTAAGAAAAATTCTTCTCAGACCCAATATATCTGACAGAAAGTATAGTAGGCTACCAGTAGGCCTATAATGAAAATACAATGGCAGACTCGCTCTGAATCATTTTCCAATATTTTAACATGCAAGTATAAACAAAGGATTGTTTAAACTTCAGATAAACTGTAATAATACTTTCTTATCAGATAGGCCTACATAGGCTATAGCCTAAAGAAGGTTGCCTTAGAATAAACCGATTTTATAAATTATTTTTAACAGGAGAGATTTTTTGACGTAAAAATGAAAGTTCTGGATAAAAAAATAAATATAGTCTAAAAGTAATAGGCCTATATATAGCCTAAAATTATTAATTTTTTACAATATCGTAAAATATATAGTTTTGTTGTCTATCCATATTTCATAAATTGTTAGGAAACATTTAAAAACAAAGAGTAATAAAGAAAAATGAAATTTTCTAGAAAAACAAGGCAAATTACAGAGCTTATACAGTGTTAAAAATATAAATAAAAGTACATACATTTTGTCACATAAAAACTGTAGCCTATAATTTTTTTTTAATCTGCTCCTGTTTTAAATTTTGCAGTTCGTTTAATTTCGGCAGTGGTATAAACTAATGCTTAGTGATTAGTGATGGACCGTGGCAGTCTGCCCGAGACACGGCATCGAATCCGGTTGAGCTTACTAAGCTCTCAAGTGTATCCGGTCGGGGTGAAGTGTAGAGTAACAACACGACCAGCAGAGATTCCGCGCAGAATTACTAAAACCCAAGAAACGTAAACAAATGTAGGCCTAGTGTGATATTCTGACAACATAGGCTATTCTGAATATCTTGCGCATAATAAGCAGGGCATTATGTGCATTCTCAGACATCAGATTCACAAACTGTCTCTTTGAAATTCAGATGAGAAATAAATTTCTTAATTTTTTTTTTAAAGAAAAAAGGAATTTGAGTGACTATTATAATCATCTGGTATATACAAAAAGTAACTAACATTCCAGGTAATACAGTAAACACAGAAGTAGTTTATCTTTGAACTAATGAATATTGCAGCTGATCGTGTCAGCTTAAAATCTAATGGCTCTTTAGTACCTATAGACAATTTTCTATATGTAGGCCTATGTTAATTGAAGGACGGATAAGTGCGTAAATTTTTGAAAGATATAAGAACGAGAATAGGCCTGAATCGGATTGAAGTAAAGTAATGGTTTAGAACGCTTTTTATCGATCAAGAACAAGTAGAATGAGGGGTAAACGTTATTCTGCGTTGCGTGTGGGTAAGGTTTTGGTCTTGTTAGGCACACATGTTCCGAATAAGGGTAGCTCAAATTTTTGTTGTTGTTTTTTTTATTATTCTAACTGATAACAGCTGAGTGTATTTCTGGAGAATATAGAACAGATATATTGATAAGAAAATTTAAGAAAATATATTTATTTTCTGTTTATGTTTACTACACTACTACACAGAACTTTATTAAAGTGTTCAAACAGAGATGCAACACATATAACAGAATAGTCGTCATCGAACCCTTACTACACAGTTAAATGTAGATCTCTACAGACTTGTTGTACCATACCAGTTTTAGTTGGCCTGTGAAGGAAACTGCTGAGGTACAGAGGGATCAGATTATCATCTTGTCTTCGAATCGTTATACTTTTCGCTGCTCGGAGTTTACACGATTGCTGCCAAAAATCAATAGAACTTTTCGAATAACTCCTTGTCCCATAACTCTTTATTTCATAGCAGTATCAAAAAAAAAAATAAATAGATTGTATTGGTCAAAAGTCTTACAACAGTAATATGTTTTCATAAAGGGTCCTGAGAATTTCTTTTCAAAGTACGCTTGAATTCTCAGACGGATACTTAGACACGTTGGTCTCGTTCACTATGAAACACAAGTGAGAAGGAAATACTATTGTTTTTTTTTAATTTGTAAACAAGAGCTTGTATTTGTTAAGTTTTAATTGTGGGTTGCATTGTATATATTGCAGTTTAGACTGCCAGACTTAGATAAGACATTTTGATAAGATACGTGTGGCACAGAACATTTTTATTTAAATAAGTAGCTTTCAGTGCTTTAGATCAAAATGTATTTTTCCCACCTGAAAAACATGTGGAAAACACATACCATTATGATCTATGATTACAAAATACAGTCGTATACGCAAGATACTATGCAGTAGCCTAATTCATTGCCTTGTTTCCTGAAAACATTTTCTAACATATTTCAAAAATTACACACAGAATAGGCTTATGCGTTTTTGATTAATTTGCACAGAGAAATTAGCAAATAGAAGAACTGCAAGCTTAGTCAGTGACAAGAAAGAATGGCGAACATTGTAAGACGGATTCCGTTGGATTAATCTCGCTTCATTGGCGATAGGTTCCAAATATTAAAAATTTTAAATAACAGTTTAAAATTCACAGAGAAATCGGACTGTCACATGTGTAAACAGAGTAGAGTTTTTGTTTATTAAATTATTTTACTTCTGTGCGGCCGATGTGCGCCTTAATTATTTTCAATCCACCGTGTACCTATATCATAAAGAATGAGTAATTAAAATCGATTGTGTGTGCGTGCGGCATGCGGCTCCCAGCGTTGTGTTCCTCGCACAGCCACACTAAAAATAAACACTTCTAAACCCGTATTTGAATAAAGAACCCCGTATTATAATAAAAATGTTTTTGTAAAACGTTCGTTATTATAATTAAGTATAGGTCTACATTAAATCGGTGGCAAGCGCGTGATTACATGCGCATGAACAAGCAACTGTAGTAACATTTTCTAAGGTTTCACTTTTGATAAATGTGAAATTATTGTAATAATGTTTTGTGTAATACGCATCAAAGCATTATCTAAGATTTTTGTATAAAAGTTTTGTCTTATTCGTTAAAAAAATGTCTCAATATGTTGGAAATGTCTTTAAGACAATCTTATTTAACGAATGTGAATTTTTAAGAGTTTGTACTTATTCCTTTAAATAGCTTTCACGGTACAAACGATGACTAAGCGAAACCATAAACACCTACAAAAGGCAACGAATTTCAGTAAACAATTTTTACCGTGTGTCAACCAGTTAGGCCTGTGTATTACAGAAAGTCAGATTTTTTGAGCATACCTGTTCGTAGACTTATTGTACAAAAATAAGTGTCATTCTGTATTTTTGTAGTTCGTGTTGTTAAGCGCGTCGCATAGTATTTGTTGAGTCGTTAGTATTATTCAGTGTTTAACTATTTTACGAAATTTGACGTGAAAGTATCCTGCGACAGTGAGCCTAATAAAGGATTATAAACAATACCGCAAAGATGTTTGTTATGGTAGAAGTTTTTAAGCTTCGTTATATGTAGTAATATTGATTACCGGTACCGGTTATTTAAGATAACATTTTCTGTTTTTAAGATATGATCGTTCGTTAATATTTGCATAATATGTTAGTCTGTCAGATTTAATTCCGTAGACAGAAATGTTAGCTCTATTGTTAGTAATATTGTATTGTAGTAAAAACTCTCCACGCCTGATTTCTTTGAAAATTTTGTGCAAGATAAAACCGACTATAATTCAAATAGCCAAAATTGAAGTTGCAGATCAGTTTATCAGTCTGTACCTAGGACAATTTAGAATTAAAATTTGCACTTTATTTTCTTTGTTGCATTTTAACTGGTAGTCTATCTAGAAATTTTTTTGAACGGGGTTAAGCCTACTTCCAAAAGCCATGGGAATCCCCGCGCGCTGTTGGCTGTTTGTTAACATTTTCATTTATCATAAAGCTTTTTTTTTATTACCACTGAATATGTCATATATTTATAACTGATTACTAAATGCTTTTAAATGTCGAACGGGGCTTTATCTCTGCATTTTTCTTAAATTCAGCGTAGCTTATTCTCTTTTCAAAATATCCGTTAATGATTTTTCTAATATTTTTATTCTGAAGCAGACATATATGTTAATATAATCATACATTGTTTATTCTGTTGTGAATTCTCATTTTTATTTTGTTCTATTGAACTAATATTTTCACAGATTGTCAAAGTATTGAACCAGCGGATTGTTAGGCATACACTGTAGTTATGTTTTCTTGTAAGCTTCAGAAGTGACTTATAAACGTGTATAATTTAAAACAAATATCATTGAAAAGAACACTTGTTTCCGACATTAGTTATTGGTACATAATAATATGTAATACATAATAATAATAATAATAATATGTAACACTACCCTATGTTCGTTAATAATTGCGAAAACCTACGTTAACGTGTAGCAGGTTTGTCTATCACCTTATTACCATAAAGTGTTATGCTTTTTATATAGTGTCTTTGATTACTGTCTTTTTTAAGTGCCAGTTTTTTTTTAGAACAAAAATTTATCAGTCTTGCATAGAATGTTCGTACAAACAATGTAAAACCCCATTTTATATCATGCCTTTACACAAATACTCGAGATCTATCTGTGTACACAACGGAATCCCAATTGATAGAATTATTCAAATAGGCCTATCAAATGTTTAGGGTGTGCGTTAAAATGCACGTATTCTAAGCCCATGAGACATCTTAAGAACTGATTGTTTTAAGTGAAGATTATAGCCTAAAATATTGTTGACATCCCATTGCGTCAAAACTGTACCGGTAAAGTAGGCGTTTAGAAACGACAAAAATTCTTCGGCAATTAAACAATACAATATTGACGTCAATAAAAGACAGTGTAGAGAATAATTAATTTTTTATAAAAAATAGTCAACGGTTGTTTCGCATTTTTCAACACCTCACGATTTTTGATATTAAAGAAACTGAAAGAAATCAACGAATAGTATAATAAAGTTTGCCCTCAGTCGCTTATAAGTGTATTGAAAGGTAGGCAGTACGGATTAGGCTACGTAGCCGACTGTTATCGTAAAGTTGTTGCGATCGGCATTATATTGTTAATCGGGTTTTGTCGTGTTTTGGTTTGTAAATTGTATTGTATTCTTTGTGGCTAATTAAAATATTTCAACAAATATACAATCACAGCCATGCCAAGATTAACTAAACACGAGCGTTTATACTTCCCGTTTATTAAAATATTTATGCGAATTCGGTAATAGATATCACTTTGTTTCTCATATTTCTTGTAACAAATATAACAAAATATATTAACAAATATAGTTCTCTTGTTGATTTAACATGCCCGGTTAATCATGAAAGGAAAACAGCTCTATACACAAACCGTATTAATAGTATTATAAACTAAACAGAATTTTCCATGTTCATAGACCTCAGTTAATTATGAAGGTATAATTATAATCATGTGTTAATGATTTAAACTAGTAGGTTTAATTAATATTTAAAATTACCGCGTAATATTAATAATGTTGGTGCAATTTATATGTGGAAAAATAGGCTATGTAAGTTATAGATTGAATACGTGCAAGCTGAATTTATGCCTGTTAATGATTTTTAATTAGGCCCATTTATACAGCAATTTAAATTGCTCGATAATTAATAAATTTATTCTCATTAATTAGTTGGTGTACTTAATACTATGAAGTAACTGCCAAGATATATACGATAACTCAAGCTGCATAGTAATTCAAGATAATAGAAATAAAAGTAATAATAATAAATAATTTTGTTAACAACGTAATTTAATACAATTTTTATTTTATACGTTTTTTTCTAATGTGAAGTTTGGTAATAATTGGAGTTGTTTATTTAATAGTTGTTTACTGGCAGAGCGCGCGTGTTTATTGCATTCTAGTTGAACATAGAGTGGAAACAGCCGTGAAGTTTCTACTATTGCTAATGAGTAGGCTATTCCCATCTATTTAGATACATACAGTAAAGCAAAGGCCTTCTTTCCTGTCTATTAGCGGACCTGATTAAACCGAAGAAAGGCGACGCTGAGATTAATTTTTACCATATAAAATATATAGTCTAAGCAATAGGCTTATATAGTTTATTCCAACAAAGATAAGTTAACAGACGTTACAGCAACTGACTGACGTCGATTAGATTACAGTCGTGGAAGTAAGTGAAGTCTCAATGTATAAGACGTTAACTCTCCAAAGATATTCTGATTTGATGTCCAATCGGCAATAACTTTGTATTGCTTTGTCGTATGGGAATAAAAGAAGTAGGCTACGTCACACATTATTGATAATGCGTACTTGAACTTGAAGATGATAGTGTGGACCAACTTAGTGGTTGGTAGTGTGGAGGTAAAGATAGATATAAGGTAGATGAATATATGGTAAAGATAGATATATGGTAGATGAATCGCAATGCTAATCACGCCTAGTATGTGGTGTCCATAAATGAATTCAGATATTGACTGATCCTAGTAATTAATCCAGAAGGTTTATTTTATATTCAGAATGAAAATTTCTAAAAACTGAACACGTTTACGTAAGTAAAAAGTTTAGTTGGAATATTACGATGCATACCATTCGTTTTATTACTGTTCATGCCGGCAAAATTACAAAAAACGCATACCCTAAAAATAAACATTTCCGTAAACAGTTGCTGAGATGTATAGCCCAGAATCGGACATAGACCTACTACTATAGGTAACATAATTACACTGCAGTGTTGACGTTCTCATTCCGTAAATAGTTTTTTGCCGTTTTGAATAATTACGTCTTAGAACAACCATTATTTTTGTTATTTTTGTAAATTACGCCGTCATAAATTACTTTCTCCTAGCGATAAATCTTTTTATTCTTGACTATAAATTTTTCAGGGAAATAAATTTTGATATGTTCACTTTTACTACTGTACTCAGCAATTACATTAACTGGTAGATTGGTAGTGCCCTCCGGTCACTAATTTGTTACAATTAACCAAATAATTAATACGCGCTTAATTTAAGGTCAAATTTTAAAAACGTGCCCGCGCGAGCACATACATTGGTCAGTGTCATAATTATGAATACTGTTTCACTAACTTAGGTAAACGTGAGTTAGTTGTGTCGTAATGATTCAGAGATTTCGGACCGACGGTATAAGGCTCCGATTCTCTAGAAGCCGCTCACAGAATGCTCGTCTTGTCCTCCAATTTAAAAAGAAAAGAAAAATGCGATTCTGTATTTCTTGTAAACCGTAAGCTACACATTTTTTCATTAGACCTAAGCCTACAAAGTCGCAATAATAGGCCTACGTCTTAATGTTTGGATTATAATAGAAATCATGCTCGTCGCCTCTATGTAAGCCTTCTGTAACCAGCATACATGGTTGTGTACATACCGAGTGGCACCGTCTTGTAGGTTTAGAGAAATTTTGAATAAATTTGTGAGAGAATAATTTTAAAGTATACAGCATGGTAAACAGTTGCCGGAGTGATTGGTTGGGCTGTAAAGGGAGACCACGGCTACCAGTAGGTACTTTTACAACGTGCAATAAAATAATTAGGCCTACTCTTTGTTTACTTTCAGATATATGGTTCTTGATCTGTGTTGACTTTTAACTAGATAAGGTGCGTGCTGCCAGCTCCTGCCTGGGCTGCGTATCCTTTCTTATACGGTATTGATCTTTCATGGAAAACAGTATTCTCTCCATCTTCTGGCTGTGTAAACATTCGCCTGTGTACACCTTAATAGGACTAACTTTATAGCGGTTGTAAATAATCATTGACTTGTTTAGCCGGCAGTCCAGAACAACGGAGCTGAAGATAAGCCGCCCCTCCAGTCGTAATTGTGATTATCTTTTATCATCAGAGTTTTTTATTATTAAATTACAGAAATAATCCCGTTCCTAACTACTGTTTGTTGTTTTCCTAATTATAAACGTAGGTATTAATTATTATCTAAGTGATGCATGCGAGACCATTCGTTTGTATGCACACAAACTGAGTGATAGTCCGCTTCTCAGCGCTGACGCGTGAATGGCTGACTCATTTATGAAAACGCTTTATCTAGACAATACCGTTTTTTGTAAAGATAAAAGAAATGTACTGTTATCGGTTCGCCAGGTTTAATAAGAAGTTACGCAAAACGAGATCAGCTGAACAGTTTTGAGAACTGGCGTGATAATTTATTTAAGTCGATCATTTGTAATTTTAGAATAGCGTCAATGAACTTTAATTAGAAACTACTCTGGTGGGATTAAAATAAAGTTGAAAAGCCATAAGTCTGAAACCGCTGAGTAGGCTACTATAGCACATAGAAAAGCCTTAAATAAGGTCTTTTACCGTGCATTATTGAAAAGGCTTTTTAATTGCTGGCTTCCGGCAGAAATGTATTTTGCATAATTTTCAAGCAAAGAAAGGCTCAGGTCTATGTGTATAAGAGAGGAAGTGTATAATTTTTAATTGTCATCTCTTTTCAAGTTTTCTTGAACTAAATTTCGTGTTGTAGGCCTACCTGTTCTATTAGTCAGTTAAGAGAAAGACATATTTTTCTCAGAATATTTTTCGGCAAAAAGAAATTAAATGAAATCATACTGATTTTCAAAACGCCTCCAAACTTACAAACAAAAATAATGTTACCGTATTGTTCGTCCACTTGTTCGTTCAAATTTTCTTATCTTTAAATTCAAAAAGCCTAAGTTCTCTGGTACATTTTCTTTATATTAATCTTAAATTAAACACCTTATTTTAGTTTCAAATAGCCTACACAGTTTTAGTTATATGCATATTTACTGCTCGATAGAATTAAAATATCTTCTTGTAACAAATTACCAATTACCACATTTTATTAGGCCAGGACTTGCATTTCTCTTGGGTTTAGATTGTCAAAATTACACAGTCATTTCTTTGTGTGTGTGTGTGTTGGGGGGGGCTCCCGTTTACTATACTTCGTCTGAGGTGCTCTGTTTGTAGGCCTATAGTTTTATAATGCATCAATTATGTCTGAACGTGTTTGAAAATTGCAAATGTTGGAACTGTTCCGTTTTTACGATTAAGCTCTGCAACATGAAGGGTATGACGTTACGTTTTGTTGGAATGGAGACATCTGTAGAAACAGTGTAGAGGCCTACATTTCATCCTCGTACGCGAAAAAGATAAATAAAGATATCTGACTGGGGCAGTTACACAGATTAATCTTTTTTGTATAAAGGAGGCACAGATGACCGATGGGTAAAAAATTGTAAAAGATTATAACATGCTGCATTGAAAGAATACAGAGCAGGGCTTTCATGTAGAATTATGTAGCTGGTGTTAAAAGCTGCGGTATACCATGAAGGAGCCATCCAGCAGGAATATTAGCTATCTTAGAACAGGCTAGTAAGAACGACTACCGGACACGAGAAGACCTACTACTGACAACAGACGTGATTAAACTGAATTAAACTATGGTTACATTTACTAAAACTATCGTTTTATTAGTTTATTAGAATATTCTATATTTTAGATTGTGGATTCTATTAGAATACTTCGTACATTGTTAACGTGTGTTCGTACCTAGTAGTAGGTATAGCCTACACAACAATAACAATAATAATAATAACAATAATCATATTAATAATATCATGGATTAAATTTAAATTGTTGCTCTAAACTGACGGTTGTTTAATAAAATTTGTTAGACAAATTCCTTGGTCAGTTATTTGTTAGTTTTTTAATGAATCAGAAGCGTAAGGTAATAATACTTATAACGATGCCAGTTATTCGGAAATATATCATACAATGTTTTTTGAATTTACTTTTACTGAGTTGATTTCAAATTACTGCAACCTAGTGTATTATTTTATTCATTTGTGTGACCTTAAAATAATTTCACGTTCTGAATAATTTCAAATCTGACATTTTACTATTCAACAACACGATATTTCGGTTATAAAATCAAATCACCACGTTGTAACAGATAATTAATGTTGACAGCTCTTAAATTAAAAACGATAATTAATTATCTTTAATTGGCTACACGAAAATATCACAGTATTACACAAATTCTGTGCTGCTAATTGCCAGTAGACGGAAACTTTGTGTACGGTAAGTTTTATGTAACAAAAACTGCAACGGAGACAGACATTAAAGTTTCAAACAGCTGTAACGGGCAGGAGAGAGCTCGGCTGGCCGCCTCACTAGCAGAATGGTCAGTCGTTCCCTCTACCTGTAAATGGTCAAATAAACGTTTATAGCTTGATCCGTGAAAGGTTTACAACACATTTCACAGTAAAAAGGGTTGATTGACGGCTGTTGTTAGTTTTTACAAAGTGCCTGCCGTAAATCATTCACAATTACAAACCTAACAACATACACTTTTGTCAATTTTTATTGGCACTTTCCCAATGTCATTTGAAACATGTCCTTTCCACCCGACCCAAGTATTGATTTTTATTGTTGTTGGAGCTAAAAATCTTTTCCGCTTGACGGGTGTATTCATGTATAAACTAGTAGTAACATTTTTTGTGGCTGAGCCTAATGGGGGCCCATACTCATTACAAAAGCTCTGAAGAATGTAAAAGTGTTCGACATACCATCGTTTGTGACTGTTAATTTATTCCTATACTGAACTAACCTTCTCAGAGATAGGCCTACTTAGGAAAAGCATAGAGATAGGCAGGTCTACGTGGGAAAATCATATTTATGGATGCATAAACATTTGCGTGCATGTATGCACATAGACAAATTTGAGCACTCAATTACGCGGGGTACACATATTAAATTCTTTAGTACACCGCAACACCTGACGCGTTTCTGAAATTTAGGCCACACCCTACATACTGTAAAGGCTACATATATGAAAAGACTATAGATATGAAATAATCATATTTTTCAAATGTTGCTTAAAACGTTGGGGTCCTCGGACGATCACCTCGGTTGCCCTATGACGCGCACATTAGAAGAAGTAAATTTGTGTACGCATATAAGAATTTTATTTATACAAACGTATAAATTACATTTTTAAACAATTTATTTTGCTAAATATATGTGTTTAAAATTTGCGTAGGTTATAATCTGCACATTCAGTCACAATATTATGAGTAACTCAAAACAACATACTTCAGGTTTTTTAAGCTGTCCATTATGTATTTTGTTGAATGTATAAATTCGTACTATTTTGTAGTGTAGAATTGGTAAAACAAAACATTATTTAGGACTCAATAATTTTTTTTAAGATTTACTACATTCTATAAAGTGGATAAATGTATGTAGGTTCGTGTATGTATTTTCAATGGACATTTCATAGAACTGTACTGTAACTTATAGGCCTATTTTTCAATATAAGCCTGTTATAAGAAGTAGCATATCACAGGGCATAACAAACGTCTTTATAAGGATAATGTTTATTAAACATTACCCCTATTCATGTATTCTACCAGTTTCGATTTACCGGTTTTTTTAACAAAAACAATTAATGTAGTTTAGCGTTTTATTGTACCATAGCTTTTATAACACCTATACAAATTGGGTTCACGGTAAAAAGGAAAAAAGGAAATTAAACGGTTTTTTAGTTTTCTATTTCCTAGATTTCTGGATTTTAGGTTAATACAATTTAAGATTCTTTTGTAGAAGTTTTTAAAATTTCTTCTTCTTCTTCTTCTTCTTAGTAGTAGTAGTAGTAGTAGTAGTAGCAGTAGTAGTAATAGTAGTAGTAGCAGCAGGGCACAGCAGTAGTAGAAGTATTTATTATTTTTCAATTGTTGGTTAAAACGTGGGGGCCCTAGGACGATCACCTCGGTTGCCCTATGACGCGCACATTAAACATTGTCTGTAATTTCAATTTAAATCAAATTGTCTTTAGTAATTTCAATTTTATTTGTGTCTTACAGAATTCTCAGTATTATTTGGAAACAAACATTTAAATTCATGGTAGACTGATTTTCTTTTTTGAAAGGTATGCAGTTTGTAAAGGTGTTATTGACAAAAAAAGTATTAACAACTGTGACGAAATCTCGTTCGAAAAACTAATTATTTTTTGTGAAAACCGGTAAATCGAAAGATTTTGTGAAGATGTGAAATGACGATCCTTGTGCGAAATGTGGGGCTATATTATCCTTATAAAACAGTCCGTTATATTTTTGTGTAATATACTTTCAGAAAACGTATTATGTAATATGCATGCAAAGCACAATTCAGTTTCTTATCTCTTGGGATTTCTATCTTTAACTCAGTGTTCTGCAATTGGCTTCGGGATGGCATTGAGTGGAAAGTCACCGTGAGATTGCAAACAGTAGGCCTACTTTCATATGCCTATACTTTAGTTAGGTTTATTTGTGCAATATTTTTCTGTTGAGGTATGTCTGCCTTTCACTTGTAATTATGAGTTTCCCGTTTTCGAGGTTGAAATGTTCATCTTTTGTCTATTTTTTCCTCATAACATTTTATGGCAAATTTTCTAGCGGAACTATTCTGAAACTATATAAATACCGAAATAGCAGAATGGTCCAAAATGGTTAAAATCGTTTAAAAATAAAATAAAAACGAAAACAACATGAGGGATGAAATATTTGAGAGAAATAGCGAAACTCAAAGGGACACGAACACGAAGGGAATCGATAGAAACGACACCAGTTGTTCTGTGTAGGCTATGATATAGAGGAGGAAACAGTTACAATGGTATGGGAATCTATAGAGCACGAAACCGCCAAGATACGCCTTAAGATCTTTGAATTGTAAGCGGAAGGCCATTTACATTTTAATTTGAAAGAAGCCACCCAGAATGCAACGGGAAGCAATTGTCAGAGATCTGGAATAACATTGCGAACATGAGACAAATGGGAAGACAAAGGATCATTTGTAGAGGATGGATAGAGTGCCCAAAACCAAAACGCATAGGCAAAGGGAAAAAGAGAAAGAAAAACAAAATTAAATTTTACAAAACAGGCGGTTGCTGAATAGTTGGACAGAATAAACATATACTTTAAGAAAGATCACCAACAAAGAAGAGAAGCATCAATATGATATAGCCTATTTTCGAACGAGACGATATTCGTATGTGATTGTAGACTGAATTCAGGAGGAGAATAGAAAATTGTAGGGAAATTTAAAATTATCTTCTTAGAAGCTGTAGAGCTGATTTCTCAGACAAATACAAATAATGCTATATGTAAATGATGTGTAGGAAGACCACTAAAAAGAGTGGAGTAGCATTTTAGGCGAACTAGGCGGAATTTTCGTCACAGGAAGTGAATATAAAAACGAATAAGAACATATTGCTCGGACAAGTGATTCCTAACTTTAAAATCAAGTTCTGTACTCGGAGTTCTGCGCGGAAGATTCAGCCAACTACAAGCACCGGATCCGCCACGATATCGGTATGGTGATCCAGTATCTGCAATGGAGGCTTATAATCTTCTGTCTGTAAGTCTGTTACATTACGCGTATAGTATAGCCTAGGCCTATACATGTTTAACAGAAAAGTAGAAATAAAATCCACATCTCTGCAATTAATAAGTCTACAAACGTTTGGGTAATTACTTTTTGTTTTCTAAAATGAAAGTTAAAAGCATTTAGGCTCATTACATTTTATATATTCATAATTTTTAGAATTTATTTTGGAATCTCTGGTCCTCCTGGTAAGTGGTTGTGCAACAGGCCAGTGACCTGTTCATGTAAAACGTTATAATACTTGTAGTAACTTACCCAAAGCAGACTCGGAGTAATGTCTGGAAAGTTAAGGAATGAGGATTTCAGAGGAGAACTCGAAGTAGAGGACGTAAATGAAATTATGTCAACTTACAGAAGACAATGGCGGGATCATCTGCAAAGGATGACAGAGGATCGCTTGCCGAAAGCGGTACTGAACTAGCCTATAAAGCCATTGGTAGAAGAGACGCGTGGGTCGTCCAAAGGATGAGATGAGGGAGCGTACAAAGTCATAAGAAATTTTATTCGTAATGCAATCTCGAAATCATTATAATTTGACAAAATTAATAACTTGCTTTAAAATTAATGTCCTTGGAAACTTTATATAACCTAATCCTTGAAGAGAAGAAAAAGAAGAAGGTAATGTTTAGGAAAGTTCCCTTAAGGATAAATGTTTTTAATGACCGACAATTTTATACCCTATAGATACGGTAACTGCATTGTTCAACGTGTGGTTTATTATCTTAAAATTTCAATTTTTTGAATTTTTTATAGCTTTTACTAGGCCTGTAATCGTACACAGAGCACTAGTTCCTTTCAATAGATAATTTTCGTACGTGACAGAATTTAGTTCAGAACGTGAAGACACCGTATCAGTTGAAACAACAACATTGAGTGGTGAATATCGGAAATTTTCCTGGTTATCGTCTTCATGCCGGCATATTCTAGATTCTGCTGTCGATGGAAGCGCGTTAGACTAACAATGGGCAGCGCTTTGTTACACTGCAGATCCATTGTCGCTGTCGAATAGCGAAGATACCGTAACCACCTGTGCCATGCTGTATTGAAACTGATCAATCCCGCGCTTCTTGGAACTGCGACGTTCCGCTTTCCGCGAAACGCTCTTCAGGAATATGATGCTGAATGTAATTAAATGATGCATCCCAAGGTAAACTGATAGTGTACGCACAGAGAGCGTAACTATTGTTGTGGTTACACTTTTACTAACCGGATGCAATAAAATTTGTAGGCTACGAGTGCGTTTGTGTTCTGACAAGACTCGTGCTCTAACTATTAACTAGGACGTAATCACGTAATTAACTACAGTTTGTTTTAAGTGCTTAATAATTTTTCAAGTTTAAATCATTAACTAATGTCAATTAAGACGGCGTTCTGTGGTGCAAAGATGACAGACGCGTTAATAGCGGGGCAGTCGTGGCGCGCGTGCTCGAGCCTTGCGTTTGGTGTCTACAGAGTTTCCACTATTATCGTTTGACAATTACTCGCCTTAACGTGGAGACCGAATCATTCGTAGGTAGGTAGAAAGTTGAAAACTGATTAGAAACAACGCTATTTATATATAGGCTGTAAGGTATTTGTGCTGTGGTAATCGATTAGGTACCTATGTAAACATTTAAAATGACTGTCATGTTTATTTTCTTGACATCCGGAAAATTTATCGAAGCGTGCGCCCGCGCGGGAACTCACGCTCGGCGTTTCAACAACCCTACTAAAGATATTCATCTATAATTGAGGTCATATGCGTTGACTGTTTCAATTGTTTCATGATGAATAGTGCGAAGTTTTTTTAAGACGCCTTTTTTTGTCGCCTGTTTTCAGTCTATTCCCTATGATTAATAAACAGATGTGACGATTGCAAAACGCTTTCTACGCTGGAACTGTTCGTTGGTATAGCTTCTCGCATGTTTCCTATTGCATATCTTGTAGTTCCTTGGAAGAAATCAGGTCTTGATAGTGATTGTTGGATTACTGTATGAGCTACTGTATATTTGCATAATACTTTAACAGATAACACGCATGCACTATAATTCATTTTTACTCGTTTGGTAAAATTTTAACAGTTTATATTGTAGCATCACGAGATGGTACGAACCAGGAATCTCAATTTAATTATAAAAAAATATAGGGAAACTACTCAAATAGATAAATACTATGTAACTGAATGAGGAGTGCAATAGAGAATGAGTACAAATGAGAACAACCAAAAATAATTATATAAAGGAAGAATTATAATAACTAAACCAATAAACCATGAATAATAAATAAAGAATACGTGTTACAGATGCATGAATAAATTAAAAACAGGAATTACCCTTGCAAACAAACATAATAAATAACGTGACAAAACAGACATAAACGAAGACTAGACTGGACAGTGTCTTTGACACAAAAATTACCCAACAGATCAGGGAAGTGATTTTATATATCTTGTTATAATATTGTAAATAGTAATGTTTTAGTATGTAAGTGAGAAATGTATTTAGGGTTAAGAAAAATTAACCAGCCTAAGTCAAGCTAGGTCTTAAACCTAAGGCTGTATTTGTAATTAGCTCATAGATAGTGTCATGGTAAAAAAAAGATAATTATTTTTATAATTGTGTTTATTCGAATAGAAAAGGGATAAATAATGATAATGAAACAGTGCAAATGACACAGTGTAAACAATGATAAAAATATAAAGTGTTGTGAACCAAGTATGACAATAAGGTGAGAATGGTATGTATTTTATATGAAGTGAACAAATAACAATAAAATCAACTTCATTAGTGCAAGTGACAATATAAAATTAAGTGAAATTAAAGCATAAATGGGATTATGTAAAATAATCAGGAAAAGTAAGGTTATATTAAAAACTTATGTTTAATGGAGGCAGATAAAACAATCCTGAGACCGAAAAATACACCAACAAACCAAGGCCTCTTATAGATGAATCTAAAATTGATTGTTACAAGGAAGAAAGCTTTGTCTAATGTTGGCGTCCCATGAAGAAGGAACAAATTGAAATAGTTGCCAATCCAATTAAGATTAAATAAGAAGAGAGTAGTAAAAAAGCCAAGTAAAGTTATAGAAATTATCAGTAAACTATCGTACAAGTTGTGTTCAACCCACCTGAAGAAGAAAAATTGAAATTACTATCCTAACTGGTGTAATACATCTTGAATTCGGTGAGATCCTTCCAACTTATAACCATATTGACAAAGTATTCACGTTTTACACAACACTTCAATATAAACTAAATAACGAACACATTTAGTGTGACTACATTTCTCAACATAATATATGATATCAAAAGTGAGTGACACAAACTTATTTTGAACCAACAAAAGTGTAGAACTCATATAAATTTTATTAAACATTCAGTATTGTGCATACAGCTAAATAGCAAGATGGTGTCTTATCATTTTCTTTACGGTGAAGAAAGGGTACAGCAGCGCGCCGTGTTGAGAAATAATGAACTATGAGATATAGCATAGGCAATTAAATTTTTATTTTATTTTCTTTTGTCAATTGTATTCCTAATGTCTGATAATTAATTATTTTTATTGTTTTATTAATGTTATATTTGTAATGGGTAATATTAAGTTGTAAAATTATCTAATTAATTTCTTTTGTATAATCACAAGAACTCGCATACAACCATCATACACAAACCACAATTGTTTACTACATGTTCAAATTTTTTATTCATGTATGTTATTAGTATAATACTTGTTAGGTGAATTTATAATATTACTGAAGACGATTTGTTTATGTTGTTAAAACCCTGAGATATATACAAATTTTTTTCATGCATCCGAGAGCTAGATGGAGCTGAAACCTTAAAATAAAAGGGAAATGGTTGTTAATTAATAGAAAATAAAAAAGGGGAACTTATTATAATAAGAAAAGCAGGAATAAATATCTAATGATTCAGAGCAGCAAAGGAAGTGTGTTCTCATTTGTAGTATAATTATATGAATACCCATTTAAAGCAAATTAATTACACATTTGTTAGAGTATATTTTATGTTACAAATTGGAATCCCAAGGACGTAGGGCATCGAAGGCGTGAAAAAGTTAGTATAACCATAGCAGTTACATACACCCCTTATACACATTATATTTAAGAAATACACAGACTAAAATTAAATATTACAGAATTGGCACCAACAACTTGGGGCTCTAAAAATGCTACTGTGACATTTGAAAATGAATTAACTAACCACGTCACATTACAAAATGTGTGGTGTTTTTTATTGTGTACTACCGTATGTGTCTATGCTTTCAGGCGTTTTCTTAAACAATTCTTTTACATCCAGGGCCTGACTTAAGGTTTTAGCGCCTTAGGCTGATAGATTTTTTGTCCCCTTCCAACATCGTTTACCTTCCAATTTGTTTATCTCTCTAATGACGAGTGTTACGCACGATTTACTTATACACTATAGGTTACTTATTGTTTAGAAACATGTGGGCTGTGTAAACAAAAATTCGTTTTACTTGCATTTTAATCAAGTAAATTTATTTATTACAATAGGATGAACACATTGGCAAATCATAATAAGTAATGAAAATATTATTAAAATCCTTAAAGTCCTCTACTTTACTGTCACTTAACCTTTATACAAAGTAAATCGAAACGCTAAGAACAAAATATTTTTGAAATAATTTTCTTCTCCATTACTAATTGCTGCCAAATTGACTCATAATTATTAATGAGAGAGAAAACTGACTTAAAACATTCACGTGTTTACATATTAAGACCTCTTGTCTCTTGGATAAACAGCAGAGGACTGACTTTAGTCTAGCGTCTAGCCGATAGAAGTGGTGTTTGTTCCAAGTTGTGTCGAAGGGAATTTGGTTTCCCGGCCGGCCTGCCCATACGAAATATGGTACTTTTGGGAGGGATTTGCGCTTTAAATGATACCATCTTGGCGATGGTATAATGAAAAGTATACATACAGTGCAACATGAGGTTTTTAATTTTTTGTTCTATCCAAATAATTTTACATTTTTCCGCATCCAAAAGCTTGCGCCCTGCGTCTCTGGAACAAAGCGCCTACGTTTGTTTGTTCAGCGTTTCCCAACCTACGCTACAGCCTACTCAGCCTAATAGTAATAACCCCTGTTTATATCGCATGAGTTTTTTTTTCATACTTGAAGTTTGTATATATAATGTCTCATGTAGCTTTGTAGCTTTACTCATAGCTTTACAATATATAGGTAAAGCACACACAGAGGTGTTTATAGGCTAAACATTTATCCTTTACATGAATCGCGAGCGAAGAGTGAGAATTATATTTAGCTGTAATTTGGGATTACAAATTATGTACTAATTCTGTACATCAATTTACTATATACTTTTTCTATGATAAAATAATACCCATTCCCTGTGTATTTCCCACCAGTTGTAGGCCTATAGATATATTCTTATTAATTAATACTTCAGGATTTCTTTCAGTGCTGGAACATTAAATGTTAGGTTAGGTTAGGTTAATTAATAAATTTTATTAGTGTGTGACGACATATACATATCAAGTAGCAGAACGTGATTAATACAGGACACATTTTCAAGTTATGGTCGCAGAACAGGAACGATGAGAAATTTTAATTTTAAAGACATTTCTTTAAGACGGCCGTTTGCGTATAATCATGTCAGTATATTTTTGAATCAATGGAATTATCTGGAATGTCGCTAAAATGCCAACGTTTCAGGAGCACTGGAGTTTTCGTTCTTCACATCAAATATCTTTCAGTTTATCGCAAAACGTAATCTGGAAACTGACAACAAGAGCGTTTACGAAGCTTGTCGGTTGTTTAAGAGGGAAAATTCAATGAAACATTTCTTTCCAGAGGTAATGGTACGCAAATAACAATATAACGGGGAGAAGACAAGCTTTTCAGTGCTTAGGCCTCGTTTCAGTCAGCACTTCAATATTTGCGAGTAGGTCGTACGTCAAATGTCTCATACGGTTTTTTTTTTAAGTACAAGAAAGGCTTACAAAATTAAAGAAGATTACTTTTCTATAGGCCTATCGCATTTAGGACGTGATAGGGAATGTGACGTGACGGTGTGGCATGTACTTACTGTATTAATCAAACAATTTTAAAATATGTGTTTGTAAATGTAAGGTTATATTACTCCGGAAAATCTAGTTGTGGTGAGCAGTTATTTACACACAACACGCTACCCTCCAAGTTAAAGGAGTTTCTTTTTTAAATGCGAAGAAAATTGTTGCACTGCAGGTACTGAGTATTTTGTCATAGGTTATTACTTAGAAAATCCAGACTTTCAAATAAAGTAAGTAGGTTGTAAGTTACATGTATAATCACTGCCAGGCCAATATGCAGCTTAGGTACAGCCACACGTAAACAGAAAATAGTATCGGAAAGAAAGAAGAAATGAAGATTCTGAAGTACCATTTTCTTCTTCTCTCTTTACGGATTAGACTGGTCCAATTGTGACGAAGTTTTTAATTTCTTTTCTGTATGGTTCATCTTCACTTCACAGACGTGTCGGTCTTCCCAGAGTTTGTTCCCTATTCTTTAAACTAGCGTTTCTCAACCTATGGTGCGCGACCCACTGAGAGGGCGTTTGGTGGCTCGCGAAGTCGGGCTGAAAAATGTATTTATTGCGTCTTAAAAATACATTACATTTAATTTTACGTAGAATTAAATATGTATAATTTGTTGAGCGTAAAAGAAGGCTTAAAGTACTCAAAAATATGAATGTAAAAATGCAAAAATATGATTATAAAATCTGGGTGCACACCCCTACGAGTAATTCTGATGGCGCCCATGCTTATGGGTCCCATGAAGTGTAATATACCCTTCAAGGTGGGTCCCGGACTTGAAACGGTTAAGAACCACTTCTTTAAACCAATATACTGTATACAGGCATTATGCCGATATGTTTCCACCTCTCTCGATACCTCCGCAATCTTTCTACAGCTTTCTCAACTATTAGTTTCTTCTCTCATACCGTCGTCTATATCTATCCTCATAAACAGTAGTGATTAAATAATAATTCCAACTTTGTCATGTTTACATGCTGAACTGCTATTTGTCATGTTCTGGACGAGGCCTTTCAGTGTTTACGCCATTTTAAAGTCCTAGGTCGTGGTTTAGGACTTAAAAATGGTGGAAAAACTGAAAGCCCTCGTCCAGAACATGAGAAGTATCAGTTCAGCAAGTAAACATGACAAAGTAGGAATTACAGAGACTGCTAATTCAAGTAACAGGATGAATAAATAATAATTAAACCTCATCCCGAACTTCACTAAGTTGGCAGTCCTTTTTCATGTAGTCTGATTTCTCTCCTGTAAACAAAGATGGCAAACACATTGCATCTTATGATCTAAAATGATTATCTTTACACGTTCTCTTTTCATGCTATTATATACTAATAGTAGCTTTTTATATAACCTTATACTATTTGTAAGTTATTAGTGTTCATTTCCCGTACAAAATTCTTTATAAATTTTAATAAAATCTTTGCCACCAGTTCTAGGGATGTTCTCCTGTAAAAAACGTTAATTCTTGCAGCCTCTTTTTCGATAAATTCCATCGTCTACAGCATGTCAACTAAACTTATAAACAGGCACATACTACTGTAGCTTCTTTGCAAAGTGGGATTCTGCAGCCGATTTCCGTGTGTTAGATGATTACAGTAATTTTACAATGTGAGTTTTCCGTTTTGAAACGTGTATTTAAATCATCTATCAAATAATTTTAGTGACGAAATCTTTGACTTAGAATATCTGTAATGGACATTCAAACCCCACCCATCAAATGTTAAAGAATAGCCTCTTTTTCATAGTCATACTTAAAATATAATTTTTGTCGGAAAGTCTCGTCAAAACCTCCGTCAAGACTTACGGAAGCTACATGCGTTTCTAGAAGCCAGGCTCCAGATCAGTTTTATTTTCGGTCACTTGTTTTGGAGCGAAACTTTAGTGGTTTGCTTTCTCGAAATTCCTGTTCTTCCCATTATTCCTGGTATTCCTGTAAACCATGAAGGAAACCATGAGACTGAACAGCTTCGAAGGAAGGAAAATAAGGTAACAAATACTAATAAAAAAACCGATAATTCCTGAAAAATTAGAAAGGGCTAAATGGAAGCAATACAAATTACGAATAAATCTCAGTTTGGTAATGACTTGAGTAAAATGAAATCTGAATGATGCAGTAGCGATCGTGCGATCTTAGAGGAAGATTGGTTTTACGATGTAGGCTATAACCTCTTTTCTGACTCTTTCACCTGGCTTCATCAAAAATAGTGTATTCATCGTTGTCGTATTTGTGTATCGTATGTCTAAAATGTTGAGGTATCAAGAAACCTCGATGCCTACTTAAAGGAATATTTCACCCTTTCCGTAAAGACTCTTCAGCTTGTGTCCCTTACATGGTTTCCCCATTGCTTAGCTGTACCGGTGTAAACCATTAGATCAAATAAGACCACGTCGGGCCATAGTTGTTACGTCGGGCCTGGCAGAAACCAACTGGTGCGGTATCTTCCCTAACACGGCCAACGCCGACGCCTTCCCAGTTCTTCGAATCTTCATCGCCCGAGCGTAGGCAAGGCGGCATATACCGCCAACCGAGTTCGGTCTTCCTTCTACTGTGTGCTTATTTGTGAGGAACAAGTGAAGTCAAATCTTGATAGGACTGTGATCGGAGACAGCACATAACTAATGTGACGGTGTCACGAAGAACTACTCGGCCTACATACGTACACGTTTCGCGTTCAAGTTCGACTGGCATACAGATCAAAGCTTAGAATAGGCGACCATCAGCTGTTGTGGAATCAACTCTAGCTAACCTTCAGTCTCATTGTTTTGAAGGACTCCGAATGATAGGCTACCACACCAAATAAGAAAATGCAGGCTTCTCAACCCTTTTATGTCTCTTATTTAATTTAATATAACATCTAGCATTGCTCTTGACCTCAACTGAAGTTTTTGTAGTCACTTGCAATTGTGCAACAGGCCAGTGACCTGTTCATGTAAAACTTTATAATACTTGTAGTACTCAGAGCAGCCTCGGAGTAAGGTCTGGAAAGTTAAGGAATGAGGATATCAGAGCAGAACTCGAAGTAGAGGACATAAATGAAATTATTTCAACTTACAGAAGGCAATGGTGGGATCATCTGGCAAGGATGACAGAGGATCGATTGCCGAAAGCGGTACTGAACTATAAAGCCAATGGTAGAAGAGACGTGGGGCGTCCGAGGATGAGATGGGTGCCGGAACAGGTTTATATAATCTAATCCTTGAAGAGAAGAAAAGAAGAAGATAATTTTTAGGAAAGTTCCCTTAAGGATACCTATACGTTTTTAATGACCAATGACTTTATATAGATACAATAATTAATTGAATTCGGAACATTGTTCAATGTGTGCTTATTGCCTAAAAATATCAATTTTTTAAATTCTTCATAGCTTCTTCTAGGCCTGTAATCGTACACAGAGCATTAGTTCCTTTAAACAGATACTTTTCGTATGTGACATAATTTAGTTCAGAACGTGAAGGCACCGTATTAGTTTGAAATGGCTAGAGAAGTGTGTTATGATCTGTTGTCATAATATCTGTTATGGATTTCTTTATAAGCTTCTATTATACCAGGTTCATTTTCGGCAAATGTGAGTTTTTAGGTCAACGACGAACTTTATTCAAATACGACTATTATTGTTAGAAAAAGTCGCCCAAGGCGGTTACCGCGCGGCACAGTCGAATAACATACCTTTTATATACAGAAGCATAATTTCATTGATATGGCCATGTCTAAAAAATACAAGGCAGAATGTGGCCGGAAAATTGGATTATTGTGGAGCCTTAGAAGAACTGAAGAGATAAACAATATGTGTCAAGAGACCCAATCGATGGATCTCATAGTTCAATGATAGGAGTAGGGAGGAAGAGACTTATGAATGGATAGACGTAACTTCTAGGGGAACGTCAAAGAAGAATTGAAAGAATTATACGTTAACTGTTAAAATGAAGAGAAAATGTTTTCTGTTGCTTACAGAATCACGGTAGGATACTGGGCGTAGGCTTACCAATCGTAATGGTAACAAAAAAAAGTCATAGAGTAAAAATCACGTGTAACGGCTGAAAACGAAACTGTCAATAAATACATTTACTATAATTTGATTATAAATAATTAACTGCGTGTATGTGCTTGCGCGAGCCTCGTGTGTGAGTGTAGTGGTGAATGCAATTAAGGTAAGTGTCAATCATTAAAACCCATTAGATGTAGGCACCCAGCAGCAGTGTGTTTTCTGGCCATTGTTTCGGTACACAATCAGTATTCAACGCGATAAACACACTACAATTGCCTACTAGTAATTGAAGGACAATTTTAACTAATATATGCCCGGATAGTTGTAGCCCCGTGTTACGTGATCTGTTTTCATATGTCTCCACATCCACGCTGCGATTGTAGAAACAATAAAAGTCGTCGATTGATGTCGATTTTTTTTTGTTTCTCTTTTCACCATACTTTGTTTTGTCAGCACTAAAAAATATTAAACTAATTTAATTGTTCATAAAAAGTTATGGTAATGGATACTTTCTACTTGTTAGGGTTTTCAACGAGTTGTCGAAATGGAACAGGTGGAATACTAACGTACGCCTTATACCTGGTGATTTACCGTCGGGCGAATCGCCATACGGACACATTATATCGGCACGTAACTATTTTATAAACAAAATGCATTCACATCTTCGACAAGTTTTTTAACCATTTTCATAATGTTTTAATCAAGTCTTAAGGTATGTGAATTAGACGAAACCGTAACAGAATCAGAGCGTTAAACCATAACATTAAAACTGCGTTCCTCCGGTGATGGAGTATACTCGTATTTATTCTTTCTGCTCAAAAGTTGACTCCTTTTACAAGTGATTGTAGCGAATTTGTATCGTTGATTCCGTCCTAACTTTAGGTTAACGATCCGACACATTTCCGTTTTCACGTTACAAATAGCTGTAATTATGAATTTTAAATTGTCTGGACAAGGAAGGTATGTTATACTTATGTTTATCCAAATTATGTACGTTAAACCAAATTATTGTATAAATATTATTAGGCCTATCTGTGTTTTTGTTTTTTATATTGTATAATAATTCTATTATATTTGATATTAGAACCTATAGCCGTAAATGTCTTTTATTTTATTGTGTTTATTTTATTACGCGCACATGTATATTTACATTCGCACCCGCATGTATGTGATATATAATAATAACTTAAGATATACGTATTTATGTGTAAGTATTTAAACTATTTACACACGAGCGCTGAACGATGCGCACTCCCGCTTTAATATTAACACTACCGGTCGGTTTTTTTTTATTGCAATAATAAAAATTAATTTAGTTATTAAATAATTATATCAGTCAGCTTTATTAAATAAAAACCGAATTCAATTTATCGCTGCATTAATAACTTAAATTTATATTACAGCTCAGCTTTCTTTCACACACTGGAGTCATTATGCGATCCAATTATAGATAAACTAATAACATTAGCGGGTCGGAACAGGATTTTCCTTTTCAGACATTTCATCATTCTGAAGTGTTGAAAATATCACTTTCATGATTGGAGAAAATTTGTACAGAATAATGAACACGTAGGATTTCTGTTTACGTAAAGCGATCGGGTCGCCAGCTTGTCGTGACACTGAGAACGACAGGATGTTAACAGTCAGTTTTTGTGTTTCAGTATGACGACGGCATCCACCCCTACATGGACACACCTCCTGGATCCATGTACGACCCCCATACGGGACATAGGCCTATTCAAACCATGGCACACCACTCACCTCATATGAACCATGCGGGTATGCACCAGTTTCATCCTGCTGCGCCTAACCACGTCGCACCCACAGCCAACCACGTTATGGGCGCTGTACCTGATGTCCATAAAAGAGACAAGGATTCTATTTACGGGTAAGTGTAATGTGTATTTTACCAAATTATGATTAATCAGCAACAAGTTTTTATGAATATTTACGAACACATAGTAAAAGGCTATTTTCTCTTCAAATCCTTAAATTCGTAGTGACCGTCAATCAATTTTTCAGTGGAGGGTTAGTGAGGATCGGTCAAAAATAATAACTTATTTGTGTCGACGTTTCGACAATGTTTATTGTCATCATCAGGACAATTGTTGCTGACGCCAAACATACAACTGTGACTTTTCTCTTCAAACACACACAAACTTTTCTCTTCAAAGTTTTACTATTGCCTAGTCCGAGTAAAACCTGTTTGAGAAACTAAGAAATTTTGTTTGTCTCACTGAAATATTAAATAAACGTGTGTATGTGTGTATGCGATAAATTTCTAACCTAATATAAAATTAAAAATCCATATTGAATAGAAGTTTATGAAATAGAAATCCGTTTAATTAAATACTATGAACTTTGGCACTCGGTTTTTCACGGACGGAATCATTTTTCGTTTTCTTGTTTAGTACTAATGTCGTGGATCTTTCTTCGGTCAGGCGTTTTAGATGTAACATGTAAAAATAGACCCAACAGTGGTCTTAAGAACCGAAAAATCAAAAACAAATGTTTTCTGTTAGTCCTGACACCCAGGGTTGCAAATTTTTCAGCGAAATATGGTATAATATTTGTTCGGTTGAAGAAAAGAAAAATGGATTACACTGCATTAGAAAGTGTTTGTATTTTAAACATAGGCTATATTTTGGGGTTTTTCATATAGGCTAATTTAGTAATTTTCTATCCTTTAGGAAGACTTCACAGTCACTTATATTTTAAACGTATATTTTTGTGTCTTTGGTAAAGCACATTAAGTTTTTGTCCTTTAGGAAGATTTCACAGGCTTTTTTACAATCAACTTTGAAATTCACGTAAACTAGAATCTCATCTTCTTTTATAAATTCGAGCCCTCCTTATTTATGGCTTCCAGTCATTGAGATTCATTCGAGATAAAATTCTTGCTGTAGATGCAGAAAGGTGGGACTGGAGAATGAAAAAGGCGACTAGTTTTGTAAAAATTGCAAAGTCCCCTATGTGCTCTTACAAATTACTTGTCGTTTTCTCCTATAGATCTGTTAATAAAGTTTGTAGTAGGAATCAAATTTTGTAAAAATATGATTCAATAGGCCTGTTCTAAGTTCTGAATAAAGATCATCTATGTTTAATTGTCATCATGAATGTAAGCCAGTGATTCTTCCACCGCCTCACATTCTTAAACTGAATTTTTTTTTTTAAATAAATTTGTGAGTAGTTATGTCAGTTTATGAGTAGAGTCGGTTATGTGAATTAAAATGAAGCAATTTCACTGAATACAACAAAATTCCTCCATGAAGAAAATTACCTTGAAATCTTTAACTAGGAGCAATTCAATTTCCAACTTTTTACATCTTTAGCTTCGTAACTAAAACAATTGCCATTTTTTCATTGCTGTAAAACCACTTTTAAAGTTATAATAATTTTAAATATATCTAAAGTTGCCATCCCATTGCCTTCAAGCTGTTTACAGATGTATTGAAAAGATAACTGCAAAATGCAGAGACATTTTCTTCATCAGTTTCATTAATCATTAATAGGCCTGTGTTTTGAAGATGCATACGACAGCCATCGGCTTAATGTTTACAATAACTAATTATTGTCAACCAATTTAAACAAACTTTTATCAGTACAGGGTTACAAAGATTCACCTAGTATTAGCATGACTTTTAAGTCTATCCTCATCACTTTTTCTGTAGCAAAAACATTTTTAAGCTCTTCCCATCTAACGGCAGGTGCAGAAAACTGGTTATATAATTTCTAAGATTTTTGAAGCATTAACAAATCATTGGATGTTTCACTACACTAGTTTAACGTGGAGACATAATAAACTTTTGAGACACAGTTCCGAAATATAGTAATCTTCACACTACTTTCTTCAACTGTAGGTACGTATTGCACAGATCCAAAATAGGCTATGTTAGAATAATATAAGTTGTAGTATAATTGGCAACCCTACTCCCGATACTACTGAACTTCTTTGGGCGCCCACATTTCATTACAGCATAGAAGGCGATGTTTGCAATAAAGTGAGGCGTATTCGTCGGTAAAGGACTGTAGCGTAACGCCAAGTCCGGACAATTAAATAAAGAAAAAATAATCATTTTTGTTTACTAGCAGGGAATACCGCTCTACGCTTTGTTAGAAGTAACAATAGTAATAACAGAATTATTAACTTACCGTAATGTGTATCATGCGATTTTGCACCATCGGCAGCGCGCCTGAGTGTGATTGTGCTTTATTTAACGCTTCCTGTTTGTTTTAGCGGTTATTTTATAATTACATTTAGGCATTGTTTGTGTACACAGTCGACACGAGTGTGTGTTCAGCAGATGAATTACATTTTCACGTTTTAAAATAAATTTTGCATATCGGTCGAGACGCTTTGTCATGTTACGAACCCACACAAACAGAATTGGTACAAGCGTGCGGTGCGCGCGGACGATGTTGGCAGACGCCGCGTTCCCGCCATTTTACAGCCAGTTACCAACTTTATTGGCCCTACGCGGTTCGGACCACCTGAACTCGTCGGCTTTGATTACACCTTCCTTGTCTTCACCGATCTACGTAAACAATGAATATTTATAAACACGCATTACAATAAATAGCGTGCTTTTTGTTTCGCGCCTTGCCAAAACAACAGATCATAGTGTTAAACGCGTTTACCAATGAGACGTCCTAGTTCTTCTAAACTGGAGACAAAATTAAATCACACTTCGGATTCGATCTTATACTTTGTACGAAACGTTTGCACATTCGATTAATAAAATATTCTATAAAAAATTTAATAGCATCATCGAATAACAAATGTTTGGCTGGAATAATCGTTTGAAACAAACCAATAGAATACTCTTTATTCAGTAACGGCTGTTTTCATTAAACCTGAATACCGGACTTCATGAAAGAGACTGTTAATTAAATCTACAACAGTAGCGAATTTACATTAAAATTCATATTTCATCCAGCAAATGTAATTATGTTTGTGTTAAAATATAAAATTACAAATTTATTTTTGTTCAGTCTGACTCGTATTTCTCTCCATCGCTTTTCCTATGTATACAATATGTGGTGAAACTTTAAATACAAATTTAATTCCCGATAAAGTATAAATTGTGTTTTTCCGTGATTCAGACACATTAAAAAGGCGGCAGTCGGTGGCGAGTTCAGTGTTTATTTTACTTGTGTTTATACATTATTCTCGTGGCACTTGAACAGTTTAAACAGTATTTTGTTATCTTATTTGAAAAAAAAAATACTGATAAATTTATGTATGTGTGCATTACACAATTTATTGTAATCAATTTTTGTTCTGACAAAAAATATTCCCAATCGCAAAAGATAAGATCTGGAAAGTAAAGTGCGTGATTTTCAGCAGTAAACATGTGCTGTTCGCAGAGAGCGTCTTGTTTGATTCGTCTTATTGCCAGTAAAATATGAAACTAAAATGTGTTTTATTGTTTATTTCCTCTGCTGCTTTTATCGTTTCAGCCACTGTGCTAGTCCTTTATTGATTTCAATTAAAATTAATACGCCTTTTGTTGTTTGGAAAACCAGAATGTTTTCTTATTTCTTGTTGTAACAATATGCTATTGCCCATTTTCTAAGTCAGCTTTATGTGAATAATTCACCTCGGAGTTACATGAATAATTTTTACGAGTTACAAATCCGAATTGTTATTTTGAATAAAATGTTTATCCTAACTTCTATATAAACTGTATAAATCATTTTCACGTTTTGTTACCATAATCATAATTTTATTTAAAAAGTAGGATTTAAAACTTACAGGTATGCTCCATATTTTAATTTTTAACAACTAGGCCTATTAAAAACTGAATAGGCCTACTTTTTAATAGAATAGTTCATATTTGGGTTTTGTTTCTGATGCTTCATTGTAATACTTCATTTCTTAAAAAATAATCGCTTTGAATAATACGATTGTTATGAGTCCACACAGTGCTTTATCAGTGCTATTAGCCTACGAAAATACATTAATTAATAACAAAGAAACAAAAGACATTCACTAAATGAAGAATGTATTAAATAAATGGAAACGTAGGTATGGGATAATCATAAGCGATAGAAGCAATATTCAACCTAGGGCTGAATGCAGTTCGTGAAGGGGTTTAACAGATCTCATTCAGAGTAGGCCTACATACAAAATGTAATTTGCGGCAGTTCGGAAGAGGTACGTTCTCGGTGATTAAGTGAACTCTTTAACAGCGGATTTAACGTCTAGTCTACATAACTAACCTACCGCAACAGATTATCGCCGGTTATTTTTATTTAATGTACGCGAATGATTGTTTACTATTAAGATGAAGGTGCTAAGACAACTTACTCTGTTTGCTGACACTTATTATAGTGAATTTATTGTTGCATGTATAAAATGTTTGTGGTCCATTAGTTGTTAACAAAATATGTATAATTTATCACCAGAGTATATAGGCCTACATGGTTTTAAAAAATTCCAGATTTCTCTGTAAGTTTCGTTTGTAGAACATGATTTGCTGAATCCAGTTAATCTGTTACATCAGATGAAAGGGACGCAGTGGCGTTAGGTGGCAGCGTTTATGTGTTACCTCATGCCATTTGTATATAGAATAAATATATAAAAATAAAAAATAATTTCTGAGAGCGTTAAACTGTTGGAAGGGAAGACGGTGGCCGGTTTCCGCAGGCAGAGGCCAACACTTTTCGGCCACGTTGAATGCGTGCCCGGCTCTGCCCTCGCGCTTCACCCGCCCGTCACTCATTACATTCACTGTACTCATAATGACCTGACCCATTTAACTGCCATCAGAGTTCGTGTTATTGCCAAAAATAAAAATGGTTATATTTTCCTGTATATAAAATTTTAATTTAATAAAAAAATGAATTTTTTACATTTGGTTTACTGTTATTGATGCGTTTGTATATGTGCGTGTATGTATCTCACGCGCGGGTGTCGGTCACTAATCAGATAAATAAAAACGTATATAATTGATTAATAAACTTGCAATAATATAGGCCTAATTATTTATGATTCCTGTAGTATAAGATATGCCTAGGGTGTAATTATTTTATCAATATTTTGTTTATGTAAAATGATGATAATGTATGGAATAATGTTTGTTTTTATTAGAGTGATGATGATAATTATTCATTTTACCATTGAATTATTACTGTTACTCATATTACTGTGTTATTAAATTATCACTGAGATTATTTAAAAAAAAAAGAAATTTTGGATAATAATATAGATAATAAATACAATAGAATTATCATATTGAATATTATTATTTATTTTATACAATTTATATTGCCTGATAAAGTCTAAATTAATTTCAAGTTTAGTAATTGTATATAATAATAAAAATTATTATTTTCATCCGTATATTGAATTTTTTAGTTAATAAGTACATTAATAAACTTGTATTATAATAGATTATAATAAAAATATTTTAATAACTCTAATATTAATAAACTATTATTAAATTTTCTTTGCAGTATATTGGCCTACTATATAGTAGACCTTAATAACAAAATTCCGGTGATTGTAATTTATTTACTAACTATAGGGCCAAGTGCTTTCAAGCTTCTTTTATAATCCGCTTCTTATAGGTTATTGTAAGAGTTTTTAGTCTGAATTTGGAAGTTAGGTAAATTTTATGCTTACTGCAGATTTTAAATAAGTTGTGTGATCAATTTGAGCAGTTTTTATAGATTTAATACTCTCGTGACTGAAATTATTGTGTCCCATAGTAATTCTATTTTATAAATTTTTGTGAGGCACAGTGAATTGGTGTCATCTAGGCCTATAAAATGTAAGGGACTGCTGTGTGATGGTTTAATAGGAAATGGTTAAAACATAGTCTACAGTAACAGGACTGACTTGATTGACTTTTTATTACCTCTTTAAAGATGCTTTATTAGTCTCTTAGTCAGTGGACCTAAGGAATTGTCTGTAGGTTTATGATCCTATAATTGTCTTTTCAAGTTAGGCCTAATACATACAGTGAAACATTAATTAGCATTTCTAAAATAATTTTTGGGATAACCAAAATTCCTGTCTTCCGAGTGCCTTATTTTAGGGGAGTTGCTGATTTCAATTAATACTTTATATACTGATAAGGTTTAATTATGTTTATATTCAAGAAATACGAGTTGTTCATTAAAACGCAGAATATTTTTGTAAAAAATACTGTTTTCACAGATAGTTTAACTATTCCTCACTGTTTAATATTTATATATTTCTTGTGAAATGAAAATCTCAGAATAACCACAAAATTATTAATGTTTTACTTTATTCTTAACAATAATTCAACTTCTGCAACTGGGCTTTCATTGTTGGTAGTACTAATGACTGAAGTGGAATTTAATTCAGACAAAGGCACTGATGGGTAATTAGAAGTAATAACGTTTAGAAAACTCGTTGTTAAAAATCAAATAAATAGTTTTGATCGTATAGATCTGTGTGATCTATAAACATGAAAGGTGTAAGTCACCTTTAGTGGAAGTATGGTGTTGGTCATTGTCGGTGTGACCGCATTTGATAGACACAAGTCTAGCTCAGACCAAGTCCACACAAGGTCTGTAAATAACTGTCTCAATAATAGTTGAAACTAAAACCAAGGATCTGAAATTATTGGTTAAACTGACTTCATACATGATAGACTGTAAATATTCTGTTAAATACATTCAAGTGGTACAAAACTCCAGTTTAGGCTCATTAGAGCTGAGTCTCAATGGTAATTCTGAATCACTAAATATTGAAGGAAATTGTGCGACTGAAATTTTAAATAGTTTCACATTGAAAACGCTGCTAACAATATAACATTGTTTCAGTCTAAATGAAAATATCACAACGATTGAAATTTGTGTCATATGAATAACAAATAACAGAATAAAATTAAAGATAATTAATTAATAATAGAATATAATGTTAGCTACCAAACGTAGTAATACCCTAATATGATATCCACTGGTTATGCTTTGTGAAAAGGTTAAGGTTTGTGCCAGGTGTTTTATGTGATAAAGAAGGCATTCCATATTTTGCAGTTTGGCAAAATCAGCCCCTGTCGTTAAAATTATAGGTCATTAATGATAGGTTCCTAACCTGGGTTTAAAATAATAAATATGGGGTTGTTATTTTTTTTTACAGTTCAGGATGGGCACATCTTTACAATACAACTTTTAAAATTATTGTGCTGGTGAAGAACATTAATGTGATTTTAACATTATTTTTGTTTGGGTAGAATATTTTTGCTCCCAGATGTAATTTAACAAGTTTTTCCTCATTAGAAGAATGTTAAGTAATTTTGCTAAATGGCAGTAAGTTAAATTAAAACTCTGTTAGACATTTTTCAAAAAGGAATTTCCTGTTGTATTATGACAATTGTCGTTATAGAAGTTTCTAGAATGTATCATTTAGGATGACGATATTTACCAAGCAAATACTCTAACTTGTGCATTAACAAATGTTTAATACATACGTAAGTGTTGTTTTTATATGGGTACATAAAATTGTTTAGTTCTTACAACAAAATCTCAAGAATAGTGTAATGGAGGGTGGGGGAGAATGATTACGAAGGATTCCAAATTATGATAAACACAAATATTATTAAAGATTTTGTTTAATCAATCATTTAAATATCTATTATACAGTTTAGTAATAGCATGTGTTAATGTAAGTAAAATTATGTTAATTGTATAAATTATTTGCAGGCATCCATTATTTCCATTACTTGCTCTCATATTTGAGAAATGTGAGCTGGCTACTTGTACACCGCGAGAACCTGGTGTAGCTGGTGGTGATGTGTGTTCCTCAGAGTCTTTCAACGAAGATATTGCTGTCTTCTCAAAACAGGTAAATACCGACTCACTCAATAAATAGGACTATATCTCCCTAAGAATAGTTTCTACGTTGAATACCAGTACTTATGTACAGAAGAAAAACTATATATATATATATATATATAAACTATATATATGTATATAAACTATATATATATATATAATTATATATTATATTATATTTATATATATATAATTAGATAATATATTTATCATATGATGATATATATGAAAATTATATATGTATAATTATCATTATTAGAATATATTCCTATTACTCGGGAAATAATTCTGTAACACTCTAGAATGTTTTATATTTATATAAGACTGTTTGTGTTTGTATATATATTATTCTACATAAAATATGACAAAAATATACATTTCAGTGTAGCAACTGACAATTTGCAATTAGTCCTGAAGCACTACGTCATTTCACATTCGACAAGGCCTTTTGTGTTTCTAGCATTTTCTTCAAGATCTACCCGAAAACGGACTTCAAAATGACTGAAAGATTTTTCCCAATATGAATTAACTATGGATTCTACAGTTCCAAAAGCTAACGTTAGAAAAACAGATTCTGGTAATAAATTAAATATCCCTGATTATAAAAGTACAATGACAAGCCTGTTGAGGTTGCCATAGATTGTTTCTGTTTCTACTCTTTCTGCAGGAAAGGAAAGCCATACTCACAATTCTAGTATTTTGTTTTGATAAATTCGTTACTCTTTACCACTCGTTTACTGCCAATAATCCTGTATTATTATTGAATATGCTCAGATTCATTTTACCATTGTTGAATAATTATTATAGTTTGTACTAATTAGATTTTAAAATAGTTAGTCCTAAGTCCCTAAGTCACTTCTTATTAGTGTATTTTTGAAGTACAATATTGCTCTTAGGAACAGGACCTTCCTACAGATCTACCAGTTGGTATGGTTTCTTGGCCGTGAGGACAGAACTTTGCCTTTTACTATGTCCAGTTTATTATGCTTTAAACTATCCAGTCAAGGTGTCATGCCTTTCATAGACTGTGACTATGTTTATCTTTTTTACCATGGTTGTGAGGACAAAAGATGGGTATGCCCCTTTTACACGAGTCATACTTTTCGCTGATTACCACTAAGAAGATAGGTAACCTAACCTAATCTAACCTAACCATAACAGAGGGACTACAAAATTTCTTCCATGTGTTAGGCATATTTTTTATCATTTGTATATAGTATGTTCAGATTCAATTAGACTAATTTCTTTCAGTGATAACAAAGCTGTAGGTCTAAATGAAGGATGATGATAAAAATTAGATTTGCTGATACTATGCCAGGATATGATCCAAGGTTATCTTCAGCAGGGACACCTGCAGGGTTATTTGCAGTGGTGTGTTCTTCCTTCCTAGTTGCCTCTTCCTTCAGTGTCCAAAGCAGGAAGATTCGACTAGGAAGAATGATGTCCTTGAGCGAAGGTGATACATCCAGTACTTTTAACAATCGACCACGTCCCAACAATCCAGCAGTTTGATCTGTTAATGACTCCCCCTGTGATAGCTTACACATTACGATAAGTTAAATTTGTTTTGAAAGTTACTAGTCCATCTGAATAGCTGTGCATGAAGTAGAATGATTTTGTTTGGTCTTCTAAATTTGCTAAACAACTGTAGTTTGTTTAACATGCACAGTACAATGACATACAAACTATCATACAATAAGCGAAATATCATACAGTGTTAGCAGGACATAGTAACTGTGCTCTTGTGGTTTCTGTGCTGTTAAGATCATACATAGTTAGTTTAGTGGCATTAAATAGAACCTAGTAATTTTGGAGACTGAGTAATTCCTTCCATGAACTGAGATTAATTTAAAACACTGTCTGAACTGCCAGACATTTATAAATGTTGTGAGTCTTGTCCACATGCTTTTGAAACATGGTGCGAGAAACAACAGAGTTGGATGTCACATTTTCGCTCTCAGATCCGAGTCGTATTTAAAGATCCCTGACAGATTATACAGTTTGTAGGTTAACTGTAGACTTGTTTTGTTTTCATTGTAACCTGTGCGACTACGGTCTGTGAATGCAGATCATTTTTAATAATCTCAATTGTCGAGTTAGGAATGAAAGTATTTCAAGGAGATAATTATTCAGTGCTATCCACAAGAATGTGTTAATCAGTCCAAGACCTAATGTACCTCAGTGGGTAAATGGAGGAGGGACACAAGTTCAAAGTAACACAAGTAAATGCTATCAGCAAAAATAACGCCGGTATCTAAAACAGAAACCAGAGTGCTGACTGTAGTGAAAATATGTGAACTGTTTGTTTTTATCACAAAGTGTTTTCTTGCCACTTTATCATAAAGACAATTAGCAGGAAGTTAAATGGCGTTGACATACTGTTGAGCAAGAGGCGCTGTTTGAACAGTACACACAATTATTGTCCACTTATTAAGCTGAAAATTATTGGTTGTAGTCATACATGAACAAAGTCAGAATGCAGGTTCAGCGGGCGGAAATCGTGTTAACTATTTTATAAAAAAGAACCATAATCTATAAACTAGAACACTAGAATCTTACAACAGAAACTTTTTGGAATTAAAGTTTAATACCATGTCACAATCTGAGAAATTAAAAAAAAAAAGAAAAATTGAAGAAAGACATCCTCTGAAAATATTTGAGTAGTTATGAAGAATTTGGATTTTTACACCATTCCAGAGACATGTGTTCATGAATTATACAAGTTGGATGGGAATAGCTATAAACATATCCTATATTGGTACTCAGACGTATTAAAGTTTTTCTTTTTGGAGTTAATAAAAATGTTACATTTAAAGCCTGATAAACATTCCTGGATACTGACTACTTATTAAGTTATCTCGATGCTCTGTTGATATTTGTAATAAATGTTTCCCTATCTAAATAACATGAATTCAGTTACTAAATAAACACTTTTTTATTTACACAAGCATTATCACTGATAATATATACAGATTTTTGGGAATAATGTACATAAATAAATAAACATTGTTTGTCTACGAAAGTATATACAGTCCCCCTTAAAAGTTACACGCATTATTTTTACGTGCGCATGGAAATGTATAACACGTCTGTGCACACATATACGCGCGCGCGCGCGCGGTTTTACATGTTTATGAAAAACCACTAGAGTGCACGAGGTGTCAGCTGTTACAAAGCCGCCAAAAGATAAACTTATAGGAATTACCCAGCCGTGTGTACTGTGTGGTCACTCGTGTCTGTCATTTCCATATTTGTAGGCAATGCACACGTCATCGACGCTTAATTTTTCCACTGGGTAAAATTGTTTTTCTGTTCGTCGCCGTTCGGTTAACCACTCTCAGTTTGCGTTCGGTCTGATAAACGTTTTCGGAATGTATCCATTGTGCAGCAACGCGGGAGTGATATTTGTGACCTCCTGACCGTCGCTACTATAGTGTGTGTGTACGGACACATCATAAAAACCGTACGTGATTACAGAAGCGTTTGCCAGAAGAGATACCACCGGTAGTTACTGTGCACATACAAACCGTAAAAGGATAAACCATAACTGTACGGTACCATAACTGTTCTAACCACAAGCATGTAATATGCTACGAATTTCCGAGATGTTTCGGTCCCTATCTTTGACCTCGTAAACTTTTAGCTAGTTATGACTCAAAAATAGCGAGGCTACAGTTTGCTCAATGGCACTTCTGAGCCGTCTTTCAATTTGTGACCAATAGATAAGGTCAGAAGGCCATTACTGCCATTGTTAATCGTAGCGGATTTTTTTTTTTTAACCTTTAACTGGCCATTTATGGGTGGTGGTCACTAGCAACTATGGTTGGAACGATTTAAATTAATTTCAAAATTTTCGTTTGTATTGGTCGTGCTTCTGTGCAGTTATTTGTTCTCCACATGTCACTATTAAGGAACCTTAGGTTACTACTTATTACTATCTACTGATGAAAACCGAAGTGACCTCCCTCGTGGGCGACAACTTAAACAATAAACAAATGTTTTACTCCGATTACAGCAGTAAAATTAGTCATAGGACAATTTATTAAACCTTATGTTGCTACAGACTTATAATCCAAATGTAACACACTGAGCTCCAGTTGAGTTAACATTGATGCCTTTTTTTACTATATTTTATATTTCGGCACATTTTTGTCAGAATTTGTTCATTATTTTATTTGAACTCCCTCCATTCTTCTTCTTCTTTCTATTTTTCTTTTTCTTCCCCTTCTTCTTATTATTAATTTTACTACTACTACTACTACTACTACTACTACTACTACTACTACTACTACATAGTAGCAGTCCTTCTCTTTGAAATTATCTCCTTTTTATATTGCAGTGGAAGTGTGAAGAGATTTCTTAAAATGGTGTATGATTAAAGGAATGTGCTAACGCTGTGGCAAAGAGTCCCTTAAATAAATTTCATAAATTTTATTACCAAAGGAAATACATTTAAAGTATTGAAATCTGATACATTTGCATTAAAAAATAAATGTCTATAGACTTAAGTTTTTAAGCTTTTAAAAAAATTCGGAACGAATGTGGAATGTTAAAACTTATGAACATAAAATCTGTAATCTTGTTGTTGCTTGTGTGAACATGTTTAGATTTCGAAATACCGTATGTCTTTCCCATTCCTTCTCGTATCCAGGGTAAGGTAGCTGAGTAAAATATTAATTTTCTACTCGTAATAATTTCAAAGTTAAGTGATTATAGCTGTTTACCCGAGAAAATTTTAAGTATTTAAAAATTCGTTCAAATAAACATTTTAGCAAGAAAATTTGAGATTCAGTTTTCATATTTATGTTCTTTTGTCTAAGGCAGATTCCGTAAATACAATTTTAAAGTCAAAATTTGATGTAGAAGATCTGTTACATATTACACAAGTATTCTTAATTAATGTATTTTGAGAATTTAAATGAATTATTTTGTTATAGACCTCCACGTACACTTTAAATTCAGGAATTCCAAGATATGCCTCTGTCTTGGTTATAACTGATCCTATACTGTCGCAATGGTATCATATAAATTTTATTCTAATTAGTTTGAATGCCCAAATGCTGTCATTTTCGAAAACACGTTAAAGAACAATGACAATGCTTCGGTCAGCAAATTGTACACAGTTAAAAGTAGTTTACTTTTTAGCCTATTTCTAACGAGGTTTAAAAATAACTGATTTCATTAAACACATTACTTCAGATTTTTGTCTGCTAAAAGATATATGATAATATCATACTAAATCAACTCGTATTATAAATAATATTTAACGAGAGCGATTGAAAAAATAATTTTACTACAGTTCAAAACGTCGGGACGGAGAAGCTCGCGAAAACAGACTGCGCCACCAAGTGGTGGAGTGGAAACTACTTTGGAGGTACCGGTAGTCTAAATTTAGTTGTCCAATTCTCACATCATCCCTCTTGAGTTTGACTCTAAACAGACTGCATGGAGTGGTTAGGTAGATTAGAAATAGCTTAAACATAATTTGAACTCCAGTTAACTGTACATAAAAATCATCTACAAGAGGAGCACGCGTTGATAATACGCTATTTATTGCTGATCCGTATTGCTGCTGCAGCCATACTGCTTTTGATACGTGTGTTTAGATTTCCGTACTGTACGAACGTATGTAACGTGTTTAGTTCCATGGAAATCTAATAGAACATAGGCCTATTTTCAAATGTTAAAAAACTGTTACAGTTTTATTTATAAAATACAATTTTCAAAAACGACGCACGAATTTTTATTTTTCATGTAAAATATTATATGTACCGTCTTCCCAGATAACGACAGAGAATAAATTACACAAATTATGTGTCATTTAAGCAACTTGTAAGTGGAACATGTGGGGGATTCTGCCAGTGGCAGAGTTCCATGTACAACAGTGCGGTAACGTATAGTTTTAAACAGTCTCGTAAATATCTGCGCGTGAAGACGTGATATTTAAATTCTACACGGGGTTTTATTTCCCTCTGGCCTGGCACATCTCGGTGGCAGTGTCTTCTGTATAAAGCTCTCTTGTTCCTGTTTTTTTTACACTGAACATGGTTTGATAATGGTACACACGGCTTTGGACTGAGGCCATTTTTTAGATTAATTTACAACTTATTACTTTTTATAGTGCATACATACCGGTATTTTATAGTAATGACACAGTGTTCTAGAAATTTTGCGAAAACTATGAATACTATTGATCGGTGTTTCGTAATTCACCGTTATTAACGGGTTGAACAAGTAATGTCGCTTAAGTATAACTTTTTATTATGCGGTGTAATATATTATAAACGACGTATATTATAATATAATGTATTATGTAAGTTTAGTATGTAACATATTCAAAGACGACAAAGTAATAATCAATCATTTAAGCTGCACACATTCCTAACCCTTTCATTTTATATTTAACATTTACTTTACCAAGCAGACATAATTGCCGTGCCAAACGCATAGGCCTAATTTCTCTGATTATTTGTGCGCACTGCCCATGACACTCCGAAGAAATACATATGTACGTAGGCAGCAGTGGGGTCGCATTATTTGTTAGGCGGAATGTATGTATAAATTTGCATTAAAATGAAAACGTAATTATGAACAGCAGCATGCTACAATTTGGCAGCGTATTGAGTTACCGACGGTACGATAACGGTTCTACCTGGGGCAGTAGCGTGCCTCCTCCTCCCTCCACCCTGTTGAAATAGTACCAGCCGATAAAATAAGAATCTGAAAACTCCATCCATTCGTTGTACGCACACACTCGCATGCGCGTAGAGAGAGAGAGAGAGAGGTCTTTTTAGTGCTGTTCGATGATGGAACCACTATTAAAAAAAATTCTAAAACCTCAAACCCCTCGGTAAGGGTTGATGTTGAGGGGGAGGAGTGGTTTAGCTTTTGTTTAGTCTCGTCGCGCGTAGCCATCCTACTCATCCCCATGCAGACAGTGCGACGTTTGTTTTAGTTTTGACTATGTCTGTTAACCAGTGTGAGTGAAATGATTTAATGCCCAAACATGTGTTTCTTGTATAATCCACCAGCCGAGATTTTAACTATCATTTAAGAACACTCACTGTTGACGCGTGGTTATAAAACCACGAAATTTACTATCATAATACCCTACACTGTAATTCTTGTGATGATGATTTTTGTTGTTGCTGTTGTTTCAATACCTGCATTGCTGCTCATTTTTACTTTATTTTAAGTACAACTCCGATGAAAATTTATTGAAGACAACATTTAAAAATCTGTTTTAATCCTCGTGAGACTATTTATTTCTTCATGGTCTTAAGAATAGTAGACCTATTACGTATTTATTAGTGACACTATATCGTTAAACAGTTCCAAAGACAAGGGATGTGTACTGCCTAATAGTCTGGCTTATCTGTTAATTTTATTCTTATAATTTAATACGTTATAGAATTAATAATGTAGGCTTTAGGGCGCGTTGTTGTACGCAATTATTATTGAAGCATACACGCATATACGATTTGTGGTGCACAAACATCACCCAGCAGAGCAGAGTACAACTGCAAAGTGCAGTTAGATAATTAAAGAAACTTTACTACATTGCTGTAAGCAGCAATTAATCAAAGCTTGTAATCTAGTATTTCACTGCTGGTTTGTACCTTGGTTATGACTATACCGTGTTTGGCCTGTGTCGAGGTAGAATTGGAGGAAATATTTTAAACATTTTCATTTTACGGTAGGGGAGACGCGAGCAGAAAGAGAGAGTGAGAACGAGAGAGCTGTGGCATCTGGCGACTACTCTGGTGTCACAGAAGAAAAAAAACATTAAAACTAGCATAAAAACTGGAATTTCTTCTTTTACTCGAACTCAACTGGAAATGTGTTCTTTCTCTGTCATACTCGTTGCCTACATATTTACTAACCACAAACTGAGTAATTTCATATCATTTTAAAGAGGTTTCCTTTTTTATCATTTAATTGCCCTAAATATGGTAGTTAATTCCATTAAAAATAGGATGTATTTATTGTTATCATAGATTTTAATAGCTTTAGAGTGCGTTTTAGTTTTGTTCTTATTTTTTATCACTAAAACTTTAATTACAAGTAAAACGAATAATACTGTTAAACGACACCTTAATATTCATGGCGTGTTTGAAACTGATAGGCCATGGTGCATTAACATATTCTACTAACAAACGTACATATCTAAGAAATGTACTTTGAATCATTCAATAGCAAAAGAAAATCAGCTTAAATTTACATACATTTCTTTGTAAATAATGCTTATACTTATTCATTCACATCCAGTATAATTCACTTAATTATTAACTGTAACCATTCATCATGTTCTAAAACACAGTCATACACAAAATTATAACGATGTTCATATAATTATTTTTGTGATGTAAGTCGCGTCGTTTGGTCTCTCTCTCTCTCTCTCTGATTTCTTTTTTCTGTAAATAATTTTGTAATTATTTCTATAAATAATTTTGCAAGTAATTTTTTTCATCAAATGGATCGTTGTGAACACATATTCTATTTGATGACACTAATTCTAGGCTATTGATATTTTTTATTTTTATTTTGGATAACCTAGATTTTGGTAAACACCTCATAACCTAGACAACCTGGGTCTGATAAGCACCTGGAAACATCTAAAGTAAAGGTATTCTCCAGGATGTTTGCAGAGGATACATCTGAGAGACATATTTTAATTTCGGTAGAAAGTATTTAAAACGCTTAAACAAACAATTCCTTAGAGACGTTGGCTAATGTAATGTACTTCGTAGTGTTAATGAGTGGGGTTTTTTTTTTTGTAAACCGGATATGATTCAGATTATAAAGTAGTTTTGCTATGTGCATATAGGCATATGCGTATACTTGAATTGGCATTGTCACAGGTTTCCACCAACAGCAGATAACAGGTGTGTGTATGTGTGTTTGTTGATAAACTCCGTTATCGTAGACAAATATATAGTTAATTATATAGTAGTGCATGGAAACAATGCAACAGATTCTGCAGAATAGTTGGAATCGGTAGATTAATACGCAGGTGTTCGCGTTACATTTGATCCCATAAAATCGCGCAATTCCCACCCGAAACCAAACGAAACCTGAGTTTTGTGAGGATCGTCTGTTTAGAGTGAGTGAAGCTGTAAGCGTGAACTACAAGCATTAATAATTCACTTGTTAAAACTCATGACCTTGAATTAATTGTTGAAACAGAAGTTTAACGTATCAAACATTTAGTTTATAATATCTATCGTTTTAGAACTGTCAGTAATAAATATTCTATTAATAAATATTCTATTTGTCAAACGAATGCTTTCAAACGTTTGACAATCTCGTTTAACCATATTATGCCAGACAAGACCTAATCAGCAAACTACAATTACGTTTGCCTTTAAGAAAACCGTTACCCGATTTTTCACCAAGAGCCCTGTTGTTCTTTTCGGTGATGAAATTTTTTAGTATTTTTCTTTTTTCATGGTAATCCGTTGGCAGTGAAATGAATTAATATGGAGTATTAAATGCTTCAAAAGACTGTACTCAACAAAGTTGAGGACAAAGATTCACTTTGTCTTTGTGTAAGTACAAAAGAACCACAACATAGGGCTCTCCGAGCTGCCCTGCTCGCAATCTCCTCTCAATCTTCTCTTAGTTTTGACTGAACCGGTTCGAAAAAAAAAGAAAGAAAAAGATAAAGAAAAAAGTTGTATTGAAAACGGACTGAGAAAGCTTCCACCCACCCTCAGAACCTTATACCAGCTCTTTTCAATAAGCTGGTCTCTTTCATAGGATCCGTCATAATAGCAGTGCAGGCCTAGAACCTCCATCCATTGCTAAAAAGGAATGTTGTACTCTGTGTGTGTGTGTGTGTGTGTGTGTGTGTGTGTGTGTGTGTGTGTGTGTGTGTGTGTGTGTGTGTGTGTGAGAGAGAGAGAGAGAGAGAGAGAGAGAGCGCTAAGCATAGTGAGAGAGAGCGAGAGTGAGAGAAGAAAACAGATCGTGTTTCAAGAGAATGCAGGCATCCCATTGCGTTTCTTTACAGCCGTTTGGCTATTCGACCGCTCTGAAAGATAATGCTTCATTTACTCAAGTACATAATGTGTGTAACTATTAAATCATAATAAATTTATGATATAGTGATTATATAGTGACTGTGTGAGAGTGGGTGTATTTTGCGGACGGACTGTCGTTGTTAATGAGAAGTATCAGTAATCGTCAACCTTCATCAGAATTACTTGTTCTACTTTTAATTAAATATTTATGTATGTACTGTACGTAACGTAGAATAATTTACTAACAATTGAAACTTGCGCCTCTTCTGGTTTCCCATTTCTGATGTTAATCTTAGAAAATGAGGTGTTGCATTAATGTGTAGCTACAAACAAGAGGGGGAAGTGTGTGTGTGCGTTGTTTGTATATTAATAACAGTGGGAAGGCCTTTACGAAAAAAATTACCACCAACCGAAGAATGTAAATTTCCCACATGCAGAGTAAGGGTACAGTGTACACAGACTCGCCGAGGGGAGTTAAGTGTCCAATTGTAATATGTTTGTGTGTTTAAGTGGTTTTTACCATATTGTTGTGATTGTTTTTCAAAGCAAGTATTGAAAAGCACTTGGTTGATTTGACCCAGTAGGGGGCAGGGATTAGCTTAGGGTAGGGTAGGCCGTCTTACCTATCTGTTGTCGAAATCTCTGTACTATGTGGACGATTTTGATTCTTAATTAATAGTGATCTCTTACTGTACAAGATTTTTGTGCGATTTTCTTCTTAACATTTTAAGCGATATATTTTATGGTATTGAGTTGTAAGAAGAGATCCGCTTCCCAGTGGTGGACAACTTGCAATTTTGTTGCCACTTAATATTATAATTTATTAATAATTATGATTCTGGTTATGCAATAGGTCAGGATAACTCGTCAATAGTATAGGTGACTGTAAACATTAACTTTAGTGAACGTATATTGAACAGAATTTGCCAGCATTTATTATAAAGAGTATAAGGGATGGATGTGTGCTGGTGAACAAAATCAGGCGCACATTGTACCCGGTTTTCAACCTTCCCTGCCATTCCAAACCAAACTATGTAGGGCGTATATAAAAGGCGCATTGTATCCGTTACGCACGCAGTCCTACGTAAATGCCCCTACAATACACGCATCTTTACACCTTTTTAATAACAAAAAGTAAATTCAAGAGGGGTGGCTTCTCCTACGGTGGTAGAGTGATACAGAAGAGGAGAGACTGTTAAAAGAGGAGGGTCGGGTACCAGTTTAACCCTGAACAAAATGCGGAAACACTATTCTTATCTCTTGTAAAAATAAATACTTGCACCTTATTACATGACATATGCGGAGCAAACAGACTCGAGTACACAAAGAAACCAGTAACTACGAACCTCGCAAATTTTATATTGTGATCAATTTACAGCGCGCGCGCGTGTGTTTACCGTGACGATTGAGTCAAGACATATTTAATTAAATTTCACGTCCAGGATACACAGGCAGCAAACAAAAGTTCTTAAATTTATACTTAATACTTGTCAAAGTGTAATGGAGTTAATGAAACAATCAAAGGGAAGATGGAAAGCAAAAGGGAATGAGATGATAGTAAATCAAAGACACGAGGCAGCTGTGGTAATTGTACGAGATTTATTAACCCACAGAAAGTTGGTCGCCCATCGCGCGCTAACGCTACCTCGCCACCACATGTGTGTCTGTAGCCAGTGTGTTCTCAGTTGTTTTCTTTTAGAGATTTTGGTTGTATTCCACATTACACTGAAGTATTTCTTAAAAGCATTTAAAAATACCGTTTTTCTCTAATGGTACCGGATCACGCGGTTACTTTAATAGTCCCAAAACACATCCACTAGTTCTTTGGATGTGGCAACTGGAAACTATTTAGAGGTGTAAGTGTGGAATAAAAATAATGATTCACTTATTCAAACCTGTGAAAGCACTGTGAAGATCTTTAACTTTAGTACAAACAGAGAAGACAATATTAATGGTAAAGATATTCATTGTAATCACTGTTTTCAGTTTTTTGAAATATATTTTCTTTATTGTGTCATTCTCCTCACATTTATTGTTTTTTTTTCTGAAGTGATTGCACTATATAACTTGATTCGCAAGTTTTTCTCCGCAGCGAATTAGTATGTTATTTTGTTTAAATATTACTGAAATTTGTAATTGAATAAGCGTTGCTCTATAAATAATGTTTTTTTTTAGTATTAATGACTAATTGCATGCATGCTTAAGACTAATTGGCGTATGTCAAAATGTAATGTTTATTATCTTGTATGTTAGTAATAAAAAACGAATTTACATTCACATTTAGTTCAGTGCCAGATTAAAAGTACCGTTTAAATATTTCATTTGGATTAAAAAACCTGGCGCTCTTTCCCTCTTACTTTCTTTCATTCTCTTTTATAAAGTTATATTATTTAAAATTATGTATAGTTTATGACACTGGATTTTCTCAATTTCTGAACACAATTAAATTTTCGTTCGGGTGGCAATAGTGTCATTGTATAAAGTTACTCTATCTGTGTTTTCTTAAGGTCATGTTTTTTTTTTTGACATTCACTACCAAATATTTAATGAATGTTAGTGATACTGTCCCACGCCTTTCTGGGCCGTCTGCGCTTTTTTTCTTTCCTGTTCCCATTTTTCATATCAGGTTAGACCGTATTTAAAATAAGAATGTGTTTGTTTATTTATTCCATTCAGCAGCTAGACTCTGGAAACTTATTTGTAACGATCTTGGAAGTATTCGGCGATTTTATGGATAGTTAATAACTATTAATTTATTCTAACTACTAGCATTATAATGAACCATAGGCCTGTTTACACCAAACATTGAACTTTCCGTTTACATAACGAATGATTATTTTAAAAATATTATCATGACAGAAATGTCCAATTTCGAGACCAAATCTTACCTCACGGTAAGTTACTGTGGATCACGAAAACATTGCCTGAACTAACTGCACATATTGACAAGTGTGTTTTGAGTTATTAATACATAAGTATAAATAAACATGCTTACTTACTCTCTAGCGCTACACTGCTTCGTGAATCCTGGCTTCCGCCTCTGTTCTTGTCTTCCATCCTGTTCCACCAGTTGCAAATTTTTTCACTTTCATCAGATCTCCTTCTACGTCCTGGAATCATCTTCTCTCGGTGTTTTTTCTTTCTTTGCAGTCCATCCTTCTGTGAAAGATGTTATTTACTATTATCGGACACTCCTTTGACGTGACCCAATCATGAAAGTCTTTTATGAGCACACTACTGTTCATTTTTCCTGGGTGCAATATCGTACGAATATTCCTGGTATCAAAATAAAAATATTTAGCCTTAATCTTTTTCCTTTTTTTATATACAGTATTATGTATGTAGTTCTAATTCTCCCCCTTTTCCGAAGCTCATTTGTGGGTCGTTTCTGAACAACAGACTGACTATGTGGAGTAGTTAACGCCATGAAAACCCCAAGCTGGAGGACCAGTTTCGAGTTACCTGGCTTTAGTTTCCCGGTGATTGACAAGCTCACCAGAAAGGAGTTCCCCGTCCTGCATTAGCAGATTATTTCTGCTCCTAGGCAGTACCAGCATCTTCACATTCTCATCACCGGGGCTGACAATATTACTTTGCAGAGAAGAAAACTCTGTTTGATGTGAACCTTCAGCAGAACAATTAAACAAGCAAACAAATAAAATAAGTAAGTGGACACACACACACACACACACACACAACTTTTGTTAACATACAGTAAGACTCAGTAATCTTATGTTAGGGCATGAGAGTCCACGTAAGCCTGACTTTGTCAGACGGAATTTTTACAGAAAAACAGGTGACAGCTTCCTTAGCATCATGCTTCTTAGCCCCTAGAGATGATTCTGAACTCTTCTCAGATATGAAGAAGGGCTCCGCGAAGTCCTCATCGCAACAGAACAAAATTGAACCTCACGATACAGACTTCCTCGCGGTACTCGAGTGCGCAGTAATAGTATAACTCTAGTTACTACATTAAATCTATTAATTGCCGAAGTTGTCTTTGTTAATTTGGTATCTGCGACTTATCCACATGTCATGTTACTACAAGCCATTCATTATGTCTAAAGAGACGGAGGGCGGCTAAGAATACGCTGGGAACGGTGGAATGGTGCTGTGTGTGTTTGTTTGGGTGTTGGGGGGGGGGGGGATTGAGATACTCGAATGTTTGAAGTACCTGAAATTGTTATTACTAAATTTTTGTTTTAAAAGGCACATACTTATGTGAATTGTATTTTAATACATCTTCCCATCTTAGGAACGTACCCGTACATTAGAGGGACGTAACTTGGTTTGGTACATTAGAGGTGGTAATACTTTAGAAACGTGGACTAAAGACGCTTCTTCTCTTCTTCTTCACCAACAAGGATTAGGCGTTAGTGACCTATCCCGGCTTCATAGGATTTATTTCCATCTTTTCTTTGGTCTCCCGCCTTGTAAAACTTGAGCTGAGTATCTTTCCGCGTCTTGTTTTTTAGTGTTCTTCTTACGGCGTTGCACATAATTTGAGACTTATGTAGTTTATTGTCTATGTCTTTGTTGTTCTCATATGATATATCATATCCTGGGTAGCTAAAGTAAGAGACTTGTTCAAGTAGTTGGT